>JAVSCE010022259.1:0-34503 GCA_032199065.1 Smutsia gigantea | reverse complement strand
AGATCTCTAAGAATGAAAGAATATTGAGAGAACTGTGTTACCAATCCAAACGGAACAATATTCGCATTATAGGGGTACCAGAAGAAGAGAGAGAAAAAGGGATAGAAAGTGTCTTTGAGGAGGTGATTGCTGAAAAATTCCCCAGTCTGGGGAAGGAGATAGTCTCTCAGGCCATGGAGGTGCACAGACCTCCCAACACAAGGGACCCAAGAAAGACAACATCAAGACATATAGTAATTAAAATGGAAAAGATCAAGGATAAGGACAGACTATTAAAAGCAGCCAGAGAGATAAATAAGATCACATACAAAGGAAAGCCTATCAGGCTACATCAGACTTCCCAGCAGAAACATAACAGGCCAGAAGGGAGTGGCATGATGTATTTAATGCAATGAAGCAGAAGGGCCTTTAACCAAGATTACTTTATCCGGAAAGATTATCATTTAAATTTGTGGGAGGGATTAGATAAGCAAAAGCTGAGAGAATTTAACTCCCACAAACCATCTCTACAGTGTATTTTCGAGGGACAGCTTTTGATGGAAGTGTTCCTACAGTTTAATAGCTGTCAACAGAGGTAATAAAACCACAGTACAGAAAGCAGAACACCTAATTACTAAGAAAATGCAAAATTCAATTAACTATCCCCCAGATCAATCAAGGGATAGACAAACAGTATAGAATATGATACCTAATATATAAACAATGGAGGAAGAAGAAAAAGGAGGAGGAAAAAAAACAAAAACAAAACAAAGAACCTTTGTGTTGTGTTTGTAATAGCAAATTAAGTAAGTTAAATTAGATTCTTGGATAGAAAAAAGTTAACTTTCAACCTTTGGTAACCACGAATCTGAAGCCTGCAATGCCAATAAGTACATACCTTTCCATAATCACCCTAAATGTAAATGGACCGAATGCACCAGTCAAAAGACATGGAGTCACTGAACAGATAAAAAAAAAAAGACCCATCTATATGCTGCCTTCAAGAGACTCAATTTAAACCCAAAGACATGCACAGACTAAAAGTGAAGGAATGGAGAAAGACATTTCATGCAACTAATAGGGAGAAAAAAGCAGGAGTTGCAATACTTATATCAGACAAAATAGACTTCAAAACAAAGAAAGTCACAAGAGACAAAGAAGGATATTACATAATGATAAAAGGATCACTCCAACAAGAAGATATAACCATTATAAAAATCTATGCACCCAACACAGAAACTCCTACATATGTGAAACAAATACTAAGAGAAGTAAAGGGGGAAATACAATGCAATGCATTCATTCTAGGATACTTTAACACACCACTCACTTTGAAGGACAAATCAACCAGACAGAAAATAAGTAAGGAGACAGAGGCACTGAACAACACATTAGAACAGATGGACCTAACAGACATCTACAGAACTATATACCCCAAAGCAGCAAAATACACATTCTTCTCAAGTGCACATGGATCATTCTCAAAAATAGATCATATACCAGGCCACAAAAAGAGCCTCTGTAAATTCAAAAAGATTAAAATTGTACCAACCTGCCTCTCAGACCACAAAGTAATGAAAATAGAAATGAATAACGCAAAGATAATGAAAAATCCCACAGACACAAGAACGCTTAATAACATGCCCCTAAATAATCAATGGATCAATTACAAATAAAAACAGAGATCAAGCAATATATGGAGACAAATGACAACAATAATTCAACACTAAATAATCTGTGGGATGCAGTGAAGGCCATGCTAAGAGGAAGTATATTGCAATACAGGCCTACCTTAGGAAAGAAGAACATTTCCATATGAGCAGTCTAAACTCACAATTAACAAAACTAGAAAAACAAGAACAAATGAGACCCAAAGTCAGTAGAAAGATGGACATAATAAAGTTTAGAGCAGAAATAAATAAAATTGAGAAGAATAATACAATAGAAAGGATCAACGAAAGCAAGAGCTGGTTCTTCAAGAAAATAAACAAAATAGATCAACACCTGGCCAGAGTTATCAAGAAAAAAAGAGTCTACTCATATAAACATAATCAGAAAAAAGAAAGGAAAAAGCACCAGGGACATCACAGAAATACAAAGAATTATTAGAGAATACTATGAAAAATTATATGCTAACAAAATGGATAACCTAGAAGAAATGGAAAACTTTCTAGAAAAATACAACCTTCCAATGCTGACCCAGGAAAAAACAGAAAATCACACTAGACCAATTGAACTGGTAAACAAAAACCTACCTACGAACAAAGAGCCTGGGCCAGATGGCCTCACCAATGAATTTTGTCAATCATTTAGTGAAGACCTAATACCCATCCTCCTTAAAGTTTCCAAGGAGTAGAAGAAGAGGGAATACTTCCAAACTCCTTCTATGAGGCCAGCATCACTCTAATACCAAAACCGGGCAAAGACACCACAAAAAAAGAAAACTACAGACCCATATCCCTGATGAACATAGACACAAAAATGCTAAAAAACATATTAGTAAACCGAATTCAAAAATACATCAAGAGGATCATACACCATGATCAAGTGGGATTCATCCCAGGAATGCAAGGATGGTACAACATTAAAAAATGAATCAACATCATTCACCACATAAACAAAAAGAAGGATGAAAACCACATGATCATCTTCATAGATGCTGAAAAAGCATTTGACAAATTCAACATCCATTCATGATAAAAACTCTCAACAAAATGGGTATAGAAGGTAAGTACCTCAACATCATAAAGGCCATATATGACAAACCCACAGTCAACATTATACTTAACACCGAGAAGCTGAAAGCTTTTCCTTTAATATCGGGAACAAGACAAGTATGCCCACTCTCCCCAGTTCTATTCAACACAGTACTGGAGGTCCTAGCCATGGCAATCAGAAAACACAGAGAAATAAAAGGCATCCAGATTGGCATGGAAGAAGTTAAACTGTCCCTGTTTGCGGATGACATGATATTTTACATAAAAAACCCTAAATAATCTACTCTATTATCTGAATTCAACAAAGTTGCGGGATACAAAATTAATATGCAGAAATCTGTGGCATTCCTATACACTAACAATGACCTAGCAGAGAGAGAAATAAGGAAAACAATTCCATTCAAAATTGAATCAATAAGAATAAAATACCAAGGAATAAACCTAACCAAGGAAGTGAAAGACCTATACTCTGAAAACAGCCAGACACTCATGAGAGAAATTAAAGAAGATACCAATAAATGGAAACACATCCTGTGCTCATGGATAGGAAGAATTAATATTGTCAAAATGGCCATCCTGCCTAAAGCAATCTACAGTTTCAATGCAATTCCTATCAAAATACCAACAGCATTTTTCAACGAACTAGTAAAAATCATTCTAAAATTCATATGGAACTACAAAAGACTCCGAATAGCCAAAAAATCCTGAGAAGGAAGAATAAAGCTGGGGGGATTATGCTCGCCATCTTCAATCTTTACTACAAAGCTAGTGCTCAAGACAATATGGTACTGGCACAAGAACAGACCCATAGGCCAATGGAACAGACTAGAGAGCCCTGATATAAACCCAGTCATATATGGTCAATTAATATATGATAAAGGAGCCATGGACATGCAATGGGGAAATGACAGACTTTTCAATAGCTGGTGTTGGCAAAACTGGACAGGTACATGCAAGAGAATGAAACTGGATTATTGTTTAACCCCATACACAAAAGTAAACTCGAAGTGGATCAAGGACCTGAATGTAAGTCATGAAACCATAAAACTCTTAGAAGATAACATAGGCAAAAATCTCCTGAATATAAGCCTGAGCAACTTCTTCCTGAATACATCTCCTTTAGCAAGGGAAACCAAAGCAAAAATGAACAAATGGGACTACATCAAACTAAAAATTTCTGTACAGCCAAGGACACCATCAACAGAACAAAAAGGCATCCTACAGTATGTGAGGAAATATTTGTAAATGAAATATACGACAAGAGGTTAACATCCAAGACATATAAAGAATGTAAACACGTCTACACCCAAAAAGCAAATAACCCAATTAAAAAATGGGCAGATGATATGAAGAGACAGTTCTCCAAAGAAGAAATTCAGATGGCTAACAGACACATAAAAAGATGATCCGCATCACTAATCATCAGGGAAATGCAAATTAAAACCACAGTAAGATATCACCTCACACCAATAAGGATGCGCACTATCCAAAAGACTAAGAAAAACAAATGCTGGTGAGGATGAGGAGAATGGGGAACCTCCTACACTGCTGGTGGGAATGTAAGGTAGTTCAACCATTGTGGAAAGCAATATGGAGGTTCCTCAAAAAACTAAAAATACAAATACCATTTGACCCTGGAATCCCACTCCTTGGAATTTACCCAAAGAATACAATTTCTCAGATTCAAAAAGACATATGCACTGCTATGTTCATTGCAGCACTTTTTGCAATAGCCAAGATATGGAAGCAACCTAAGTGTCCATCAGTAGATGAATGGATGAAGAAGAGGTGGTACATATACACAATGGAATACTATTCAGCCATAAGAAGGAAACAAATCCTGGCATTTGCAACAACATGGATGGAACTGGAGGATATTATGCTCAGTGAAATAAGCCAGGAAGAGAAAGAGAAGTGCCAAACGATTTCCCTCATTTGGGGAGTATAACAACGAAACAAAACTGAAGGAACAAAATAGTAGCAGACTCAGAGACTCCAAGAAGGAACTAGTGGTTACCAAAGGGGAGGAGTGTGAGAGGTGGGTGGGGAGGGCGGGAGGAGGGGATGGTGGGGTATTATGCTTAGCACACATGAGGTGGGGAATCACGGGGAAAACACTAGCACAGAGATGTCAAACAGTGAATCTGTGTCATCTTACTACACTGATGGACAGTGACTGAATTGGGGTATGAGTAGGGACTTGATAATATGGGTAAATGTAGTAACCACATTGTTTTCTCATGTGAAACCTTCATAAGAGTGTATATCAATAATACCTTAATAAAAAAATATAATGTGTAACATCTATCTCCCAATAGCATATGTTTTGGTGGGCAGTTATATTACTTATTCATTAATCAGTACTGAATACTTATTATTCATCAGGCACTGTGCTGGGCTACAGGAAATAAAACGGCATTGTCTCTCATATGTACCTAAGTACATATGTGCTGAAGTCAGATAAGCCTGGATTTGAATCTTACTACTACTACCTGTATGACATTAATGACATCTACTTCATAATTTTAATCTCTTGAGTTTCCGGACACAGTGCAAGGTCTTAATAACTGTTAGCTACTCTCTTAATAAATATCACCATTACTACTATTAGTTTTTTTAAATTTCTTGTGCAACCCTGAGTGTGTATGTGTGTGTTAAGTGTACTAAGCAAATAATTGGAAAGTAGTTATGCACCTAAGTGTTAAGAGATGAGTGAGGAGAAGACTATTTAATCAGGAAGTGGGCATTTTTTTCACTTGTAGAATTTATTTTATTGAAAAATATTCTCAGATAAAAGAGTGACAAATATGAAGATTGATGAAAGCAAAATTATTATAAAGAACATGTCTATGAAAGCATTTTTAGAATATACTGTGTCCTCCTTTTTTTACTGAAATGAAGTTGAGATTTCAATGCCACTTTAATAGCAAGCCCTTCTAAATACATGTTGTTTGATAACGGCTTTGGGAATACTCATGTGACTGTTAGACTTGAAAATCAAAGAGCTTTTAATGAACCAACAAGGCTCCACTTGAGATTCAGGTGACAGTTTAAATGACAGAAAAGGGAAATTACAGATGAGATGAAGAGAAATGTGAATATAAATATAAAACTGTGATCTTAAAGTATGTTAAACTTCCAATACCAAAAACATGGAAGAGTTCAAAAGATCCTAAAGAGAAAGTAATCTGAGACTATTTGGATTATTTCAAAGAGAAAAGTACCTAACTGTGATTGATTTAAACTGTGCTTTCATTCTACTTAGAACTTCTTCCTGAATATCTTGACGTAAAAAGTGTTCTTGCAAATTTTGTACAATTTGATGTTCTCTAACATTTTGGATAAAGTGGGGTTCCTATGGCCAGGATCCTCACTGAACTTAAATGTAACTGGCCTGTTGCTATGCTACCGCTTCCACACCTTTAGGCAATAAGACATTATTGTGTTAATGTAAGGAGTTCCGCCCAGTGCTGGGTCAGAGACTGGGTGGCGGGGCTGGAAGGCTGTATGAGAGCAGAGAGGAAGGCTGGAGTGGTGGCAGGGCTGAGGACAGAGGCCTGGAGGACGGCTGTGCAGAGAGGCCCAGAGGTAGAGACCGGCTTGCTGCATCCGAAGCAGCAGTGATAACACAGACTGGCTCTGAGTGAACGGGATTTTAGTGACTGACCTGCCACCTGGAAATAAAGCTGGGTATAACCTTTTCACCCCAACAACCTCTTCCTGTAAATTTCTTTTGTCACAGTGAATCTATAGCGAACTTGCCTGGAGCTGAAACTCATTTGCAAGACAAACATGATCTTCAATTTCTTTATAACATAGTTTAATACATTTAACAAAACCTGGACGTACAATCATTACAGTATTTAGCAAGTGTTAAGATTTCTATAGATTATGTGAGTGCTGAACAGGTAGCCCTAGCTACAATGGAATGGCATGGCTCTAACACGGTTTACTGTATTTGACTTAAGGGAACTGACAATAAAGAAATAATTTCAATCCATGTGGAAAACTACTAGTCTGCCTGAATATTAGACTGAACCAGGTCACAAGGGACTTCATATAGCCAGAAGATGCTCAAAAATTTATCAATAGCCAGAGGTTTTCTTCAATGTGATTGAAGAAAATAGATTTTCTAAAGAATATATGAAAGGACCATTGAAGGGGAAAAGTTTCCTTCTTGAAAAATGAATGACTGCAGTCACAGTGAGCTTGTTTGTTACCTGACCTCAATTTCTCAAGATTTTTACTACTGTTGATACCTATTCAGGCTATTGGTAACTATACCACTTTAAGGAAGGCACAAATGTTTCTATAGAGTAATACCATTTTACATCATGAAAGAATACAACCTCAAATTGTCAATGATGTTATTCTTCCTCTAATATCATTATCCAATCTTTTCTTACAGATTGAGTGTTTTTATCAAGAGGAAAATGTATACACAGGGAGTCATAGGGGATATTGAGTTAGATTGGTTCTTAAAGGATGCCCCAATCCAAACATCCCAGTCAATTAGCCTTGGGTGTGACCCAAGAGAAAGAAAAACTTTCATAAGTCTCTAGGCAATTTGTTCTAAGTCCAGACGGCATTCAAAGTAAATCAAAAGTTTTAATTTATTCCATGAATGCATTCAAGAAGTTTCAACTGCAAATCAAAAGGAACCCTTTATAGAGGATGCCCTTAGGCATTCAATAGGGTTTTCCTAATTCATTTCAACCCTTCTTACGTACCTTACACTTCCCTCAGCTTTAATAGTCTATGGATCTATGATAATTTGAAATTTTCCCAAGATCACAAATCTGGGAAGTAATAAACCTGGAATGAAACACATATTATCTGACACTAGTCCAGTGCTTTTCCTACAGATCCATGAAAAGAGTGAAAAATAAGGGATATAGGGGTAAATCTGAAACAACAATAAAAGAGCCTGTCACGATAGAGCTTAAATGTGTTTTCAGTCCCTGATAAGTGTTTTAATTTTTTTCTCTTAGGTAGAATTTAGATACACTGAAATGCATATGTTTAAGTGTAAATGATTAGTATTTTTAAAATGTAAACATAACCCTAGTCAAAATATATCACATTTCTATCATCCCAGAAAACTTCCTCATTCCTGCTTTTAGTCAATCCCAACACTCACAGAAAAACTCCATTCTTATTTCTAATAGCAGGGATCGGTTTTTCCTGTTCCTGAACTTCATAAAAGTGGAATCATACAATGTGTACAATTTTGTACCTGGCTTCTTTCACTGAACACAATGCTTTTACATTCATCCACTCTTTGGCATCTGTAAGTAGCTCACTTTTTTCTTTTTTTTTTTGCGGAGTAGTAGTCTATTGTATGAAAATCAATAATCCACTTATCTATTTTCCTGACTGAATAACTAGGAATACAGTTGTTGAATTGTAGGGTAAGCGTATGCTTAACTTTACAAGAAATTGCCAAAAGTTTTTCCAAAGTGACTCTACAATCTTCCACTCCCACCAGCAATATGTGGTAGTTCTATTTAATCCACACTGTAATAAATATTTGGTATTTGTTGGGCTTTTCAATTTTAAACCTTTAAGTAGATGTGGAATCATATCTCATATTAGTTTTTACTTGCATTTAGCTGCTCAATAATAATATTGTGTACATTTTCACATCTTTAATACGTATTTTACATCTTACTTTCAAAGTGTCCAGTTTTTTAACCATCTTTTGGGGGTTTTTCTTTTGGTTATTATTGAGTTGTATCCTTTGGAATACAACTTTGTATATTTTGTAATAAACTATTTGTCATATGTATGCATTATGATTTCTTTTTCAGTCTGTGGCTTGCTTATTTTTTAAAAACTTTTTTTTAATTGAGGTATAAATGACATACAACATTATATTAGATTATATTATACATACTGTGTCCCTTGCCTGAGGAGACATATCCAGGACAAAATTGCTAAGGCCAATATTTTCTGTTAGAAGTTTTATGGTTTCAGATCTTACATTTATGTCTTTAATTTATTGAGAACTGTTTTTGGCCTACCATAGGGTTTACCCTATATGTACACCTATAGTGTACACTTCAGAAGAATATATATCCTGCTATATATATGACATATATATACATGACAGATGTATATATGTGTGTGTGTATGACAGTTGTACATGCATGTATGATGAATTGTATGATGACAGATGGTAAATACACTTATTGTAGTTAGCATTTAGTAATATATATAATTGTAATATCACAATATTACTCTTTAAATATGATATATATATATTATTGTTTAGCCTGGAGTTTAACATTAATATCTTAGTTTTCAAGTTCAGATTAATTGCAAATTAATTTCAATAATACAGAAAACATTGCTCCCCAAAACTTTTATGCTGTTATTGTCACTAACTCCATCTTTATACATTGTGCCCAGCAATGGTGATTGATAATTATTACATCATGCAGTTGTCTTTTTTAAAGGATCTAGGAAAGAGAAAGCATTACAAACAAAAAATTAATTTATACTATATTTTATTTTACCTGTGTAGTTACTTTTACCTGTGCTCTTTATTCATGTAGATTTGAGTTACTGTATAGTGTCTTTTTATTTCAGCCTAAAGGTCTCCCTTTCACATTTATTGTAGGGCAGGTAAACAAGATACAAACATCACCAGCTTTTGTTTATCTGGGAGTATCTTAATTTCTCCTTCATTTTTTGAGGATACTTTTCTTCCCGCTGTTAACTATATCAAGGTCTGCAGAACTGGAGGAGAAAATTAAATTGACTGGGCCTTTGTCGGCCCTGAAACCTTTTAAAGAAATTACAAAAGTATAAACGTGGTAAGATAAAATTAGCCATTATTTTACAGACTTTTGTTCACAAATATTCTGAAAACATGCACCCATATCCTCTGGCCTTCATTATTTCTGATGAGAAATCAACATTATATTTATTGAGTTTCATTTGTATGTGATGAGTAAATTTTCCTCTTGCTGAATTCATGATTTTCTTTGTTTCTCTATTTAAATTTGTTCTATGAATCATCTGGATTGGAACTCTTTGACTCCACTGAGCTTCTTGGATATGTAAATTAATGATTTTCATTAAACTCAGAAACATTTCATCCATTTCTTCTTCAAATATTCTTTATGCTCCTTTCTCCCTCTTCTCTCTGGGAACTTCCATGATGCTTATGTTCACATGTTTGATATTATCCCAAAGATTTCTGAGGCTCTATTCAATCGTGTTCATTCTTCAGACTGCATAATATCAATTGACCTACCTTGAAGTTTAATGATTCTTCAGCCTCTCTAGTAAATTTTTCGTTTTAATTATTGCACTTTTCAATTCCAGAATTTCTACTTGGTTCTTCTTACTATACTTTTATTGATCTTCTCTATTTGTTTTCACTATTTCTTGGTTCATAATACTCCTTGATTCCTTTACTTTGTTTACTTTAGCTCTGTGAACATATTTAAAACAGTTGACTTAAAGACTTTTTCTAGTAGATTCTATTTGGTTTTCTCAGGAACAGTTAATCCCAATGATTGTTTCTTTCCTATATATTATCAGCCATACAATTTTTGTTTTTTCACATGCCCTAAAATTTTGTGTTGAAAACTGGACTCAGGATGATTGCTTAATGCATGCTGTTGGCATATTGTAGGAGTTAAAAATATTTAAAATTGCAAATGCTATAGGGCATCAAGAGGGAATTGTAGGAAGTGATTACTCTGAGGATTCCAGGAAAATATATGTATTCAATATATTTACAGTTCAAGTATCTATTTAAATATCTTGATACTCAAAAGTAAAAATCTGTTTATTGAAAGCTACAAATCTCACCTTTGGATTGACAACCAATATCAGGACATAACATTTTACATTATTATTTATTTCACTATATCTCTTTTTAAATTTAAACATAGTGACTACTATCAAACAAATATGTGCCAAAATGAAAAAGTAATTGTTTGGGGAGTATATATTCAAACAATAAACACAACAAAATATGTATATTTTAAGAGTAATGACAGGTCATATGTAATAAATATGAGCATTCAGAAAAATTTTTTTGTACAATATATTTTGCAGATGGAAAAAATAAATTTACATTCCGTGCTTTAGTTTTAAAGCTTCTTTAACATAAAAGGGTAAAAAGAGGATGCGTCACTTGCCTACTTGTTCAAATAGTAAGAAATCTATATTTCATTATTTTGCTTTACTTTCATTATCTTCTAATGGATTGTGTAATCTAAAGAAAAATTTTTATTCTGGTAAAGGTTTAAAGAGGGAGAAACAAAATTCAACATGGATTTCAATAGCCCACATTAGAAGGGGCAATTGAGGAGGATATGTGTGCATGTTTTCAGAATATTTGTGAACAAAAGTTTGTAAAATAATGGCTAATTTTATCTTACCAGGTTTATACTTTTGTAATTTTAAAACGTTTCAGGGCCGACAATGGCCCAGTCAATTTAATTTTCTCCTCCAATTCTGCAGACCTTGAAAACGGTGGGGGAAATGCACTCCCATACCTAGTCTTACAGTACAGAAGGGTGTGGCCAATTATTTAGTGAAATTGACACCACGTGGTACACAACCTGTTACCAAATCTTGCTCCTGTTCCTTCTCTCATAGAATTAGAGGACTCCCTTAATATTGGGCATATATTTATTTCTTACCCAACTTCCTGTTCCTGTACCATCACCTTTGATTCTGTCAATACTCATTCATCCAGAAGACAAATATCGAGGGTCTACTAAGTACTGAATATTATTTAAGGCATTGAATATATAACAGGGAGAGGAGAGATAGGGCTCTGCCCTCCAAGTGCTGATAATCTAAAGGGAGAGAACACAGCGATGCAGTCTGTCAGTACCATCATTCTGGGTCTCTAAAGGCTTTCTTGGAATAGTTCAGACTATTTCGGTACAAGTTAGAGCCAATCATAGTGCCTTTGAGACACACTTCAGTTATTAAAAGCCAACAGTGAGCACATACAAGATGGTGATGATAATTGCTTTCTAAAGTCTCCATTGGCTTTTTGACATACTTTTTAAAAGTGAAGGGAAAAATAAGATTTTGCACCTTCTGTCAAAGAAATGTAATTCTTAGGTAATAAGGTAAAAGGTATTAGCAAGTCTATGGGAAGAATCATGGTAGACTCTTGCATAAACCATTTTATATTTGTTTAAAATTTAAGCATGTATGACTTTAGTTCAAAAGACAAACTCCTTTAATGAAAAGTTAAAAAGCATGAAAAATGTCACTGTAACATTAAACAAAATTCAAGGCAAAATAAACTGCACTTCAAAGAAATCAGTATTTTTCTATTTTGTAAATAAATGCATCAGAGAACTACACAGTATCTTGTTTTTCTGAAATAAGGATTAGTACACACAGAATGTTCATTTATACCTAGCAAGCAGTTCAAGCCCTATAGAAATCAAGTTTTATGTGATATGCTACTAAGCTCTTTGGAAAAGAACTATATAGCTAAGGTATTCTCAGCAACTTTTTCTTCCTCAATTCATAGCCCTTCAAGGTTTTTACAAGATTTTCTTCTCAGAATTGAAATGCTAGATTTCAAATATACTTTATGCAAGGTCGGATGAGACTACCCTTTGTCTTACTGTCAGTTCAAGGCTCCTTCTGTCCTGGCAGGTAGCAGAAACAATGTAAAAATCTAGCAAGGAGTATTATTTAAAAATATAAGGGCAAGGATTGAGTCTGAAACTTTTGTGGTATCAGATGGACAGTAAATCCTAATTGAAAAGTTGTATAATGCATTAACTGGCATATAATAGATGTGTCTGCTTATGTTTAGGCTTTGTTACCTGCTGTTAATACATAACTTCTAGGTATTCATACATTTACTGCCATGAGATGATCAAGATACTGTGGTAGGCAACACAAATAAAAAGACTAACCAAATAAATCAGAATATAATATGTTTGACAAAAATCTAAGGCAGAACATTAATATAGCTGTAAGATAAGTTTGTAAGCATTGTGGACATTCTACAAGAAAGGCCATATCTGCTAGAGGAAATTTACATTCATTTTCTATTCAAAAAACATTTATGGAGAGTGAAGCTCAGGTAGGTGTATAAATGCAGATTACATCAATTGATAAGTTTGCTAACATTATCTCTATTATGAAAAGAGTGTATTCCAGGGAGAACAGATAGGTCATTCTTATCAGAGTCCAACTTGTCAGTAGCACATACACCCTTAATCTCATTAGTCAAAACTCTTCAAAGGTTAGAACAATAGTGCCATATATATATATATATATATATGTAGTATAAATTTTCACATCAACTTCCATTGTCTAGACTAAATGCTTCATTCTGGTTAATTTATTTTAAGGTACCTTAATTAAATTATTTAAGGGGCTGTTACATAATGAGATATATACTTCAGAACTAACCATACAAATGATTTTCAAAATTAGTGAAATTAGTGTCCTACATAATGTCAAAAAGATACTCCTACCACTATTAGTACTACCTCTATTACTACAGGTATCCACTGCTATCTATTAAACACTTGCCATGTGCCTGGAATTGTACCAAGTTACCTACAATTATTTCATTTACTCTCATAATCATTCTATGAGTTGTCTTTTATTATCCCCATTTTTGAGTGAGGAAACTAAGTTTCAGACAATATAATAACTTATTCAGTGTCGCATTACTAAGCATTAGAGCCAGAGAGAATTCTGGCCTTTCAGGACTGATAATTTTTTATTAAGGTATCATTGATAAGCACCCTTAAAAGGTTTCACATGAAAAACATTGTAGTTACTACATTCACCCATATTATCAAGTCCTGCCCAGACCCCACTGGTCACTGTTCATCAACTTAGTATGATGCCACAGAGTCATTGCTTGCTTTCTCTGTGCTACACTGTCTTCACCATGACTCGCCAACACCATGTGTACTAATCATAATACCCTTCAATCCCCTTTTCCCTGCCTCCCCACCAATGCTTCCCGACTCCTCCACTTTGGTAACTGCTAATCCCTTCTTGGAGCATGTAAATCTGCTGCTGTTTTGTTCCTTCAGTTTTGCTTTATTGTTATACTCCACAAATAAAGGAAATAATTCAGTACTTCTCTTTCTACTCCTGGCTTATTTCACTGAGCATAATACTCTTTAGTTCCATCCATGTTGTTGCAAATGGAATGATTTGTTTTCTTCTTATGGCTGAATAGTATTCCATTGTGTATATGTATCACCTCTTTATCCATTTATCTACTGAAGGACACTTAGGTTGATTCCATACCTTGGCTATTGTAAATAGTACTGCAATAAACATAGGGTTATATGTCATTTTGATTGAGAGAACTTCTTTACTTTGGGTAAATTCATAGGAGTGGAATTCCTGGGTCAAATGGTATTTCTATTTTTATTTTTTGAGGAACCTCAATATTGCTTTCCACAATGGCTGAACTAATTTACATTCCCAATAACAGTGTAGGAGGGTTCTTTTTTCCCCACATCCTCGCCAGTATTTGTTGTTGCTTGTCTTTTGGAAGTTGGCCATGCTAACTGGTGTGAAGTGACATCCCATTGTGGTTTTAATTTGCATTTCCCTGATAATTAGCAATATGGAGCATGTTTTCATGTGCCTGTTGGCCATCTGAATTTCTTCTTTCGAGATGTGCCCATTCATATCCTCTGCCCATTTTTGAATCAGGTTATTTGCTTTTTGGGTGTTGAGGCATGTGAGTTCTTTATATATTTTGGATGTCAACCCCTTATCGGATACATCATTTATGAATATATTCTCCCATACTGTATGATGCCTTTTTGTTCTAATGATGGTGTCCTTTGCTGTACAGAAGCTTTTTAGTGTGATGTAGTCCCATTTATTCATTTTTGCTTTTGTTCCCTTGCCTGAGGAGATGTGTTCAGGAAAAAGATTCTTATGCTTATAATCGAGATATTTTTGCCTATGTTTTTTTCTTCTAAGAGTTTTATGGTTTCATGACTTATGTTCAGGTCTTTCATCCATTTTGAGTTTACATTTGTGTATGGAGTTAGACAGTAATCCAGTTTCATTCTCTTACATGCAACTATCCAGTTTTGCCAACACCAGTTGTTGAAGAGGCTGTCATTTCCTCACTGTATGTCCATGGCTCCTTTATCATATATTAATTGGCCATATATGTGTGGGTTTATATCTGGGCTCTCTATTCTGTTCTATTGGTCTATGCATCTGTTCTTGTTCCAGTACCAAATTGTCTTGATTACTGTGGCTTTTTAGTAGAACTTAAAGTTGGGGAGCATAATCCCACCTGCTTTATTTTTCCTTCTCATGATTGCATTGGCAATTTAGGGTATTTTGTGGTCCCATATGAATTTTAGATCTATTTCTTCCAGTTTGTTGAAGAATGCTATTGATGTTTTGATAGGTATTGCATTGAATGTGTAGATTGCTTTAGGGAGGATAGCCATTTTGACAATATTAATTCTTCCTACCGAAGAGCATGGGATGCATTTCCATTTATTGGTATCTTCTGTAATTTCTCTCATAAGTGTCTTGTAGTTTTCATGTTATAGGTCTTTCACTTCCTTGGTTAGCTTTATTCCTATGTATTTTATTCTTTTTGATGCATTTATTAATGGAACTGTTTTCTTGATTTCTCTTTCTGATAGTTCATTATTAGTATCTAGCCTTTTCTCATCCAGCCTCATCTTGGACTTCCCTTCCATCTCTTATTTGTACCAGCCACACTTGTCTTCATTCCTCAGATATGGCAAACCATTCATCACCTTAGGCCTTTGCACATACTGTGTGGCTTTGCCTGAAATATTATTACACATTTCTCATGGGGTTTAAATTTAAACGTCATTTCCTCAGGACAACCTTTCTAGACTCTGTAATCTGTAGGGTTCATATTACTCTCACAGCACCTGCCCACTTATTTATGTACTTGTTTCTTGCTGGTTGGTTATATCACAAAGTAATCTCGGTGAAAATTGGAATCATAGCTGTTTTATTCAACACTGTTGTCTTATCTCTTCCACGGTACCTCACAGTGATGCCCTTTCCGTCACCATTAAATTTTTTACCTCCTCAATGGCACCTCGCTGCCAGTGTTCTTGTGCTGCCTCCTCTTGTATCAATGCCATTTCATTCTTCAGTGAATCCATAGCAGTTTGCAGCTCACATTCTTATGCTGCCATTTCTTGTGTCTCTTTCAGGAGCATGTTATTCTCATCTATAAACTTTTGCAATATAGTGAAAAGCAGCCAACTCACAGTCCCCACTGCCTCCTGGGCACTGTGTTTCTCAAAAGACCTACTTACTATATCAAGGGCCACCCCTACTGCCTCAGGTATCATCTCCACCTGCCTCCAGTCTGGGGTAGGGCCCAGCCCTCTAGGAAGCAAGCCACCTCAGACCGCATACCCATTGGGGGACAGTCGACTGTCTCCCCAATCATAGGTGCAGCCTGCTGAAGCACCCCTCACATAAGGGCAGCCTTTTTCCTTGTCAACAATGAATCCTGCTGATGTCACCAATTTTCTTGCCAATGGGTTTCATCCCCGGGCAAGTTCACTATGTATTCAGTGTGACCAAAGAAATGACAGTAGAATGTTCTAAGGGTGAAAGAGTTTACACCCAACTTTATTCCCATGGCAGTAGGTCAATCACTAGAATCCCATCCACTCAGAGCGATTCTGCATGCAGCAAGCAGGTCTATGCTTCTGGGCCTCTCTGCCCCCTCAGCCATGTCAGAGTCTGTCCTTGGTGCTGCCAACACTCCAGTCTCGTCTCTGCTCTCCTGCAGCCTTGCATCCTAGCAACCGTGCCACTGTGTTGCCCAGAGCACTGGGTGGAGCTCTTTACATAGAGTCAATAGTGACACATTGCCCACACGTGTGCAGTGAGCTAGCCAACCAGGGCCAGGTGAGAATCCTGGCTACAGGAACCTTCACTTTATCAACATTTATTTACATTGAAATCTGTTTTTAGTGTAGAACTTCATCAATGACCTTAGCTAGATAATTTGGATAACTTATTGCAGCTTCTACACCAGCACTTGATGCTTCACCTTGCACTTTGATATGGAGGCAGATTTCCTTAAATTCATGACCCAAATTCTCCTAGCTTTACACTTTTCTTCTGCAGCTCCCTCAGCTCTCTCCACCAATGTAGAATTGAAGAGAGCTAGGGCATTGCTCTGGATGAGGCTTTTTCTGTGAATGTTGTGGCTGGTTTGATCTTCTATCCAGGCCACTAAAACTTCCTCCATTATCAGCAAAAAGGCTGTTTCACTTTCTTATTATTAATGACCTCACTGGATAGCACTCTTAATTTCCTTTAAGAACTTTTCCTTTGTATTCACAACTTAGCTAACTGTGTGGTGTGAGGAGGCCTAGCTTTTGACCTATCTTGGCTTTTGACACACCTTCCTCACTAAGCTTAATCACATCTGGCTTCTGATTTAAAGTGAGATCCATGTGACTTCTCCTTTCACTTGAACAGTTAGAGTCCAACGTAGGATTATTAATTGTCCAATTTTAATGTTGTTGTATCTCAGGGAACAGGGAGGCCAGAGGAGAGGGAGAGACAAGGGAACGGCTGGTCAGTGAAGTGATCAGAACACAGACATATATTAAGTTTACTGTCTTATATGGCTCCAGTTCACATCACCCAAAACAATTATGATAATAACACCAAAGATACCTGATCACAGATCTCCATAACCCATATAATAAGAACTCTACCATTTGAAATATTGTGAGAGTTACCTAAATGTGATACAAAGACACAAAGTGAGAAAATGCTGTTGGAATAGTGGCACTGATAGACTTGTTCAGTGCAGGGTTGCCTTAAATCTTCACTTAATCAAAATGCAATAACTACAAATTGTAATAAAGTGAAATACAATAAAATGAAGCATGGCTCTATTTTAAACATAATATATCTATGGATCAAGGAAATCATCAACATTAATGAAGAGCCAACTTCAAAGCAATATGCTCATCTTGAACCATGTGTCACCTATGATACAAGCAGTGCACTTGTAGGTGTGCTATCAAACTCTCTTATTGGTGGCTTTAAGGATAATAATAGCAAGGGTTCAGTATGCACTTTAATCAGCTTTCATGGTATTTGGACATTACTAGGAGATTATTTTCCTTCTCCTTGGAAACTGCGTATATATTAACCATTGCAGGGTTTAAAATCATTTCTCTTCACACCTCAATGAGTTAATTTAGCAAGAGGTGATATTCAGTCCCCTCAGACATTCATATGGATGTAATTATATATTTAGGAAAACTCATCACCTAGATTCCAACTTATCACTTCCGAGCTGATTGTGTATTTACAACGTGAACGTGGGAAATATTACTTCATACATCGGAATGTTTTGGAAAGTCATTTGAGAGGGTGAGAACAGAAAGAAGAAACAATGTCCACTTTGGTATTGGTATTACCACACCAGAATTACTGACACCCTTATGAAACCTTTCATACTTTACTAATCTCAACAGGCTAATAACCTTGCTTGTATATAATTATATACCATGATTTAAAAAATAACATTAACTTTTGGTGTTTTTCTTGGTAGGTGGTATATTTTATATCTCTTTTCCCCTATGTTGTCCTACTTATCCTGTTACTATAAGGTGCCACTCTGGAGGGTACATCCAAAGGAATTTCATACTATATTGGAGCACAGTCAAATTTTACAAAACCTAGGGATGTTGAGGTAAGACTTAATTTGGATTTCAAATTATCTGAGAGTTAAACCTTAAAAACAAATACCGAAAATCTTTGGTTGCATATGAGCATCATAATGTCAGAGTTTGCAAAAGAATATGTAGTTAAGTTACTGTTTCTGTCTCCTAGGATGTCCAATTTAGCTACTTAATATGATCCTAGTGCTCTCTTACTGGAAGTGAGATAATCATTTCAGCAATAGAATTTAAGAAGTCATTTTATTGATAGAACTGACTCTACCTGACCAAAAGGATTTGGGGTTTATTAATCTGAAAAAGAATATTACATGCATGAATACCAACAAATTGATGACTCGCACTATGTGGCTTGCTCGATAAACTCATAGATTTCAAGATTTAGTTGAAAGTTTAATGTTGCAATATACATCTTAATTGTCTTCAAAGTTAATATCCCAAAGGTGAGATCAATGTTTACCTAATAGATTATGAACTTAAGACACAAATTTGAAATGGACAAAGAATTCCATAAATAAAAGTTACTTGTACTGAAACATAATATGTGCTATGAATATGAATTGGGTAACCCTCTTCTAACATTAGTCCACCTCCAGATAAATGCTGTGTGTGTCATAGTACATGAAATCTTACAATTTTGGCTGCAGAGAACATTAACACCAAGTGTACTCTATATGCTATGGTTCTATTGATACAGCCTTAGAGTGCATTCACTTTTTTAGGAGTCATACCATATTCTTGGCACACATTAAGTTCCTGGTCACCTGAAGTCTTCCTAATTTCCAGCAACTGCTGTTTTCTAAACCATTACAGTCCAGATATTTAATTATTTTTGGAGAACTTTTCCAGTGAGCATGTCAAATGTATCAGTTTTTGGTCATACACATCTATCCCTTACCTTTAAGAGAAATGAAATGTCAGTCTCTGGCCTTTGGTTACTTTTCTTGTGCCCAAATAATTTTCATTCAATAATTAACCACAACAGCACTGAATTATTTGACAAATATGAACTTTTATTGTTTTAGTCTTGGAGATTAACATATTTTATGTGTTCACAAGCCAACTGTTTATTTCATTTATCTTGGGCTTTACATCTCTTAACCTTGTTTGTTAATCTCCTCCCAACTCGAAACCACCTTTGGCTGGCGGCAGATAAGAAACAAATACAATGAAAGTTGGGATACATCATCTTCTCTCTGTTAGGTTATTAAATAAGATAAAATATGTTAATGCACTTTTGAAATGGTAAACTGTTATAAATATGAGCACACAAATATTTCCAGTATTGCTGTTATATTATACCATATTATTATAGGTGAAATATTTTCTCTAAGAAATAGACCCTCCATATTCTTTAAACCTAGTAAGTTTGAGTGCAGTTGAAAAGTCCCTTTGATATTCTTTAAGTGGCTTTTTCCATGCCTCAGATCACCTGGGCTTTCTAGTTCCTTGAAACTCTGAAAAATTGGTATAACTATTTTATATTGGTCTGTATCTCAGTGTTTCTATTATCTTCAAATCATCAGAGCTAAACTTAAAGCTGCTTGTGAAACATACAATTTAGTCCTCCTAGCATCCCACATCAACACAAGCACTACCCCACTCCTTGTTTGGGTTTGCTGGCAAAAATAATTTTTTCTTAGATTATTTTCTTTATTTTTCTCAAGCCATAGGATCATAGGTATATATATGTAATAAAAACATGTTTCCTTTTATTTGAATATCTGAACTGTGCTGAGTTGTCTGGAAGAGTAAAGAACCACACAGATTTATAGCTAGAGGGGTCTTTAGGTCTTCAGTGATTATTTTATTATTTTATTAATACACTCATCCTACAGTAATGAAATTCAGACCCAGAAAGAGTCACATTTAGTTAAGTTTACACAGCCAGTTTGTGCATCTTGAATAAAGATTTCTCAGTCCTTAAACTAATAATATTATATATAGCCGAGACTGCTAAATATGGATATTATAATTATGTTTGGAATTTCACTTTTTCTGCAACTTAGATACACCCCACAGTATGCAGTAGCATTCTTACAAAACTCACACCTGCCATACCCATGTCCTGTTCCCCTCAGTCTTATACATATATAATGTATCGAGTACAAGCAGCTGAGACCAACAGAAGCATGTTGTTCATCTCAATATGTACAACTGCCTAAGAAATAAGAGAGTTTTATTTCTAATGTGACTTTGTTATATGTAAGTGAAATAACCCTGATTGATTGATCAATCACTCTATCCATCCATTAATCTATCCAGCCATTTTGCTTCCTATGGGCTTCCTGCCATGATGAGGCAATTATAGTGAAGTAATCATCTAACATCAAGTTGTATTCTGAAGACTAGTAATATTTCTCTTACTCCCTAACAACTTTATTTTTATTAAAATTGGAAATAGTTTACATAACTTTTGGGGGTAAATTATTGTTTTTAACTTCCACAGAAGAAACTGAGTATCAATTTTTGAAGATTTTTCATAATAACAATAGCTACCATTAAGCATCATAATTGTTTTTCATACGCTATCTCATTTAATTCTCACATCATTCCTAGGACACTTATAATAATAATTATTATCATCTCCATCTTATAGATGAAAAAATAAGCATAAAATTTTAAGTAAATTGACGTCAAAGAGAGTGAGAGGTGATGGATGTAAATTTCAATCTTTCCGACTCCAGAGCTAGAACTCATAGTCACCATATTATACTGCATGCCTTCCACTGACCATTCCTGTTTTCAGATGGACTAAAACCACACTTTTCCCCAAACATATGCCAGTTTATCTACAACATTCAAAAAACTTTTCTATAAACCCAAAAACATACAAAGCTAAATGCCATATTGTGTTAGGTTTAATTATTTTGTATATATGTAAATAAGTAGTAAAAATGTAAACAAGAAATGATATACACAAAAGTCAGGATACTTACCACTGGAGGGTAGAGGGTGGTATGATCAGGAAGGGGCACATGGAGGATTTAGAAGACTGGTAACATTATATTTATTAAGCTGAGTAGTGGGTACTTGGGTGTTGATTTCATTGTTATTTATAATAGCTATTCATTTGTGTATGTATTTTATACAAACAAAAATGAAAATCAAGAGTTCATATTTTTGCATATTAAATTATTTTCTAAGATTAAAAATTTAAATTAAAAATTAAGAACATATTATTTAAAATATCAAATTATTTTCTTTTGTAGGTTTGGAAAGATGCTGCCACTCAGATATTTTACTCCCTTTCAGTGGCTTGGGGGGGGCTTAGTTGCTTTATCATCTTACAATAAGTTCAATAACAACTGCTTCTCAGATGCCATTATAGTTTGTTTGACAAACTGTCTCACTAGTGTCTTTTCTGGATTTGCTATTTTTTCTATCTTGGGACACCGCTCATATATCTGGAAAGGAAGTCTCTTCAGTTGTAAATTCAGGTATGTCATGCTGCATGTTATTAACTTTGATTAATCCAATGTAGTTCACTTAAGAAACACTAATATATAGCAATTTATGTAAAGCATTAAAGATTTAGGGTATTGCATTTTCTTTCACATTTCATCTTATATAATTTAGTTGTTTTAATGATGTAATAATTCTTAAATGATCTGAGAAAATAGGACTACATTAGGGAACCATTATTTAAGAAGATATTTTTTCAAAGTTTTGTTTAGGCCTTAATATGAACTACTTATTGCACAATTACAAGTAACAGGCATTATGCTAAGCACTATACGTCCATTAATTTATGTGCATATGTATATATACATGTATATGAATATGTGAGACAACATATAAAAAAATTCCTCTATGTACATTTACAGTATTGGGTTTGAATTTTTAAAACACACCAATATCATATAGATAGAAACCCAAGCAACTTTGTACAGCTGTGCCCAGTTTTAAAGGAATCTGATCAGTGAACTTATTACCTTTAAAGACATTAGGTAGGGATGCTTACTTATGTGGCTAAAGATTCTTAGGAAGAGTTCTAATGCTCTTTAAAGTTTGAATTACTCATTAAATTTTGATTTAGGGTTAGTATCACTTGATGGAGAGACTGGTGAATGAGAATATAATATTAGGACTAGAAGGGACTGTGGAGGTCTAGTGTCCAGCTCTTCATTTACAGAGAAAAGGACTGATTAACAAAAATGTTATGTCTTACAAAAGATCAAATTGTTAGGAAGTGACAGAGCCTTGGGTAGAAGCTAATTGTCCTGAATCCTAGATCAGTTTTCTGGGAGGTTGGAGAAATTTAACATACTTAAAACTAAGTATTGCATAATATAATTGAAGTTTTTTAAAAAGGATCTCTGATGGTAACATATATCAAATAGAAAATAAGATTCAGTTTATAGTTTCATTATATAAAATTTTGCAGATGCCCCTATACTAATTACAATGGCACTGCATATAATGATTCTGGGTAAAGATTTGGAGATACAGTTGAAGACTAAAAAGTTAGTTCCATAAATCTTTCTTAGATGGTGTAATTCTTTTAGAATTTATAGATTAAGACAAGGTGGCCTGATTTAGGTTTCTGGAGTTTAAGACAGGTGTTAGTCTTCATTAACATTAAAAAAAACGAAATCAGTTAAACAAAATAATTGAAACAGGTAAAGATTTCTTCTGTGAAAAATGTACCACTTACAAAATTTATCTAACTTAACTCATTTCACATGTTCATATTATCGTATCATACAACAACAAAGTCAAATATTTTTAAAGGTGAAAATGAAATAGTTGCTGAATAATTTATATCACAGATTTGAGTAACAAATTATGATGAGATTTTTCTATTACCATCTTCTGAAAATGTCCAAATATGTCCATTTTTGTGGAACTAACATAAATTAAAATGCCATACATTTTTCTTAGGTTTTGATTTGGCATTCATTGCTTATCCAGAAGCTTTAGCCCAACTCTCAGGAGGGCCATTTTGGTCCATATTATTTTCCTTCATGCTTCTGACTTTGGGTCTTGACTCTCAGTTTACTTCAATTGATAGGTAATGCTACCAGGGTTAAAATATCCCTCTTATATTTGACTCATGTTTTCTCTACTTAAAATTATCCTCATTACCACCTCTAGCTTTTAGCCTCAGAATGATCTTTCTGAAAATACTTTTTAACTTAAATCTTAAATGCAGAAAAATACAAAGTACTCATGTATCAGACACCCAAAAGGAAATGAAAATTAATATTTTATCATATTTGCTTTAGATAATTTTTAGAAAAATCATCTGTAACAGATAAATTTGAAGTCCTCTATGCTTCTCTCCCTCATTCACATTTCTTCTTTCCTAGAAGCAACCATTACCATGGATTATGTATACTACTCAGTCCATGTTTGTATACATATAGGAAATAAGCTTGTCAAACTTGTCAAGAGTGAGGATAGCCAAATTAGAAAGTCTTATGTTCCAGTTTCCTCACAAAAGATAAAGAAAACATCTTGTATTATGAATAGGATTACACATTGATTATATATCATTGACATTTGGTTTAAACATGACAGCCTAGGGTGATGAACATTGCCTAAATATGTAAGCTTTTAAGCTATTAAGGTTATTAACCTGGACTTCACAGAATGTATGAAACTGAAATTACTGCATTATTTTTTCTACATGTATGTGTGCATGTATTTTTCTAGGGAGAGTGTCCATAGCTTCCATCAAAATGCTGTGACTCAAAGGGATCTGTGACTCAAAAAATTAAAAACTATATACGGTACTGCTGGCTTTTTGTTCCTGGCAAGTGAGGATTAAAAGGAATATTTCTAAATCTTAACTTCCTATTCATCTTAAATTCATTTTCCTCTTCCTTTTGATTGAAGATTAGAGTAAGGGATTAGGTATTCCTTTAATTTATACTGGTAATTTATTTTGAGAAGGAGGGAGCATTAAGTTAGATAAATAGGTAGGCCTGTAATTAAACAATCTCAGTGATTTATGTACATACACAGTTGACCCTTGAGCATGGGTTTGAACTACATGGGCCCAATTATATGCAGATTTTTTTCAATAAATATATTGGAAAATTTTGGGGTATCTGAGAAATTTTTGGACTGTATGAGAAAATATTTTCTTTTGCTTACTTTACTGTAAGAATATAGTATACAATATATATAACCTACAAAATATGTGTTAATCGACTGTTCATGTTATCTGTAAAGCTTCCAGTCAACCACAGGCTATCAGTAGTTAAGTTTTTAGGAAGTCAAAAAAGTTATAAGCAGATTTTCAACTGTGGTGGGAGGGGTCAGCACCCCATCCCTCCTATCGCTCAAGGTTCAACTGTAGATTAAATGAACTCATGTTAGATATTTTAAAGAGTTTCTTTGAGGGGAGGTCAAATGATGTTAATGAGCTTCAACAGATTGTTAATTCTATAGTTAAACTGGAATTTATAAAATATTACTTGAAATAGATGGCTGATGGGACCTTAGACATCCTTTTTCTTAACATGAATCTGTATTACATTACATGCATTCCACCATGATATTTTGGTGCTACTTGAGGGGTGCTATTTTTCACCAAATAGAAAAAGGCATGCAATTTTCTACAGGTGATTTGCAATTCTGTGAAGATTTACACACATTTCTACTGAAATAATATCTAATTGTTGTGTATGGGGGTGTGGGGGGTGATGGGGAAGAAGTCCCCTGCAAGAGCTGACTACAAAGAGTTTGTGTGACTCTCTTCACAAGCTTGTAAAGTTCAGATCTTAACAGTGCCTAGCATATATTAGGGGCTCAATGATAGCTCATGATCACACAGATTCAACAGTGGTTAAGAAAGAGTATTCTGCAAAATGGAAAAAAATCTCATCAAATCCCATTTAATGCAAACTTGGAGACATATGCAGTATTGTAAACCATTAGAGAAAACTGTTTTTCACAAGAGTGAAATTAAAATCACTATTTTAAATATATTTTTACTGTATTTTGTGTAAAAAAAAAAACCTTTTGGACTGTTTTTCTCTATTGTGCTTTCATTCCTTTCTCAGTAATATGAATTAGCAACATATAACAAATTCTTTAAATGTGAGTAGGCAAATTGATAAATGTCCTGATTTTGTATCTGACTTGGCATCCCCTCCCCTTCTAAACAATAATTTATTTGATATAAACACATACAATCAAATGAATTCCCTCAAAATGCCTTTAATGAGTGCCTTCGTCATCAGTACAGTCTGTAAGCCCATTGGTGGACTTTGAGCTAACCAATGAGGACATGTTCCAATTCAGCCAACTTGTATTGCATGATCTTGAGCTTTGCCAATATTTTCTCCTGCATGGCTCTTGAATCAGGATAATTACTTAAACTATCCCGAGAGAGACTCTTGACTGAAAGGCTCTCAGTATTGCTCTTAGTTGACCCAGCAGAAAAAGATGGCCTTACTAGGGCAAGATAAGTCGAACTTGTGGATATTTCACCAGTTTCTCTCTGTAAGGGAAGGACATTACACATATGTAGTTTACTGAGTTTAGCAATTTCTAATACTACCAAATAACATGCTGAGTCTTGGTTACCAGAGTGATCTGACTGGCCTCCCCTAAGAATCAGAGATTAAAAATCTGTTGAATGACTGCATTAAAATATGAAGTCAGCCTTTTAATTCCTACATGTCATATCCTTGGCTTACATTTCTGAGCAGTCCAGTAGGTGTATGTTTTTACTGTGTCTGACCCATATCTAAAAGTACTGCACTTGCAACTTTGAATATCACCAGGAAACCCACATTTTGACCTGAATTATTTGTGAATGCTCCAAACGTTCTCATAAAGATGGCTGAAAAGGAAAATACAGGGGAGGAAGGTCAATAGTGACATAGGGGGCAGTAGAAGCCACAGATAGAGAAGGAACAGGCTCTTAAAGTGGGAGGTGGTGGTAGGGAGTGGGCACTTTCAACGGTTCAAGTGGGTGAAAAGCTGACTATCACTTAGTGACAGGGCTTTTTATGATGGATCCTGGCTGCCAAATGGTCCGCCAATGTGAAGGACGTGTGAGGGTAAAGAGTGACCATCTGGGGCTCTCAGGAGAAAGGAGGAATGAATTGACCACCCCCTACACTTTACTATTTTACTACCTTTCCACTCTCTTAGACATCCCTCCCCACGTCCCGCCCTACCCTCCACATATTCATCTAGCTTCACCTAATTCCAATTATACTTTACGTAAAAACACTGTTTACATAAATGGAACATCAAGGTGAAGAAAATGATGCTCAGTAAGACCAACAGGATATTCGTTCACGTTGTCTGCTTAGGGTCTCCCTCTTCTCCAGAATGGAGGCACTCAGCTGTCGGTTGGTTGGAAAGCAGGGGGACACTAGTCGCCCGGTCTAGGGAAGCCACGAGCCAGTCCTGCTCCACCTGGTGTAACTGAGGGGCGCTTCAGTGCCCAGCTGTCTATAGCCTACAGGGTGCCTGACCTCACAGTGAGCATGCGCATGGGGGTGCTCACTATATCACAATGTGATGACTTAATGCTGGCCGTAGGGAGCCAGCAGGCACTTTGTAGCCTCCCTCTGGTGGTTGCTGAGTCAGGTAGTTAAGAGAGTGGAGTTAAGGCATGATGGAGTTTGGGGTTCCCAGGAAGCTGAAACGTGGTGGAAATACAGACTCCAAACTGACTGGTAAAATACACGATTTTAGAAGTACTCCTCCCTCCTTGTATTCTTTAAGATATGTTTGTCTTTGCCTCAACCACCAGACTATTTATTTCAAAAACACGTTCAAAAACAAGATAGAAATGCACTGTAAAATGTACCCATTATTTGTAAGCCTTTGCCAGAAACTTCCACGCACCTATTGCTATTACAGGATTCACTCTAACTCTGTTCACATTAGGATAATTATGTACATTTGTGTCATTGTGCAGTTTAAAAACTAATTGCAGGGACATTTTCCAATATAATTCTCACAATAATTTGGTTCTACGGGTGTTAAGTGAACTTACTTGAAACTAGTAGCACAAGCAGGACCTGAATCCAGAGTAGCGTCCTGAGGCAAACTCCACCACCTCCTCAACCTCATCTCCATCCTTTGGACCTGTGCCTCCACTTGCTGACTTGTGAGTATTAAGTATTGAATATATTTGAATTAGTATTAATGAGAGGTTGCAGATATAGGAATCCTTGTACTAGACAAGTTAGAAAATGTTCAGGAAATTCAAGTAAATGTACAAAATTACGCTGAACTAAAAACTCAGAAGTAAAAACAATAACTCTTGAGTGTCAAACTGAAACCCACTAACTCTGCTTAGGGAATAACACACATATTCATATAGGTAGGGAGAAGAGGAATTACATTCATACATTTTTCTTATCAGACTTATTTCCCGACTGAGTTCAGATTAAAGATACATTTATTCAACACGTATTTACTAAACACTTATGTAAAGAGCACACACAATGATATATTCTGGGAATAGGATTATGAGTAAAAACAGTCTCTGCTCAACTGGAGTGTGCACTTTAGTGTGGGGCGTAGACATTAATACCAACAGAAATGAATGTCAAAGTGCTAATGAGATAAGTGATAGCAAGAAGTACACGGAGCTTATAATAGGATAACGAATGTAAAGGAGAATGAAGTTCCTAGCTTTATGGCTTGCTGGTTAGATTGGTGGTAAGTAAACACATATGTGGTTAGCGATCATGAATTTGTTCTTGGCTGTGCTGAGTTTGAGGGGACATGGAAATATGAAATAATTGATCTCGGGAAGATAACTGAAGACATAAATTTGTCAGGCATCTGCATATAAATGACAGTTGAAGCTCAAGATATGGAAGAAATTCTCTCCTGTCAGCGTAGGGCATACAAATAGAGAAGTTAGGATAGAGCATTGAACGATAAATATTTAATGGCTGGGTGATCACACTGCCTTGGCATGTTATTGTGGTCATCTTGACATCTGAGGTTCTTGTTTCATCAAATAAAATTGAGTGAGCTCCTTCACTCATTCACTTCTCTGCTCATGCTTCCCTTTAGCTCTTTGAGCATAAAGACAGCTCTTTTAAAGTCCTTGTCTAGTATGGATGATGCATGTGTTCCTTCAGGAGTGATTCCTGGAGATTTATTTTGTTCCTTTGAATGGGCTGTGATTACTTGTTTCTTTGAATGCTTTTTGATATTTTGTTGAAAATTACGCATTTGAAAAAATGCCCACCTGTCCCAGTCTTTGAAGACTGACATGGAAGCCCTTCACCATTCAGAGCATTCCTGAGCCTTAGGATCAGCCGAGGGTGAATGAAGGTTTGAGGTCTTCTATAATCTTTTCTTGGAATTTGTCCTCTATGGGTCTATGTATACGCTTTTTAGATTTTTATTTCCCCAACTGATTTTAAATGTCTTAATATCCCAAAACAACTCATCCTAATTTCTTTCTGGGGCTTTAGAATTTCTATTGCATTCTTCTACTTGTACTCTCTTGACCCCAGGCATCTGCAGTCCCCTACAGTTTTTACATGTCATGGTGCTCTCTATTGTCTTCCATGGTGTCAAGATTGAGATCTAAAGTTTGCTGCTCAACTGAGCTCTGAGTCGGGCAAAACAGAAACCAGTCACCCAAACAGCCCACAGGCCAACCAAAACTTGTATTCAATATTTTCTCTGCTTCTTCTGTCCAGTGGATGGAAACAGGAATTGGGCTGCTACTTTCCAGCCATACCTCTTTCAAGGAAGGGGTGTGCCAAGGGTGAGCAAAAGAGCTACAACATTTCCTACTGTTTTTGACATAGCTTTTTCTTTACTGGGGGATCACTTGGTTGCTG
Organism: Smutsia gigantea; assembly: GCA_032199065.1. NCBI lineage: Eukaryota > Metazoa > Chordata > Mammalia > Pholidota > Manidae > Smutsia > Smutsia gigantea. The sequence goes on along the minus strand of JAVSCE010022259.1, from coordinate 5,322 downwards.
TAGATCTTTGACTGGTTTACAGAAATCCTATAAAGGCTTTAGTCAATCTGTAGTTGATTATTTGGTATTTCAATGGAGGAAACAGGGTCTGGAGTTTCCAAGTGCATTTGAAAAAGTTTCCAAGTGCATCTTGTTGACATCACCCACTAATCATTGATTTCTAAAATATGTCAACTGGTAGATGTAATTGAAAGTGTAGAATCTTCCAACCTGTGTGAAACTAGAAATAAATAATAACAATGGATGTCACACGTATCATTAACTTTTAACTTTGCTACCTCCTGTTAATTAAATGTCAATTTTTCTTTTCTTTCCTTTTCCATTTATCATTGATAATATGAAAATCCCCTCCTTTGTTTCCAGACTTTAGGAAACAATAAGTATCTTTCTAAGGTTTGGACTTAGAATTGTGACTTATCTGACTTACTGTTTAAACCAGGTGTAGTCACTTTTTAGTATGCATGTGTTAAACTGAGAGTTCCTTCCTCTATACCATCTCCCAAACTTGTAAGGAAATATATTTAGCTTTGCACTGTGATCACTTTATACATATCTGGGTCTGGCTCTTGCTTACTTGTCTCTTTTGTTCTTCCTCTTCCTCTCTTTTTGTATATTTTGGGAAAAAGTAATGTGTAATTGATCAAAAATTTATTTTGTTACTATCTGAACACTACAGGAATACATTTATTCCAGATAAACAGTCAAGAGCTTCCAAATAACTACAACAAAAAAGAGATTTAAGTGTTTCTGTTTTGTTGCATTAAATATGTTGGCTTTCAAAGTTTTTCTCACTAAAACTGTAAATCAAGTGAAAAAAAATTAACTGTGACTTCAAACAGTGGCTTATGTTGGTAGGTAACAAATTAAGTAGAAAAGAGAGACTCAAGAGTATTTGGGGTGATTTCAAGGGTAAAAAGTTTTATGTATTGTAGAAAATGGTTTATGTAGTATTCCAAATAAATAGATGGCACTTTGGACAAATCAATGATTTAATTTTAGTTTAATAATGATCTTCTTTTTTCCTCCCCAATTTTACCATGTAAAAATAATAAAAATACAATATTCTAGATAGTTCAAGACTTGAGTTTAATTTATGAAGGTTGATATTTAAATTTCTTACTTTGTTTTATAGGTCAAGTAAATAGTCTATTGTTTTCACAAATAGTTTTAAGTTACCACAATATAAAATTTTGTTGAACCAAGTGAATTTGTAATAATGGAGATATTGCAGGTTCAGTTCCAGACCACTGCAACAAAGTGAATATCACAAGAAAGTGAGTCATAATGATTTTTTTGGTTTCCTAGTGCATATAAAAGTTACATTTACATTATACTGTAGTCTATTAGGTATTCAATAGCATTATATCTAAAAAAAAATGTACATAGCTTAATTAAAAAACACTTTATTGATAAAAATGCTAACCCTCATCTGAGCCATTAAGAAGTCATCATCTTTTGTTGGTGAAGTGCCTTGCCTCGATGTTGATGGCTGCGGACTGATCAAAATTGATGGTTGCTGGTTGGGGTGGTTGTGGCAATTAAGTTATGACAATAATGAAATTTGTTGCATTGATGGACTCCTTTCAGGAACAATTTCTCTGTAGCATGAAATGTTGTTTGATAGCACTTTACTCACAGTAGAACTTTAAAAGTTGGAGACAGTCCTCTCAAACCCTGACACTGTTTTATCAACTAAATTTATATAATATCTTAAACCCTTTGTTGTCATTTCAATAATCTCACAGTCTTCACAAGAAATAGATTCCATCTCAAGAAAACACTTTCTTTGCTCATCCATAAGAACCAACTCTCCATCCATTCAAGTTTTATTATGAGATACAGAAATTCAGTCACATATTCAGGCCCCAGTTCTAATTCTAGTTCTCTTTCAATTTCCATCACATCCACAGTTACTTCCACTACAGAAGTCTTGAATTCCTCAAAGTCATCCATGAAAGTTGGATTCAACTGCTTCCAAATTCCTGTTAATGTTGATATTTTGACCTCTTCCCATGAGATTCAAATGTCCTTAATGGCGTCTAGAATGGTAAATTCCTTTCAGGTTTTCAATTTACCTTGCCCAGATCCATCAGAAGAATCACTGTTTGTGGCAGCTATAGCATTACATAATGTATTTCTTAAATAATAAGACTTGAAAGTCAAAATGACTTCTTGATCCATGGGCTGCAGGATGGATTTTGTGTTAGCAGTCATGAAAACAACATTCATTTCATTGTCCCTTTGCATCAAAATTCTTGTTTGACCAGGTCTATTGCCTATAAGCAGTCATATTTTGACAAGAATCTTTTTTTCTGAGCACTAAGTCTCAATAGTGGGCTTAAAATATTCAGTAAGCCATGTTATAAATGGATGGGCTGCCATCCAGGCTTTATTGTTCCACTTAGAGAGCACAGGCAGAGTAAACTTAACCTGATTCTTAAGGATCCTAGATTTTTGTAATGGTAAATGAGTACTGGCTTCAACTTAAAGTCACCAGCTGCATTAGTTTCTAACAAGAGATTCAGCCTGTCCTTTGAAGCTTTGAATACAAGCGCTGACTTCTTCTCTCTAGCTATGAACATCCTAGATGGCATCTTCCTCTAATATAAGACTATTTCATTGTCTTGCCAATGGTTTTCAGCCCCGGGCAAGTTCACTACGGATTCAGTGTGATCAAAGAAATGACAGTAGAATGTTCTCAGGGTGAAAGTGTTTAGAGCCAAGTCAATTCCCATGGTGGTAGGTCGATTACTAGAATCATGTCCACTCAGAATCCCACCCACTCAGAGCAAGTCTGCATGTAGCAAGTCAGTCTCTGCCTCTGGCCCTCTCTGACCCCACAGCCATCTCAGTCTCTGTCCTCATCACTACCACCACTCCAGCCACTGCTTTCCTGAAGCTGAGCCACCATGTCACCCAGAGCACTGGGCAGAGCTCTTTATATAGAGTCAATAACAACATATTGCCCACATGTGTGTAGTGAGTTAGCCTACCAGTGCCGGGTGAGAATTCTGGCTATTGGAACCTTCATTTTATCTACACGCCACCCCTCCAGAATTCTTGCCTCTCAATCTATGTGCCCTCAATACTCTGCAATTGTCCCAGTGCAAGGAAGCTGGAACATTAAAAGAACCATGGGTGGGCCTTACAATACCCACCTTCTCCAGCCTCTCCAGCAGAAAGTTTTGCAGACACACAGGCCAATCTGTGCCTTCTGCTTTGTCCTCCGTGGCTGGAGCTGCTCCAGTGTCAGTTGTTGCCACAGCTCCAGTCATCCTATTTCTTTCTGTCTGCTCCTGCCTTTTCAAACCAACCCACATCTGGGTCCTCATAACCTGCATGGGCCCTTTAAATTCTTGTGAGTAGCAGACCTTATTTCTTTCTGTGCTCTGATTGCTTTAGCCTCTCCTAAGTCTGCTACTGTATGTGTAACCTCACTTATGGGCTGTCCTAAGTGAGGGGAAAGAAAGGCCACTAGAGACCCAAAGAGGGATGTAGGAGCTGTTTGATGCACATTTCTCATCCCTGAAGTAAAAGGCTCCTCATCTGGGCCATGACTCTCTGGACTTTAGATGGCATTTTTTATCCCTATCTCCCATAACACCTGTTGGAACTCAGCATACATCTGCCATCTAGCAAGGGAGGATGGTAGAGCACCCTGACTGGGCCACACAACCTGAAGTGCAGCCATCAGCCAATTGAAGATGGAGTAATTTCCTGGAGTCTGATGAGCATTTTGTAATAGCTGCCTCAAAATATGCTGAACTATCAGGGAAGCCACCTTTCCCATCTCTGATCCAGACAGAAAATTTCCATCTACCCCTAAATCCCACAGATGCAGGAGCCAAGCTGATATTGACTCCGAGGGCTTCTGCCTAAACTAGGAGCCCAAATCCACCAGCTCAGCCTAGGATAGGGGCAGAGCACAGAGTGCTCCATGACCTGGGGAAGGTGCTGCACCTCTCCTGGGGGAACCCTCAGTTGCTGTGTCTTTATTTTCTTTACAACCACTGGGTATTCTTTCAATAGAGGATGGGTCAGTGCCCCCAGGACCACCCCTTCATCCTTCCCCAGCTTCTCCATTTCCTAGGCTTATGGAACCTTTCTCTCTACTCCCCCAAGTTCCCCCTCTGCTACATCCTTTACCTTTTCTACAGTACCTCGCACCAATGCTAGCTCAGTTTTCAGCAGCTCTCTTACCTTCACCTCAATGTTTTGCAGCTGGCATTCTCCTGCTGCCCCTTCCTGTGCTTCCCTCAGGAGTATATCCTTTTCCTCCATGGCCTTTGCTTCCTTCAGAGCACCTGACAGTGCTGCTGTCTCATTTTGTAAGGAATTGTTTACCTCCTTCACTTAACCTCACAGCTCATGTTCTCACACTGCCTCCTGCGGTTTTTGCAGGGTCTGTCCTTTTCCTTCATGGCCTTTACCTGTTCCACAGTACCTTGTAGTGATGCCATTTCAGTCATCAACAAATTTTTTACCTCCTCAACTGTACCTTGCTGCTGGTGTTCTTGTGCTGCCTCCTCTTGTATCAATGTCATTTCATTCTTCAATTAATCCACAGCAGTTTGCAGCTCACATTCATATGCTGCCATTTCTTGTGTCTCTTTCAGGAACATGTTCTTCTCATCTATAGACTTTTTTAGTACTGTGAGAAGCAGCCAACCCAAAATACCCGCTGCCTCTTGGGCACTGTGTTTCCCAGAGGACCTGCTTAGTATACTGCAGGCCACCTCTATTACCTCAGGTATCACCTCCACCTGCCTCCAGTCTGGGGTGGGACCCAGACCTCTAGGTGGCAAGCCACTTCAGACCGCATATCCATTGGGGGATAACTGACTGTCTCCCCATTCATAGGAGCAGCCTGCTGAAGCATCCCTCCCATAAGGGCAGCCTGTCTTTTTCATTTGTCAAGAATGTATCCTGCTGACATAGCCAATTGTCTTGCCAATGGGTTTCTGCCCCAGACAAGTTCACTATGGATTCAGTGAGACTAAGAAATGACAATAGAACATTCTTGGGGTGAAAGGGTTTATTACCCAGCTTGTTCTCCCAGTGGTAGGTTGAGCACTGGAATTACATCTACATTCAACAGTCTGCAGGTGTGTAATTCTCCTTCCTCTCTGCCTCGACCCAGAGTACTGGGCAGAGCTCTTTATATAGTAACCCAGTCAATAACAGCTAATTGCCTATGAGTGCGTAAGCAGTACCCTAACAGCAGGCCAGTTACATCATCAAGTAGTTTAGGTTCAGGTGAGTATCCTGGCCACAGGAACCTTCACTTTATCCACAATTGTATACATAGCACTACCACGGTGC
>JAVSCE010022258.1:0-83956 GCA_032199065.1 Smutsia gigantea | reverse complement strand
AGTCTTGCCCAAGGAAAGAGAAGGGAGGGACTGAGGAAAATGTTGTTTTATGAACTTTAGAAAATCAAAGCAGAGCCAAAAGCATGGAGTTTAGGATACCAGCATAGTATCATCTTTGGGAACCATGGGCCAAAGGACAACTCCTGTTAAGAACTTTGTAAGATTTCCTAACTATTTGTAACTTTTACATTGTGTCTGGGCATCTTTAAAAAGGGCTGGTGTTTGACCTTGTTTCCTACTCTCAACAGGAGGGGAACAGAAAGAAGAGAAGGGAATGTATCTGAGAAAAGGAAAAGCAGTCAAGCTTAATCTTTTAAGGAGGAGAAGGAAACATGCAGGAATTTGTAATTCACTTCCACCTGAGATTTCATTGGTCCCCTACAGTAGAGAGGCTGCCTGCGCATTATGTATGTCAATCTTCATCTCTGCCTCTGCCCTCAACACCCCCATCATCCTTACCAGTTAGCAAAATGCCTTGTACGTCCCACAGTTAAAATTAACTAGTTATTTGTGAACTAAGGAAAGGATAATAAACTCACAGGCCCCTGAAAGTAAGCATGTCCTAAAGTAAACAGAAGATCTTTTGCCACTGTAGTGGACAGTATAGTGCTTTGTCTAGAACCTCTCTTCAGAATAGATGCCCCCATCCCCATTCCCTTGCTGCTGAGCATACTGGCCTGTTGACTACTCACAGCTGAGTCCCTCCCTGCATATTACCATGGCTACCATCTGGTGCCAGTTCTTGGGAATTGTCTTGTGTACACCCACTCTCAAAGAGCAGCAACATCTGGCTGATGTAGAGATACAAAGGCTTGGCCCTCTCACCTTAATTTGGGCCAGTTGTGAAGGGCCATCCCAGCTCCAGAGCTCCCTGCAAATGGGCAGAAGCCTCTGTCTCCATAGCACTGTGTGTCAACTTTTTCTGTCTATTCCTGCCTTGCTCACTCCCTCACAGGTGGATCTCCAGAGATTATCCAGAGCCTGCTTCTAGGAAACTTAGCCCGACACACACCAAACTAGATCCATCTCCCCACTGACTCCACATCTGATGACACTTACTCTCTCTCATCTCCTCCATGTGCTGTGGATTCTATGTCCCAAATATCTTTTGTTTCCAATCCCTTCTCTCCACACCCATGACCCAGGCCATCACGTCAGTTTGAAACTAGTCACAACTGATCTCCATGCCTCCAACCTGGCCAACTCTCAACAGCTTCTCCTCATTGAAAACTCTGGGAACCTCTCTAAAGATAATCATCATGTCACCCCTCTGCTCAAACCTTGCCATCTTGTCTCCACGGTCCTTCAAAAGAGGTCTAGACCCAATAAAAGTAACTCAGAAGGCTCTCCATGATTCAATCCATTTGCCTATTCACATCCCTTGGCCCCCTCTCCTCACATTCCAAGAACCAGTCTGGTCGAACTTTGTGTTCTTGGAATTGAGATGTTGCTGCTCTTGTTGTCTGGTCTTCATGATGCTGTTTTCCTCTTTCTGGAAGACTCTCCCCACCCTTCCCTAGTCACCTTCATCTAATTCCCATACACTATCTTTAGGTCAAAATGTATTGTTGAGAATGCAGCACACAAGCTGCACACATACAGGCTGAGTATGGAGGTGATGGAGGTGGGGGTGCGCCTGTGTCCCTAAGTTGTCCTTCTCACATGATATTTGAGTTTTATTTGGCTCTCCCCATGAGACAAGAAACCTGGAGTCAGAGACAATGATACGTTGGCTCCCTGAATTCTCCTTAATGCCGTCACACACAGAAAGACATTTACAAATTAGATATTCAGAACATCAAGATTGATTAAACACCTATGGGGTTTTTTTCAATGACATTTAGAGATGAGGTGATCAAATACTTCACAGCTTTTACTAAACTTAATGATACGTTTATTATATTGCAAGAGACCAAAGCCACATATCACTGGGGAAACACTAGTTATTTCAGGAAAGGTAGAAAACACAAACATAAACAAACAAATGTTAAAATATGAAAATATGACTGCAAAATGAAATACGTTCATTTGTCAGCAAACAGTTGGAAGATGCTTAGAAAATATTGCTGTAGGTTTGGAGGGACACATATTAGAATAAATTACAGTGTGGGAGGATTGCTCTACTGTTGAAAGAAAAGTAGTTATTTCTAACATGCCACCACTTACGGTATATATTTTATCCCGTTCCAATAATGACATCTGAAAAACTTACTGTTTATGAACCACTAACTAAAAAGTTTATCAGAGAAGGTCTATTCTCAACAATGTATGATTTCTTTAATCAAAATAATACATGCCTATGGTTGTTCTTAAAACTGTGTAACCATAACAGCTAAAGCAGCAGCGTCTATACAAGAATTTAAAATTCTGGGATTAAATTTTTTAAATTTCAACACAAAATTCATCACTCCGTCATTCACAGATAAGCTACTGCACAGCCAAGAAATTTAAGTCAGAGATTCATAGATTGTTACAGGTTATCATTCATTTTACTTTTAAACTTGGAGCAGGGAAAGCGTTAGAAACGTTAGGACAGTCCCTTTAAAAGGGACTCTCGGCTGCACTTTGAAAGATGAGTCATAACCACTGAAGTCTTTTGAATCACACAGTGGATTGTTGGCTATGTTAGGGCAAAGAACTTAAAGATAAGTTTCTCATCATCATTTAAAAAGAGTTTCAAATTTTCTGGCCTTTTTGTTAGTAAATGCTGTCCATAATATACTATCTGCCAGGTATGTGGTTAAACGAAACATGCTTAATGTGCCTCTTTGAGGTGAAGATACTATTTTCACCACAAAAAAGAAAGTGATTGCATTTAGAAAAAAAACTCATGCTATGGGGGCATGAGTTTGAGAAACAGATGTTTGGAGATCACTCTTTTGATTGGATGCTAAAAATTATGTATGAATATTACCTTTGACAATGATCAGATTATGTACACAGAATTTTCTAAAGTGTTTAAAAAAACTGCCAGATGAAGTTTCAGTATGTTTGAACCTATTTGTTTAAAAATAAAAATGAAAATGAAATATCCCCCAACTTACACTGCAGGAACAACTGACTGATATTAAAAAAACAGCGATTAATCAACCAAATTTCAACTAAACCTTCTGCACACTTGGTAGATGGAATGGAAAAATAAGAATTATCGTTAAGTGGTGAAAATAACCTACCTCTTCCAATGGTACATAACTTTATGAAGCATCTTTTCCTACTATAATAGCATTTAAAACAATGATTGAAATAAACTACATTTAGAACAAGATCTTCAAATCGCTTTATCACAATGTGTTATACCAAGATATCCAAAAAGGAAGCATGTTCAATATTAATAATTTTACTGAGAGAATACCTCTACTGCTAATAAAGAAAATTAAAGTTGAATGACATTGTTTAGTTCATCAAAATTTCAATCTTCTTTGACTTCCATTTTCCTTATTACTTGTAACATACATGACATATGAGGGTAGTACTCCCTGCATTTAATTTATAAGTGAATATACAGGTGTGATCAACCAAGAGTAGCCATGGGACTTGAAAAATTTCCATGAGTACACAAGCTCAACTTTTGCTGGACACAGCAAGAACCTGAATTCCTTAATATTACTGCACTGACGATCTGGATTTGAATAAATAAAATGCAAAGGGCTCTGAATAAACCCGTTCTGAGTGACAGATAGATAATCATCATCACACCCTTCTGAGTTTCTACCGCAGCCTCACCAAATGTGGAAGTAGTCTAGCCTGCATCACTTACAGAGAGCTCCAGGGTCCTCCCCTTCTGGCAGTGCCTCTTCTGACCTTTCTCCCGTGGTGTCTATCCCAGTCCATCACATACAGCGTTAAGTCAACTCGACTGTAGCACATGGAAAATTCAGAGCAGAAACCACCACCAGTTATCCATCCTCAGGCACCAGGCACCCGCAGGCTACTGGGTAGCAGAGGAAGCCCTAAATAAGCCCTTCCAGGTGCTGCCCATCTGTCTAGACTCTTTTAACTCGTCTGTCCTTTTCTTTCCCACTAAACACAAATTAACTCAAGAGGAATAAAGACCCTTTCTCTTGGGGCATAAAGTAAAACTTCCGGCTGCCTGCCTTAATGAAAACTATAGCCTAAAAGATTCCCCTGCTTTGAGAATTAGGCACGGGGCTCCTCACACCAGCCCCTTCTTGAAATTCTCTCTTCCCTTAACTTGCAGGACACCTTTCCGCTTTCCATATCGCTCATTTCTTCTTAATCTTACTTAGCCCATTTTTCTGCATTCCTCTTTTAAATACAGTTTCTCTTTCACCATTTTCTCTTCTAACTCTGCACTTCTTGGGGAAACAAATTCACACTCAGTGCTTCATGTATCTCTTTGTTCTGATGATCCCCAAATCCGTGTTTCTAGCCCTAATCTCTCCTCCAACTCCAGATCACGGTAACTTGTCAAGTAAATCAGGGAAACCATTGACAACCACTTCCAAGTCAGGAGGGCCAAAAATGTGCCTCCTCCTCTTCCATCGTCCGTCTGGTTGTCACTCAATGGTGCCATGCTCCTATCTCCTTCCCTCTGTCATATCACACTGCTCCCTCCACACCAAACAGGAGAGTGTTCCCAGGTCTTTCTGCAGCCTTTTAGCACATTTGCCTGTTTCTGCCTGTGTTGATGCCTTGGTTAAAGCAGTTATTTCTTGCCTGATCTCTTACACAGATTTCTTAACCTCTTTTCAACCAATGTCTTCTCACCAAACAGTCCTTAAACAACCAGATTACCATAGTAAATGCATATAAACCATGTTATTCCTTTCTGCTAAAAGAAAAAGTCTCATCTTGTTAAAAGCTGACTTCCCAAACATGACCAACACAACTTGTTGATAAAGCAAAGCTGAGTTCAAGGCTTACGCTGATAAGTAAAAGCAACCTTCTGCAGCACCAACTGAGGGCTTCATGCTAACAGGGCAACGCATGCTGCATTCCCATCTGGCCTCCGCTGTCTCCTTGGAAAATTTTCAATTATAATGGGGATTCCGAGGATGTAAGCATTTGCTTTCTGGTCCAGATACTGGATTAAGACCACCAATACATACCACACTGCCAAACCCCAGGCCAAGGACAGCTTACAAATCCTTCCGACACAAATCAGAATTGAGCCATAAATTTGGCAGTAAAAACAAAATCCTTTTTTTTTCTTTCACATACCCCTATCCATTCTTTGTCTTGCTAAGTGCCCCTCATCTACAATCACCGGATTTCCTTCCCTATTGCATTCACTCTCTTGTTCCTCCACTGAGCTCTCATTCTCATAAACAAGAAAAAAACTACATCCATCAAATATTATCCTCAACAGCTAGTCTGTAAAACACTTGGACGTGTCTCGGGTGATAGTTCAGGCAGCTTGGTTTGAGGCTCTGACAACTGAGCATTGTTAGTTTTGACTCGGTTACTTAGAGAAGACTTTGTAGTTCTTCACCCCCACCCCCACCCCGACTCATGTGTATTTACTCGGCTAAGTAACTCTTGTGACCCATGGCATTCTTCTTCGGGGTCTTTTCCAGAGGCAGGAAGCCAGAACGATTCCAGAAGCTCCAAATGCACACCTTTTCTACCCAGCTACAGAAAACTCATGCTTCTTGCCATGGTTTAAACTTTAAGAGTTTGCACCCAGAATGCAGCCAACTCTTCTTTTTCTTCTGCCTGTTCTACATCCCAACCAACTAGAGAAAACACACACACATATGAAAATATCTACCTTACAAATAAGTTGCCATGTATGTCTTTTTAATTGAAGTATAGTGGATATACAATATTATATTGTGCCATGTATAATTTTCCTTGCGAATTCCTTTAGCTTTGCTGTGCTTTAACCCTACAGTGTAATTGTGAGCAATGTGCATCTCCATACGTCCTGCAGTAAATGACCAAACACCAACAGTACAGTGGTAGGATATGGGGAAGAAAGTGAGGCTAACTGGGGCAGATTGCTACTGAAAGCCTGCCAAAAAAATGCCAAAGATCCAAGAAACAACTCCAAAAAGAAAAAGTCCAAACAGTTGCAAGCCCTAGACAGACAGGCAGGCAGGTTGGAGTTGAGATGTAGAATAGAGATACGAGATACTACACATGGGCTCTTTTGTGTTGGATTTCTTGTGAAATCTACTATGTTCTGTCCAGCATAACATTATTCTAAAGTTCATAAAACATTCTCCTGCCTTATTGGAGGAGGCATATTCTGAACAGCACCTTTAGGCTCTCAATCGTAGAACACACTGAAGGCTTTGTGGGCTTTAGGCGCCGAAGCCCCTTACGCTGTGCTCTAAACTGCCAGTTTGCTATGCTTCTGCGGTTCTTGCATCTGGGTCTCCTGGTACCTCTGCTTTTTAAACTTGAGCTGCAGGGTTACTTCTGCCTCTCCTAAGGGGACCTGTTTCCAGCTGCTTCTCCTTTTCTAATCAGCTATTGAAACCAAGTAACCACGTCTGTAAGAACCATGACTAAACCAAGAGGGAGGAGCTCCAAGTTCCTGGAGTTTCCATCCCCTGGCAGCTTCTAAGCTTCCCCTTCCCCTCTCCATTCCTCAGATGCATTTTAGACAGCTGGCTTTGCAGAGGCCCTGGCTTCTGGGTGTCTGATTTTAGTAGCAAAGGCAATACCCAACCCTTCCAGAGCACTTACTCTATGCCAGGAACTGTTCTAAGTATTTTGCCCTGTATGTTCTGTCTTATTTAACCCACATTCTCTGAACCCACACAGTCCTGGGATCATCTGAGTTTACGAATGAGGACTTCTCAGGCACACAGCCTGGAACGATCAGCATTCAGCCCCAGGCAGTCTGGAGCCATGTTCTGTGGACCACTACTCAATCCGGGGCCCAAGATTGAAGGCCCTGAGCCATCCACCGCCCTCCTTTCATCTTTCCGGCATGCTTTCTTTTTTTATTGGGCCTATAGACCCCCATCTCCTAAACACTCCTTGGCTTTTAGAATAATATCCAACTCTTTTATGTGATTTATTCATCCCTCCAAAATCTAACCCTTGTTAACCTCCCCAGCCTTTTTCTCAGGCTCAGATCCCCTGGCAAGGACACTCCCATAGTTCTTCAGGATCCACTGTTAGAAGAAAGTCTTCTTGCCTTTCAGGTTCTCCACCTCTGCCTGGCCAACTCTTACCCTTCGGATCATAGCTTGGAGCCCACTTCCTCTGTGGAGCCGTGAGGCAGGTCCTCCAGCTGGGCACTCCCGTAACACCTTGTGTTTCCCCAGTCTCTGCATTTAGTCCACGGTCCTAGGGCTGCTTTGGTGCACTCTGGGACTGTAGGTTCCATGGGGTAGGACCCTGTTTGTGATTCACCACTAAAACTCCAAAGAGCAGCACAGTGCCTGGCACACGGCAAGAGTGACAGTAGTCATAGGTAATGTTTAGTCGTTCACTCCTTCAACAAAGGTGTTGAGTGCCTACTATACACCATGGTACCCAAGATTTTCTCATTTAATTCTTCTTCCAGAGCTACTTCATTTAAACTTCATAACTACATACTTAACAACCCAGTTTATAGACTAGAAAAGCAGGATGTAGTTTCTTTTGTTTAAAAAGACAAAATTGCCCTAGGTCCCAGCAGACACTCAAATATATTTTTGTTGAATGGATACCTGGATGGATGCATAAACTGCGCCTGGACTAGGCTGGAGGCTCCCAAATGGGGAGAGCCCTGAAGGCACTCGGAAATAAGGTTAAAAATTTGCCTTCTTACAAGTGAGTATTAAAAAAGTATTAAAAAATCGAACACGAAAATCCTGAGATAGGAAACGCTCTCTAAGAGACAAAGCCTGCCTAGGCAAGACTAGACAGTAATCGAATTGGAGGTATTAGCATATCTAAAGAAAGAACGTGTCAATCACTGGAGGGGGGGGGCTATCTTAGAACCTTGGGAAAATGAACTCCTTTCGGAATCCTTTGACAACGCCCGACCCAGAACCTTCCCCGCAGAAGGTGTCAGCTAACGCGGCAGGTGTAGCGCAGAAAGGACGCACCAGACTTGAGTCAGCCGCTTACCTCCCCCGCCTGAGTTTCCGCCCAGCCCGCAACCGGATTGCAATTCCGCCTGCGCCTGCAGGAGAGCTAATAATAGCTCCCATATAGTGGTCTGCATCCTGTGCTAGGCACCTTGCCTGCAGTCCTTGTTAACTGCGGCTCCACACAGCCCAGCTTCCAGCGGGAGAACCCAGGCCTCGGAGAACTAGAGGGCTCGCCCAAGGTCAAACTGCAGATATGAAGAAAGAAAGGTGGGATCTAGATGGTGGATTCAGGCTCGCCCAGCTCCTGCGCACAAGATTACCTGGCCTCTCCCTTGCACGCAGCACCCACACGAGCATGCCTGGACCAAGGAGAGCTCTGTTTCCCTTTGCAGAACTGGGTTGGCATGCTGGTTTATGCCTCTGCCTTGCGCGGGGCTGGGTTCATGCATGTCTTCCTGAGGAGCAAGTCGGTCTCAGCGTGCTGACAGTGAACTCTCTGCCCTTCTCAGGCCTCCTCTAGCAGTTCCTCCCTGTCCATCCAAAAGCTGGCAAGCGCACACACACGCCCCCATCTCTCAATGCCTTTCCGGCCTCTCGGCACCTGCCCTCCTGCGAACTCTCCTTTCAAAACAACTACCATTATTATGGGAACCTGGCCTCCCGCTAGGAACTGATGGTTAAAAAATACAGGTGCTTTTCTCAAGCCGTTTAACAGCAACAACAGAGACAAACGTTTAATCCCAAATGTTTCGATTTTGCAAATGAAAGGAACAATCCGTTAGTAATTATGCCAGGACAATAAGCATAACTCAGAACCAACCAGGGAAAGGGGACAGACATTCACCCTATTACCTGAAGTGACTTGACAGCTGAACCTGAAGCCTTGGTTCAGCCAGTACGTTGCTGTGTGACCCTAGAAGAGTGATTTAACTTTACTTAAAACTTAGTTTCAGAATCTGCTGGGCACGACCTATCAAGTTTCTTCCCTATTCAAGCGCAGAATAGGTTTAGAAGAAACAAGAAACCATTTTAGTTTATGCACCGACAGGCACCCAGAGCATGATGTTAAGACATTTTTCCTTATATATCTATGAATCTATTTAGGCAGGACTGCTGGGATAAGAGATCAGTGCAGTGAGAAAAACATATGCAGACACCTTGTGACTTGTATTGTTCGTTCCCTTTTCTCTGCCCCCACTCTTCTCTGCTAGGCTCTCAAACACGCGCCAGTGTCTCATTAAAAGCTGAAAACCATCCTATTAGGTCCAAATGCATGGAAACATATTCATGATTATTCAAATGATCCCCTGTAATATAATCAGTCCCACCTTCATAAATATTCATTTTCACTGTGCTAATCACTATGTAATCTCACAAGGGTGCGCCTCTGTAATCCTCTTCCCTTTTGCCCTCTCCTCCCTTTGTCTGATACTTTTTTCTCCACTCCTAAACCTCCTAAGGTCTTCCTAGGTCTTCACGACCTCACGCAGGATAAAGATATTTCTGGTTCTGATCTAACCCGTTCTTTATCTGTCTGAAGATTATCCTACCAGAAGGTTGTCCTCTTTCTGTAAAGAATGTCTGACCAAGGCCCCCAGCTCTAGATTCTCAGGCATTAATACTTCCTTGATGCTGTTGTAATGGGTAAGAGAGGTTCTCTGCACATTTACAAACAGGCATCCAGGCAGAGCAGGGTGCTGGCGCTGGAGGGCACCCAGAAGAATAACACCTTACAGACTGGTGCAGGGTAAAGACAAAGGAAACAGTGTTCTATAATCACAGGTGGCATGAAATAGATGCATAGAATTACGAGGCAAAAGGTAGCACAGAGGGAGCAGCTGTAGGGCAGTGGGTACTAGTAGGGGCCTGGAGATATGGACAGAGGGGGCAATACAGGGCTGATGGGGCATTCAGTCTCTATTCCTGCAATGTACCTGAGGAGCTGCACTCATGATCTTTTATCCTTCTCCTGCCTCTTCCCTAACATGACCATCTGACAATGACAGCACCCATGTGCAAAGTTAGGAAGTAAGCATGGATTCGAGCAAAGTGGAGCACAAGGAAGAGCCCTGTAAGACCCATGAGTCAGTGGAAGTTAATCCTTTAAATGAAGCCCCAGTCACTGGGACTTGGCATAGTGCTAAGGAAGAGCCCGAACTCATGCAAAGAAAGGCAGATCCATCCATATAAGCCCACAGGGAGCAGAACACAGGGTCACTCTAGGTTTGTCCTTTTCAGTAGTACCCAGAACAGGGCCCCATGTAGTCAGTCTACTCGTGCATTTGATGTAAGGAAGGATCTAAAACATTTACATTCTTCAACGGCAAAATACTTGAGGGTAGAGGAACGTTTTTACAGTTAAGGACTTTGGAAATTGTACAATGGGAATAAAAATAACAAAATTAAGGGGGAAAAAAGGGATAATAGCAGCCACCACAACTTCTAAGCCCAGATGAATAGTGTTAAGTATTATACATTGCATCCTAGTTTGTAAGATATAGGGAAGTATCACTGTTATCTTTAATTTTATATGAAAACCATTTTACCTTTCAAGTTTTTTACAGTATAAGGAACACCCACTGTTGCTTATGGTTTCAATAAGAATCATTTTTCTTTTCAAATGAGAAGTAAATTGCTCCTAAGTACCAAAAATGCACAGGATGAAAATGAATTGAAAATCGTTTCTAAAGCAATGTTTTCAGTAATTTTTGCATTTGTCTTCTTAAAGGCAGGAAAATAAGAGAGCTTGTCCAAGAAAGCCTCCTGTTTCCCTTTTTGTAGGAAAGGGAAACAGAATGCTACCACTGGAGAAAGAACATGCTGGGTAACAAAAGCCACGATCAGTTTTCATGGTTGATTTGTTAGTGGCTTCAGAGAAATAAATAATATTACTTTCTAATCCAGAAAGGTCTCATACTGAAGATTTGCTACATTATTCCTAAAACCAACATAGCTTTTTCTTCCTAGGAATTGTCAGGAAAACCGGGAGTTCCTGGTTTGATTTAATGAGATTCACACAAAGGGAGTTGTCAGTAACCACAGAAACAGGGCAGGGTTTTCATAATGATTGTGCTTGAATTGTATTCCACTCTGAAAAGAGCCTTTTTAATTATAGGCTTTGGGGGTGGGGAGAGCAGGGTGAAGAAAACAGAAGGAGGGTGCAGGGAGTGCATTTCATTTTTCATGGCAAGAGACTGAAATGGCTTTTATCTGTTTAAGAGGATAGCAGGTGGGCTCCACTAACAAGTCTTAACCCCAGGACTTGGCTTAACCCTGGAAAAAATGTTTTCACTTTCAACACTATGTATTTGCTGGTTTTCACTTCTTTAAATTGCAAGCCCTTCAAATAGAGTTTAGCAAGCCTCAGGGAGTGGAGGAAGGTTCAGCCAAGGACAATTCAGAGGGCTGGAAATACCTCTGCATAGCAGAGTTCCTGGAGGTCGCAACTTAGTTCCGGGGCGGCCAGGCCCAGAAACAGCAGCTTCCAGGCAATGTGACCTGAGCTGCTTTGAAGCTGACTTTGAAGCCTGAGACCCAGCCTCCCGGTTGAACAGCAAGTGATTTGGGGGTTTTGACAGTGTAGGAAATTCCAGCCCATCTGCATTTCTCTAGTTTAATTTCTCACCTCAAGCCAAAAGACATCAGTGGACTCATCCTAGCCAGGAGCACAATGTAGTTAAGAATGTGTGGGGTTGGACTAAATCCCAACACAACAGGTCAGGGCCCAGAAGCCCTCTCCACATGTGAGCCATGCTTGGAGGTTCATGGTCAGCTCAAGCGTCCCTTTAGGCTCCCATCTTCGCAGGATCCACCCCTCCAACGCCATTCTTTTAATTTTTTAAATTAAGTTTATTGATGTATAATTTAATAAACAGTTTAACTCAAGACAAATGGGACAGCACTTGAGTGGATTAACAAAACAGAATTTTATTTCTCATTCACATCACGGCCTGTGCTGTTCACATGGTTCTTCTCCAAGCATTGCCTGAGGGACTCTGGGTGTCCCCATCTTGTGGTTATGCCGTCTTGACAAAGAAAGATACCCAAATGGCTAGAAAGCACATGAAAATGTGCTCACTATCATGAGTCATCAGGGAAATGCAAACTAAAATCACAGTAAGATACCATTATATGCCCTCCAGAGAGCTAAAATTTAAAAGGTTCAGAACACCAAATATTGGTGAGGATGGGAAGCAACTGAAATGCTCATACATTATGGACAAAATGAATCATACACCTAATCTATGATCCGGCAATTCTGCTCCTAGGTATTTACCCAAGAGGAAGGAAAACATATTGACAAAGACTTGTAAAATAAGATTCATAAAAACTTTATTTAAACAGTCAAAACCTAGACACAGTCCAACTGTCCACCAGGAGGAGAATGGATAGACTACAGTATATTTGTGAAATGGAATATTACTCAGTGATGAAAAGGAACATACTACAGGTACATTCAACAGTATGGTTGAATCTCAAAAATATTCTTACTCAGTGAAAGAAACCTTACACGAAACAGCCCTTCTAGTTCAATTACATTGATATGCAGTTTTAGAACAAGTAAAGCTAATCTATGATGAAGAAACAACCAGAATAGTGATTGCCCCTGGGTAGGTGGGACTGTCTGGAAAGTAACAATGAGGAACTTTCTGGGAGAAAGAGGATATTGTATGTCTTGTGGGGATTTGAGTTATATAGGTGTGTGCATTATCAAAAATCAGAGAATGATACCCTTAAGATTTGTACACTTCATTATGTGTATTTTTAAGGTAAGTTTTTAAAGTAAGCTAAATTTTTAAGTAAGGTAAATTACATATAATAACTGTTCAGTGTCTTAACTGTGGTAGTGGATACATGACCCTTCACAGGTATAAAACTGTAAAATTTAATGCATGCACACATACACATACACACAAATGAGTTAACCTGGGGAAACCTGAGTAAGATCAGGGATTATATCAATGACAATATTCTAACTGTGATATCATACTGTAGTTTTATAAAATGTTACCATTGAGGGGAAAAGGATTATGAATCCAAGGATCTTTCTGCATTATTTCTTACAACTGTATATGAATCTATAATTATCTCAATAAAATTTTCAATTGAAAAAGGGATTATACACAAATAGTCTGCTTAATGCATACTGAAAACTGTAGGGATGAAGTGGTTTTAGAAATGCATTAAAAAAAGATGGATTGAGGAATGGTAAGAAGGATGTTTAGATGCACAAACATGTGATAAAGCAAATAGAATCAAATGAAGATAGGTGGTGGGTATTAACTGTATAATTCTTTCAACTTCTCTGTATGTTTAAAATTTTTCATAATAAAATGTTGTGGTGGAAAAGTAGACAATAGCTGGCTTTGGTACAGCTGCTTATCAGTGTCAACAGGACCCAGATGCTTTCTATTTTTTGCTCCATCCATCCTAGCAAGTTGGTTTTGCCTCTCAAACTTGTCCATCTTGTGGTTGCCACTGCAGACACCAGACACCATTAGAGGGAGAGGGAAGGGCAAACGGTTGGATTTGTTGCCCCTTTTCCCCATTCATCAGGAAAGGAAAACCTTGCCCAGAAGCCTCCCAGCACATTTCCGCTTACGGGGCTCTGTCCTGTCCATACCTGCAAGAGAGGTGAGGAAGTGACTAGTTAGCTGGGCACACTGCCGGCTCTGCCTGCCCCTCTTTGGTTCTTTAGCAAAGGAGGAGGACAGGCAAGTGCAGGGCATCTGTCACACCTGTTACTGGCTACGCTGTCTGGCGTCAAATGGTGGTGATATTGTCAGGTATACAACTGTCTCTGTGATTCTGGCTTTGTTTTTTCTCACCTTCCATAGTAGCTGGGCAGTATAAAAACACCCCAACGCAGGAGTCCAAAAGTGCACGGCTGAAGCCCTTACACAGCTGTTTCACTCAATGTATCATACGATTTGGAGGTCCAAGTGGTGTCATGAGTCATATAGCTGAAAATGGAATTTAACCAGGCAAGAAATTCTGTAACATTCCAGAAACGAGACACCTTGAATTTCTTCCATTTTGAGATGAAATTCATACAGCACATTAAAAAGCAGTCAGATCTTCTGAACAGACACTTCTCCAAAGAAGAAATATGGATGGCCAACAGGCACATGAAAAGATGCTCCACATCGCTAATCTCAGGGAAATGCAAATAAAAACCACAGTGAAATACCACCTCACACCACTTAGGATGGCCACTTCCCAAAAGACAAGAAACAACAAGTGCTGGCAAGAATTCGGAGAAAGGAACCCTCTTACACTGTTGGTGGGAATGTAAATTGGTTCAACAGTTGTGGAAAGCAGTATGGCGGTTCCTCAAAAAACTAAAAGTAGAAATACCACTTGACCCAGTGATTCCACTCCTAGGAATTTACCTGAAGAAAACAAAATCCATGATTCAAAAAGATACGTGCACCCCTATGTTTATTGCTGCACTATTTACAATAGCCCACATATGGAAGCAACCTAAGTGTCCATCAGTAGATGAATGGATAAAGAAGATGTGGTACATATATACAATGGAATATTATTCAGCTATAAAAAGAAAAGAAATCCTGTCATTTGCAACAACATGGATGGATCCAGAGGGTATTATATTCAGTGAAATAAGTCAGGCAGAGAAAGACAAATACCAAATGATTTCACTCATTTGTGGAGTATAAAAACAAAGCAAAACAGAAGGAACAAAAAAAAGCACTAGACTCACATAAATGCTGAGAAGGGGCTAGTGGTTACCAAAGGACAAGGGTTGGGGAGGGTGGGGAGGGAGGGAGAAGGGGAATAAGGGGCCCTGTCCTCTGCAATCACAACATAGGTAGGTCACTGGGATGGTAGCACAGCACAGAGAAGACAAGTAATGACTCTGTAGCAACTTACTACAGTTGATAGACAGCGACCGCAATGGAGGGGTGAGGGCTTGACAATATGCGTGAATGTTGAACCACTGTTTTGTGTGTGTGAAACCATGATAAGATTGCATATCAATCATTCTTTAATTAAAAAAAAAGTGAGATCTACATCTGCATTCTTTTTGTATACAAAGAATCAATGTGAAAACTCAAGGTGGCACTCAGTATGCCCAACACACTCGCGTGTATCCCCTGGTTAAAACTAATGGGAGTGACTTTGGGCCTGAGATGCCGGGTCACCTATAGGTCTGTTAGCTCAGTACCAGCAGGTCTTTTATTAGCTTGGAGTCATACCTACCTTCATGCTTGACACTCCTCCTCCACCACCACAGCAAATTTGTGATTGGACAAAGCCCTTCCATTTTTAGATCCAATGTAAAACACATACCTTATAACAAGAAAAAAATCTTCATTCAACTTTTAACCATCACCAATGGTTAAAATTTTTTTTCTTGATGTCCTAAGGATAGGAAATTGCTACTTAGCCATCCCACTCGGTCAGTCTCTCTCCCGCTTGGCCCCTGTGACATCAGAGCCCTGATCTCTGTTATAAGAGTTTATGCTTCTCTTCCTTCCTGAATCCTGCCTTCTCCAAGTTCAAAACTCAAATTCTGTTTCCATCTTGGCCCTTACTCAGTGACCTTGGACAAAGTATTTAACTTCTCTGGGCCTCAGGCTCCTTATCTATAAGAAAGAAACTAATGATATCCACATGGGATTGATATGAAAAGTCAATGAAATGAAGTATTGAGAAGCCGCATGGCACAGGGCCTGCTACAGTGAAACTGAAGAGATGTTAGCCTCCTTCCTCCATTACAACAGATGTCACTGTTTTTGCCACTTAAAAATTCATTAAAAAATCAGCATTGGCCACTGTTTTAAAATAGTGTATTCATAGAAAATGTAGTTTAGTAAGGCCAACAGATCAGGAAACGACTGCCATTGAAAAGAAGGTTGATTACAGTTCCCAGGAGGTAGCGGGGCACCATGTCATGTTTGGAAGGACACACAGAGAAGCACTGGGGTGGGTCAGGAGGCAGAGGGAGCAGGGAGGCTGGGCAAGAGCCCTGATGGCAGTTTCGTGGCAAGAAATGGGCAAGGCAGGGTCAGTGGAGTTAGGATTGGTTAGTTTGAATAATGTCAGCAGGCTCAGGGACATAGGGGGTGTCCCTGGTTGTCTGGTACCTGCCCCTAGTGTGATCAGGGCAGGTAGATAGTGACTCAGAGTGTGAGACCCCAAAAAGGAGGTGGCTGGAGTGTGGGTTCCAGATCGGTTGGTTTGTATTTGAAAAATGCACTCGCAGGCGTGCAGTGAGTTGCTTACTCTCCCTAGGAACCGGAAACCCTGTGAGGACAGCCCCTGCAGGTCAGCAAGGCCCCAGAGGTCAGAGCATCAGAATGTAGAAAATAAAACATGGTAATACACCCAAGTGTAGAAATTGAGACAGCTGACGTAAGAATTTGGACTTGTGACTTCTCTGTGTGAAGTAGATCTTATGAAGCTGAATCTGCGTGTGGGCTTGGTCACAGCCCTGAGAGTTGAGCTCCTATCTCCTTGGGTGGGGCCTGACAGCGCCAGCATGCCACAAGCCTCACCACTCCCTACTCCCTCAGCCTGCCTCCCTGCTTTCCACGCCTGGATCTTCTGAGCCTTTCAGTCTGAAGCCCTTTCCTCCACAACTTGGACTTAAAGTGATCCCATGGGGTGGATGTTTGCTGGAGGGGGCGAGCCACTGTGGAAGTCACTTGGGCTCACGGGCTGTGGTGGCAGTTCTGCCTGTGGGAGCCCAGGAGACTGTCCTCAGGCCCAGAGGGCCCCTCATGGAAGAGCATGTGACAAAGATAGCTATGCTGGGGGACCTGTCTTGAGGAAAAATGGTATATAGGTAAAGGGGAGTCTTCACAGATTCTCTAATAGGAGGCAAAGAATAAGTACATGTCCATGTGTGTCCAGCACTTTACCAGGCTAATGACTTGACCAGCAAACCATGTATGGCATCTGCCTGAGCACTCAAACTGTATCAACTAGACATGAATGCTTTGGCATTCTGGTTTAAAAATTGCTCACACAAGATTTGGCTGCGGTAAATCTGGGATAAAATTCCTCAACCTGTGGAGTTGAGAGCTGTGTAGACTTTTGAGGGACCTCCTATCTCCTCTCCCTCAACTTGGTTCTGGGGCTTGCCTGACAGCAGAGCTGGCCTTGGGTGTAAATTCCTTGCTACCCAGGAAAAATCAATTCATGTTTTCTGCCCCTTCCCTTCTGTAGCAGCTCTTCTACAGAAATGTGATGATGTTGGGTGCGTGGACACGTGTGGGCAGGTTTTGCTCTGTGCATTTTGCGTTCCACCAACAGCTGGCACCAGGGCTAATAAATGGTGGAAAGGAGTATCTTTGCCTTTTCTGTCATGCCTGCTCTTGCTCTCTTCTCAGTAGATACCCTGTGCCCTATTTCTTTAATTATGGAAAGTTCTTGGTCCTGGCCGAAGATGAAAGCCAATGAACATCGCAAATTAAATTTGAATGCCTATTAGGTACATGCTAGGTGCTTGAAATATATATGATACAATTTAGTTATTTTCAGTAAAATATATATAACATAAAGTTCACCATTTTAATGATTTTTAAGTGAACAGCTCAATGGCATTAAGTCACACTGTTGTGCAGTCTTCACCACCATCCATTTCCAGAAATTTTTCATGAACCCAAACAAAAATTCTGTACCCATTGCACCATAACTCTCCATCCTGTCTGTCCCCTCAGCCCCTGGTGTCTTCTTTTTTTTTTTTTTTTACAATACCCCTTTTTCTCCCTTATCCCTCCCTTCCCACCCATCCTTCATAGTCCCTTTCCCTTGGTAACCGTTAGTCCATTCCTGGGTTCTGTGAGTCTGCTGCTGTGTTGTTCCTTCAGTTTTTTCTTTGTCCTTATACTCCACAGATGAGTGAAATCATTTGATACTTGTCTTTCTCCTCCTGCCTTATTTCACTGCGCATAATACCCTCTAACTCCATCCATCCTGGTGTCTTCTATTCTGTTTTCTGTCTCTATAGATTTGCCTATTCTAGGCACCTCGAATAAACGGAATCATATAATTGTCCTTTTGTGCCTGGCTTGTTTCACTAAGCACAATGCTTTCTAGGTTCATCCATGCTGTAGCACGTGTCAGGATGTTATTCCTTTTGAAGGTTGAATAATATTCTATTGTATATATAGACCACATTTTATTTATTCATTTATCTGTTGATGGATATTTGTATTGTTTCCACCTTTTGGTTACTGTGAATAATGCTGCTATGAAAATGGGTGTACAAGTATCAGTCTGAGTCCCTGATTTTAATTATTGTGGGTATACACCTAGCAGGGAAATTGCTGAGTCACATGGTAATTCTATGCTTGACTTTTTGAGGAACAGCCATACTGTTTTCCAGTTTCCATTTTATATTACCACCAGCAATTTCTTCACATTCTCATCAATACTTGTTATTTTCTGTTTTTTTGGTAATAGTCACCCTAATGGGTATGAAGTGGTATTTCACCATGGTTTTGATTTGCATTTCCCTAATGTAGAAACATATATTACTCCTGAAAATTGTTCCATTAAATAGATGCTATTCCCATTTTATAGGGTAAAGGTGGTTAGGTCACAGGGATCACACTGCTGTTAAGTAGGGGTGCTTGATTTAATGCCAGATGTGTTGGTCTAATTCCAATCTACTATCCTGATTCCTCATGCACTTTGCAAAGTAATAGGTGAGTTGACTTTTAAAAAACATGAATGAAATTAAACATTGAATCAGGCAATGTGACAGGGTTCAGAAAAGTACTGCCTTAATTTATTAAAAACATTTTGTGAACCAAAGCAGGTTCAGTGTCATTCTTGCCTTTTGCTAAATGCAGAGTGTTCCAGCCAAAGACCCTGCTTACTCTGAGAATGAACAAATCTAGGAAAACTTTCTGCCAATTTTCTTTTTAATGAAAGGAAACGAAATACAGGAATGTCCCAGAAATCTCCAATAATACAAAGGATTTTGAAGCTTGGTGTTTCCTCCATACTGGTGGGTACATAACTAATGGCCTCATAAATGGACCCTGTGGGAGTTTTTGGCAAATGAAAACATTTCCTTGGGATAAACACAACACTAAGCCTTTTTCCTAGGCAGAGAAATTATCTCCATTCAAAAGGAAAGTCTCCCTTATGAATGCCTAAAATTCTGTCTCACTAGTGTTCAGGAAATTATTGTAAAAGTGAAATGTTAAGTATTATAGAAAAGAACAAATATCCTTCCTACCACCCCAATCCCATTCCCCAGATAACCTATTTCTTGGTATGCAAATCAAGTGTGTGCACACAAGCATACACATACACACTTACAGGACTATGGTAGACATACTGTTCTGCAATTTGCTTTTATATTTTTGCTCTATCAGTGACTTCTTTCTATGTCATTATATTGAGAGTGCAGAGTATCCACAGCATGAATATAGCCTAGTGTATTTAGCCATTCCCACGTTTATAGAATTTTAGGTTACTTTTAGCTTTTTCAGTTACTAACAATAGATAACATTAAAAATATGTCTGTTTACCTGTTCTAATATATTTCTATACTTATCATAAATAACCATAAATATTTTGCTAAGCTTTGCTTCCCTGTACATTCCCTTCAGACATTTTTTAGGCTGGGTATGTCTTCAAATTCATTCCACAAGTATTGCTGAGTGTCTGCTGTGTACCAGAAAGGCCCTGAGCTCAGTGTCCGGGAATAATGGTAAGAAAATAAAAAGGTTACTATACCATCACAGGGAAAACAATTAATTGCAAAATAAATGTGATGATATGATTGTGATAAGTTCTAACAAACAGAGCCATCTGGAGCTAAGAGAAGATGTGATAGGGGAGCTAACTTAGCCAGAGAGCAGAGGGAAAACTCTGCAGAAGCTATGACTGAGCTGAGACACTCTGTGCGTTAAATAGATGAGAAATCTGGGGTTTAGGGAAGGCTTTCCAGGAAGAGGGAACAGTTTGTGCAAAGGTCCTATGCCAGGAGGAAACGGCATATTGAAGGAACAGAAGGCAACCTGCCTGAGTATAGGAAGCTGTTTCCCTTGTGCTTGATAAAGCTGGAGGGTAGGTCAGGGCCATATTTCGTAGGACCTTCCAGGTAACTGAGAGTTTTGGCCTTTTCCTGAGAAGTGAGAAAACCCTTGTATTTTCAGCAGGAGGTGGTGTGATTAGATTTGCATGTGGGAACTGATCCCTTTGGTTGTGGAGCGAAGAACACATTGGCAAGAGGGAAATGTGGATAATGGGCTGCTAACCAATGGAGAAGAGAGATGGTGGTTGGTCTAGGGTGGTGGCAATGGAAAGAAATGGACTGATTCCAGTGACAGCTTCAAAGGGGTCTTGGGGAGTGGAGGAATTTTCCTGTCCCACAATCTTCCATCTTCCTACAAGAGTAACTATTGGTGTCCTGCCCATAATCCTTCATCCCACCTTGGAAGTCAACATACCTTTGTAAGACAGTTCTACACACTGATGGCTTCTTGGCTGAAGACCTGTGTCTCCTTCCCTGCCTGAGGACCTTCCTTGGCAGCAGACGTGTGCTAGGTCAGCATGCATGCAGTTGGAAGTACTGGGGAGTGAAAGGCTCCAGAGCCACCTTGAGTCAACACCTATGGGAATTGGTTCATGAATACTCCAGCTGCTTCTCCTTTCAGTGGACAATTGCAAAAAGTGTCCTATTCCATCTCTCAGAGGGTGCCCAACAGGATCAGACCCTAATTACCCAAAGGGAAAACCCGCTCATTAACATACACACGGTGTGCTCATTGCCTCTCCTGTCTCCCTTCCCCGTTGGCTCACAGAGCTTCCTGGAATCACCTTCCAGATAGACCACTAGCACCTGGGGGAACCCAAACCTAAGACTCTTCATATTAGTCACTCAAATACATATAAACTTAAGCAAATATAATGTTTCCTATGTGAAGACAGCTTGAAACTAGCTTTCCCTTCCCTTTCCATTGTATTAGAATTCCTGGAGTTGCCAATGGTAGGATCTGGTAATAACTTGCATGGTAGGGGGATGGGAGGTTGAGGTAGAGGGAGGGGACAAACATGACATCCAGGCTTTAGACTTGGAAGCTGGAAGGACAGTGGTGCCATCCACTGAGCTACAGAATGCTGAAGGAGGATCAGTTTAGGGCAAAGATCGTGAGTGTGCTATATCCTCTGCAGAGCCTAGAACTGTGCCTGTCTTCCATCACGAATGTTTATTGCTTGGTTAACCTACAGCCACAACTGGATACATAATTTGTGGACCCAGTGCACAATGAAAATGTGGGACCATTGCTCTAAAATGATTAAGAATTTCAAGATGGTGACTGCAGAGCACAAAAGCAGGCATGGGACCCATCTGAGCTCCAGAAGGAGCTCAGGTCACCCACCCAGGAAGCCTGCCCTGGCTCTGGCTCTGGGAAGACAAGCAAAAGGATAAAGCGGTTCTCATAGATCTCATAAGCTGTGGGGGTCAGAGAGAGATAAACAGATATAAAAATTATCTTTCTTTTTAAGAGATACATGCTAAAATATTTGCAGATGAAGTGATATGGTATCTGGGCTTTGCTTAAAATAATCCTGGGAGAAGGGGGAAAGTGGGTGGAAAGTATATTTAAAACACCATTGCCATGAGTTAATAATCGTTGAAGCTGATGAAGGGTATGTGGGAGTTCAATATAATATTTTTCATACTTTTGTATATGTTTGATATAATTTAAAAAAAACTTAAAAGACAAACCAAGTAGTAGTACCATATGGAAAAATGTACTATAGATGCTAGAATTAGGAGATTATTTACATACAAAATCTGGTCTGGTTCTGTTCCAGATTAAAAGCATTTTTGGAATTTATATATTTCAATTTGGAATTTTTCCTATTTATATATACAGTCTCAAAAAAGGAGAATGAGTTTTTTGCAGCTTCACTGGGATTTAACTGACATATAACATTGTCTAAGTTTAAGGTTGTACAGTGTGCTGACTTGATAAACACACATATTTAGGAAGAGTACTAAAATATGCTTAGTTAATGCAATTATCACCTTGCATTCATAATTACCATTTTGTTGAGGTGGTCATGGTGAGAACATTTAAGATTTATTCTCTGTAATGGGGTTGGTGGGGGGGACTTGATGAAGGGGGTAGTTTAATAATCATAATATTGCACATGTAATTGTAGATTAATGATCCAAAATAAATTATAAAAAAAAGAAAAAAAAAGATTTATTCTCGTAGCAACTTTCAAATGTACGATGCAGTAGTGTTTACAAAAGTCACCACGTGGGACTTTAGGTCCCCAGAACTTACTCATCTCATCACTGGACGTTTGTATCCTTTGATCAATTTCTTTGCATCTCCACAACCCCTTCCCTCCTCCCCCTCAACCCCTGCTAACCTCCAATCTACTGTTTCTGTAAACTCAGCTTTTTTAGATTCAACATATAAGTGAGATTCAGAATGAGTTTTTAAAAGAGGCATTTCATTTCAGTTACCTATTTTGCTATGAAACAAATAGTCCCAAAACTCACGGCTTCAAACAATGATTTACTGTCTCCTGCTTCTGGGGGTTGACTGGGCAGTTCTGTTGATTCTGCCTGGCTCACATAGCTGGTGGATTAGCAGGGGTGGGACCGCCTAAGACAGTCCCTGGGGGCAGCTAGAATGGCCAATGGGAGACTGGGCCTCTCTCTCCCTGTGGCCTTTCATCTCAAGGGCTTCTTCACAGCATGGCGGCCTCAGGGTTCTAAGAGAGCGAGAGTCACAGCTACCGGGTTCACACAGCATCACTGCCAGTGCACTGAATGGGTTAACACAAGTTAAAGGCTCTACCTCTTGAGAGGTGGGACTGCACAGGACTTGCAGCTGTGTCTACATGTTTTGATAACGACACTGACATTCTAAAACACTAGTTGCCTGACTGAACCTAAAATTACTGAGAGGCTCACACACTTCACACCTGACCAGCAAGTCTTTGGGGAAGTCACCAAGGCTCGGATAGGGCTGCTTTATCATCACTCACCTGCCATTTGCCATGCAGAAGGTCATTCCAGAAAGACTCGTGATGGATGCAGGGTAGCAAATCTTCAAAAAATGTTTGCGTCTTTTTCCTCAGTGATGATTGCTATATAGACTGAACGTATCCCTCCAAAAGTCTTATGTTGAAGCCTAACCTCCAATGTAGTGGTATCTGGGGGTGGGAGCCTTCGCAGGTGGTTAGGTCGTGAGAATGGAGCCCTCAGGAATGGGATTTGCGTCCTTATAAAAGTAGCACAAGAGAGATATCATTGTCTGGGCCATGTGAGGACACAGCGAGAAGGCAGCTGTCTGCAAGCCAGGGAGAGGGCTCTCACCAGACACGGAATCTGCCGGCACCTTGACCTTGGACTTCTAGCTTCCAGACTGAGATATGTTTGTTGGTTCAGCCACCCCAAAATGCTGTTATTGTTACAGCAGCCCAGACTAAGACAATGATAATTTTTAATGACTTTTAAGAATAAGTCTATTGTTTGGATGCGTCTGTTTAGACTCTTGGATAAAAAATGTTGCCTGTGGTTAGTGTGGCTGGAGTGCAGGGTCTCTATGAGGAACAGGTGGATGGGGGAAGAGCCTGGAAGAAGATTGTATCGTTGTCTGAACATCACCTCATTTTGTTGGGGAACCCTTGGTCCATGTGAGTCTAATGCGGACAGCCTATCAAAGTGCCCTGACTGCCTGGCCTGCCTGGATTTCTCCAGTAGGTGCTAAAGGGAAAGAGTCCCTTTCTGCTTGCGGATGGCACAGTGGGGGAGGGGCAGTATTTAGTGGAAAATGGGAGACCCAGAGCTCTGGGGCCCAGGCTGAGGCCTCTGCTTCTCCAAGCACGTGGACACTGAGCTCTGAACCAGTTTCCATTGACAGTCCACAGACACCCCCGTTTAAGCACTTGGAACAAGGGTCTTCTAAACTGAAGAAATTGGAGTCCAGCCCACAGGTTTCATTAGCACACTATTTAAATGCAGAGCTAATGTCTTTATTTAATGCACTGTCCTTGAACTCCTCCTCTCTCTCTGTCTCTTGCTGGCAAGAATTGCTGGAGGGGACGTCTGTGTCCTGTTAGCTGGTTCTCGCCAGGAAGAGCTCTCATTACAGGGTCCTCGCCCACACTGGACAGGAAACAGGAGTTTCACTAAGACACAAAGGCAGCCCCTGAGCGCTGGGCCAGCCACGGAGACTGCGCAGGAGAGAAGCTTTTAGGAGCTATTAACTCTGTCGGGGCTACCCTAGCTGCAGGAGAGCTGTGCCCTAAGATGCCAGCTTGCTGCTAAATCTGGGGGTCTTTCCCTAGACCGTGAGTCATGCAGAAGTCAATTCAGCTCTCCAGAATCAAAGTCCATCAGAGCAGACAGATGTGAACAGCCTGCAGCAGGGAAGGCACAGTCCAGTGCTGGATCCCGTGGAGCAGCAGAGAGACATGACAGGGGCTGCAGAGGCATAAAGACCTGGCTTTCAATCCCAGCCTGCTTCTTCCTTTATCTGTGACATGAGCATGATGGTGTCTATCTCACTGATTGTTCTGAGCCTTCAAATGTAATTGTGTATATGAAAGTACTCTGTAAACAGCACAAAGTTATTTGCCATTATCTACCCCCCAAGAAATTGGGGTCGGTCACCTGGAGGGCAAGGTCTTTGTCACATTCTTTTTATCTCCTATCGTGGTAAAAAACATACAATTTACCATCTTAACTATTTTTACGTGTGCAGTTCAGTAGTATTAAGTACAGTCACATTGTGAAACAGAACTCCAGAACTTTCTCATCTTGCAAAACTGAAACCCATTAAATAAAAACTATCCTTCCCCCTCCTCCCCAGCCCCTAGCATAGCAACCACTATTCTACTTTCTGTTTCTATAAATTTGACTCTAGGTACCTCATATAAGTGGGATCATACAATATTTTAATTCAGTTTTGAAGGCCAGGTGTTAGTAGGAGTACTTGGCCCCTTAGAAGACCATCAATCCGTCTCTACTGGAGGGAATGAATGGCAGTTACAACCCTCTCTACTCTGAAGGTGGTCAGACTTCCCACCTCAGTGAGAATGAAACCGCACGTTGGGTGGCCTGGGGCTGTCCCTGTTTAGCACTGAAGATTGCACATCCTGGGTAACTCCTCAGTTCCAGGCACAGCTGGTCCTCTTGCCTTAGACAGCTGGCTCTGCCAAAGAGCACAGCCTGATCCAAACATCCAGGAGGAGCATGAGGAGGCTTCCCGGCCAGCTGAGTTGATGTTTCCCAAGGAAAAATGTTTCTGGAGGACTTGGATTTATTTTCAGAGTTTTATGGCAACAAGGGTAAGCCAGTCTTTCCGCTCAGATTTGGGTTCCTCTCCTCCCTGAGCACGCAAAGGCTAGTAGGTGTACCTGGCCTGTCTCCCTTAGCTATTTCTAGGGCTCAGATCAATGAGATCCTTCTCTGGGGCACAGTCAGGTTCTGAGGGGCCTGGGACTTAAACAATTTGGGGGCCTTCTTTAACAGAATAATAGATATTGCCATGGGAACCATTACTAAGGTCCCTCTCAGGAAGGGTCCAGGCAATCAAGGGCCCTGAAGCTTTAGGTTCATTAGCTTCAGTGCATATCCTCTTTTTTTACCCATGTTTTGAAAAAAGGTTGAGATGATATTTACATAAAATTAACCATTTTAAAGTATACAGTTCAGTGTCATTTGTACATTTACAATGCTGTGCAACCCCCACTTTTATTAA
This sequence comes from Smutsia gigantea, assembly GCA_032199065.1. Classification (NCBI taxonomy): domain Eukaryota; kingdom Metazoa; phylum Chordata; class Mammalia; order Pholidota; family Manidae; genus Smutsia; species Smutsia gigantea. The sequence goes on along the minus strand of JAVSCE010022258.1, from coordinate 58,242 downwards.
GTTCTGACACATTTGTTTATCATGCCAAAAGAAAAGCCTATACCCATTAAGCAGTTCTCCCTATCTCTTCCTCTTTCTGGCAACCACCAATCTTCTGTCTGTTTTTGTGGATTAACCTGTTCTGGATATTACATATAAATGGAATCATAAAATACCTGATTTTGTGTCTGGCTTCTTGACTTAGTGTTTTCAAGTTTCATCCACATGGAAACATGTATCAGTACTTCATTCCTTTTTTATTATTAAAGTATCATTGATATACAATCTTATGAAGGTTTCACATGAACAACATTGTGGTTTCAACATTCACCCATGTTATCAAGTCCTCACCCCCACGTTGCAGTCACTGTCCACCAGCATACTGAGATGCTGTAGAGTCATTACTTGTCTTCTCTGTGCTAGTACTTCATTCCTTTTTATGGGTAAATAATATCCCATTGTATATGGATATAGCACCTTGCCAGTTCTAATTTCTTCATATTTTGTCAACACTTGTTATTTTCCATTTTCTAAAAACTACAGCCATCTACCAGTTAGGATGGTCAACATCCAAAAGACAAGAAACAACAAATGCTGGTGAGGATGCACAGAAAGGGGAACCCTCTTACACTATTGGTGGGAATGTATATTAGTTTAACCATTGTAGAAAGCAATATGGAGGTTCCTTAAAAAACTAAAAATAGAAATACCATTTGACCCAGTAATTCCACTTCTAGGAATTTACCCGCAGAAAACAAGATCCCTGATTTGAAAAGACATATGCACCCCTATGTTTACTGCAGCATTATTTAGAATAGCCAAGATATGGAAGCAACCTAAGTGTCCATCAATAGATGAATGCTACATATACACAATGGCATATTATTTATTCATAAGAAGAAAACAAATCCTACCATTTGCAACAACATGGATGGAGCTAGAGGGTGTTATGTTCAGTGAAATAAGCCAGGCAAAGAAAGACAAGTACCAAATGATTTCACTTATTTGTGGAGTATAACAACAAAGCAAAAACTGAAAGAACAAAACAGCAGCAGACTCACAGACTCCAAGAAGGGACTAGTGGTTACCAAAGGGGAGGGGTTGGGAAGAGGGGGTGGGGAGGGAGGGAGAAGGGGATTAAGGAACATTATAATTTACAATCACAATACAGGGAAGGCAGTACAGCACAGAGAAGACAAGAAATGACCCAATAGCATCTTACTACGCCAACAGACAGTGACTGCAATGGGGGGGTGAGGACTTGATAATATGGGTGAATATTGAAATCACAATATTGTTCATGTGAACCTTCAGAAGATTGTATATCAATGATACTTTAATAAAAAAACAAAAAACAAAAACAAAAACCACAGCCATCCTTGTGGTTGTGAAGTGATACCTTACTGTAGTTTCCCTTATGTTGTTTTGCTTTCCATTCAGTTTGACATTTTCCCTGACTTTCAAAAACACCTTGAATACAACCATTCATGTAAAAAAACACTTTTTCTCTGATGAATAATAGCCAACAACAAAGCATTTTTTTGCATCCATGTCTACTCATAGTGAGGCTATCAGTCCCCAAATATCTTAATGAAGGACATGGATTTGGGCTGATGTTTCCATTTTCTAAAAACTACAGCCATCTACCAGTTAGGATGGTCAACATCCAAAAGACAAGAAACCTTCATAAGGGGTTATGTATATTCTTATGTAATAAGAAAAGAAAGTCTGTCTTCTGAGGGTAAACTAGGGTTTGGAAGTCACAGACACTTCAAGGCACCAGACTAGAGTGCAGGAAACATCCTGGATTGGAAGTTGACCCATTCGGGTTTCCACCTTCTCCATAATCCTTTTTACAACAGGAGAATATTGAGTCCCTGCATTAGTTTGCTAAGGTTGCCAAAATGCCACCCATTGGGTGGCTGAAACAATGTAAATTAATTAATTTTCTCACAGTTCTGGAGGCTAGAAGTCCAAGATCAAGGGTGTTGGTTTGGTCTTTCCTGAGGCCTCTTTCTTTAGCTTACAGGTGGACGCCTTCTTGCTCTGTCCTCACATGGCTTTTCTTCTGTGTACCTGAGCATCCCTGGTGTCTCTTTCTCCTGTTATAAGGGCACCAGTCATACTGGATTAGGGCCCCACCCATATGACCTCATCTGACTTTCATTTCCTCTTTAAGTTCCTGTGTCCAAGTGCAGTCACACTGAGTGTTAGGGTTGCAACATACGAATTTATAGAGGACACAGTTCAGACCCTATGAGCAGTGACTTTATCATTGTAAAGAGAATTGAAGTCAACTTGAGAAGTTTATAGGAAAATAAAAAAAGTAAAATCTCAGCCCTCTACCATGCTATTAAATGGATCATTGAGTCAGACCAGATGGTTTCATATGGCAGAAAAAGCTGTGCCTTCAGGACCAGGAGCGGATGGCTTTCAACTTAGAGCTGCAACCAATTCCTTTTATTTCTCTGGTCCAGGAGTTTATTATGAGCATCAAAAGAGAAAATACATTTGACAGTGCTTTGAAATGATAAACTACTATAAAAGGCAAGCCATTATCATTACTGCTTGTTTTATCCATAGGATGAAATCACAGCTAAGCTATGTAGTTGTGGGTAAAATTTTAACATTTCCAGAATATCTCACCTGGCTTTGGTGCATTTGCATATCCTCAGGGGTGGAGAGAAGTTCATCTCCAGGTCAGTGGGTAATTACCTGGGAACCAAGGTGTGTCTGAACCTGAGAGGTTAAGGGGAGGGGCTTGCTTGCTTTTTCCAGAGGAGGAGAGAGAGACAGCGCTGGACTGCAGTTTGTAAGCAATAAATGGGTTTTAAACTTTATTTCTCCCTTTGACTGATTTTGGTTTTTAGAGGTATTTTGCCCTGGGATTTCCTCTTCCCAGACTTTACAGTAGTTATCAGTTTTGTCACTAAATGCCACCTCCTTGAGTGTTTCACTTACACCATTTGCCACTGAATTAGTAATGAATCAGTTTAGCTGTGAGTGATAGAAACCCCCAAATAACAGTTGCTTAACAAGATAGATAAATTGAAGAAGTAAGCAATCTGCTTTAAGATGTCTTCAGGGACCGGTCCTTATGGTCCAACATGGTGGCATCAGCATTCCAAACTTCAGGATGCAAGAAGGGATGATGAAAAAGAGAGAGAAAAAGGGTGGCAAGCCACACAATCTTTGCATCCATCCATCCCATTGGCCACAACTTAGTCACATGGCCATACCTGGCTGCTAGGGACATCACCAAATGTAATCTTCATTCTGAATGTCCATATCCTCTGATAAAATTTTGATTGTTAGGAAAAGTGAAAAAAACAGATACTACAGGAAACTAAGAGTCTCTGCTTTATAATGTGTTCCTCAAATTCCCTGGACTTTGGCAATTACATGAACCAAACAAGAAGCCACTGAATGACCCAAGAAATGTAGTAGGAAATACTTTGATGGATGCAGTTTCATATTCGAAAACTGAATCTAAAACCTTGCATCAGAGTCCTCAGGCTCTCAGGTGAGCTGAACCAAATAAACTTGTGCATATTGCTATGAAAATATTACTATGGTACAATAAAAAAGGAGTTTTCGTAGGCATTGATTCAGTTCTGCAGTAAGCCTCCAAAGCAGTTCCTCCCTGAATCAAGTGTTTCAAAATTTGTTCCCATGGAACTTTAATTTATGGAGGTGACCGAGTGACAACAGGCCAATGCCACTGAAAGAAGATTCTTCTTACATTTCCCAAGAGATGCGGACACACCATGCCATGCAGGGCCACAGCCAAAGCACCTGGTTTCAGTGAGATGGAAGAAGCAGGAAGAAGAAAGCCAAGGCCTGTGCTTTCCATGAATAGGGCAAGGCAGGGTGGAGAAAACTGTTAGGATTGGCTCGTGTGAATGATTCCAGCAAGTTTTGGGCTACAGGTACGGCCTTGAGTTGCCTGGTACCTGCCCTGGGTTGATTTTGGGCAGGGGTTATATTCACTTGGTGTGTGAGACTTAGATAAGGAGATGATTGTTGCTACAGACTTGAAACTGGGTATTTGCATAGGAATGGTGCGCTTCTAGGTAACTGTTATTGTCTTTAGGAATTAGCTAGCCCTGGGAAGGGCAGTCTCTCCCTGAGTCCTTCATGGTGTTGGGAAATCATAAGAGTCAGGAAACTAAAAACATGGTTAGTACAATCAGAGCTAGAACAAATGGGATTTCCATCACAGGAAGAGTGTTTCTCCGCGAACCGCGAAGATCAGGGGCTGCTCGGTCTAGCACAGTGATTTCCAAGCTTCCTTCTACACAAGGAGGCAGCATTGTGTGACCTGAAGAGAACAGGTGCTGGCATCAGGCTTACGTTTAATTCAGCTTGCAGCCATGTTTCTTGGAGAACATGAAATACTATCTCTAAAGCTCGGTTTCCTCATGTACCTGACTAATAATGTCTATGCAGAACTGCTGTGAGAATTAAGTGAAATACCGTGTGTAAAGCCTTAGCTTAGTGATCAATGCTCAATAGTTGTGTTAAAAGATGAATTGAGGCCTATTAAACATTTTAAGAGTTCATTTAAGGCAAAAGTCGTGTCACATGCCCAGTGACAAACCTGAAGGGGTTAGGACGAGTCTGCGGACAGGAGCTCAGGGAAAGTCTGACAGAGAAAAGGTGGAAGGAAATCCAGGAAATGATAGGCCATAGTTTAAGGCCTCACTGGCTGTTGGTGACTGGTTGTTCTATGGTTTCAATTTCACAACCTTGAGGCATTTACAGGCACAGATTGTCGGCTTGCTTACGTAGGCCTGCACAGCATTAGAGCCACCTCAGTCCGATGGCTTCCTTGCCTAATTCATCGAATGGTTGTTATGACTAATTTTTTTCCCATTTTTCTCCTGCACATGTATTATTAAATTTTCAAGCATACATAAAAGTTGAAAGACATATACAATGAGCACTACCCGTCCTCTAGATTCAATAATAATTATTAACATCCTGCTGTATTTACTTTATACCTCCATCTGTATACAAATGTATGTATTTCCAATTTTTTTTGCTGCAAGTAAATTATAGACATTATGACACTTCACCCCAAAATATTTCAACTTGTATCTCTTCAAAACAAAAGTATCAGTCTATATAACTGAAATACCATTCTTTTACCTAGAAAATTAATAACCATCATCTAAAGACTGGTCCACATTCAAATTTTCCCATCACATCCCAAATGGTACCTTACGGATTTTTTTCAGACTAGGACCCACAAGGGCTCATTTTGCCTGATTGTGTGTCTCTTGTTTCTTTTGCTCTACAGCAGCCCCCCTGCAAGCTTTTTTTTCAAGACACGCTTTTGGAGCAGCTTGGTCCCTTGCCTTCCAAAAGCTGTTATTATCGATATTACTATTAGCCACAGTTGGTTTATACAATGATCTAGAAGTACATGAAAAATGGGTCATTCATTTATTCAGCACCTACCTATGCTGCGATAGCCACGGCTCCAGGCCCCGGGAATACCAAAGTGACCAAACAGGTTCCCGCTGGCCTGGAGTTCACATTCCCGTCTGGGAAATGGATGACAAGCACATGGATTAAAAAAATGCAAGTAGGACACAGGAAAATGGTCATGCCAACAGCTCTTATTTTCTGTGTGACAGGCACTGTGCTAAGGGTAACTATTTAATCCTCAGAGAAACCCTATGAGGCAGATATTATTAGCCCCATTTTACAGACGAGGAAACTGAGACTCAGAGACATTCTGGTGCTAATTGGTGGCAGAGACCACACTCTAACATCCGAGTGGTTGTTAAACTGCTTGCCTGGTTGTTGTTTTGCTTTTTTTAAATACAACAGCCTCTAGCTGCGGGGAGTGAAACGGAACAAATCAAGGAATCTTTCAAATGCAATGCTTGGTGAAGAAATTTATTGTGCTCATGCTTGTCAACAGAGCACATTCCTGAAAGTACACTCTATCTAAAGTAAGCCCATTCCAGGGAAAACTACTTAACCAGCTTCTCTGGCCCTGAAGACAAAAGTTCTGAGTGGCTGTTGGTGATTGGCTGGGGTGATCAGAGGTGTGTACAGTTTATTTTTCCCCTGAACTGAAGCTTTTCACAGAAGACTTGGGAAATCTCAAACCTCACAGATTGAGTACCTCTCAGCTAGGGGCTGGGAAATATAAAGAAGTACAACTGACCATTACACGCTGAGGAGACACATCCAGACACCTTCATAATGCTACAGACGCGTCCACCTCCATCCCAGCAAAACATTTCCCCGTGAAATGTAATTATGCACCGCATGGTGCACTTGCTGAAATATTGTCCTCGAAACAGCATGGTGGGTGGATGAGGCCACGTCACATCCAATCTGATGCCCCACTGACTTTTCCTCCAAAGCTTAGCCTGAACTTCCTTTTTTTTTTTTTCAGTAAGAATCATACTTTTTTAAAACAGTTCCGACTTCTCTTTACTTCCAGGATAGGCACTTGGCATTTTGTTTCCAGGGCTGTGAACCTTTACATGAGTGACAACACATCCAATTACAAGTAGGAACCACAAAGACTAACTGAGATGTAGATGCCAGAAGGCTCCTTCACCAGTCATGGGACTCAGCACCCCCTCCCTTGGTGAGCAAGGTTCAAATCTGTGGCAAAGTTAGGAAGAACTTCATTTGTATTTGAGTCACTGTTGAAAAGTTGAAACTGTAATGCACAGTACTGGGAACATAGTTATATATTAATTATCTCTTGCTGCATGAGAAATGACTCCAAAACAGTAGCTTAAAGAAAAACAAAACAAAACAGAGTCATTTATTGCCTCTCTTGGTTTAAGTGGGTTAGGAATTCAGACAGGGCACAGCAAGGATAATTGATCTCTGCTCCACAATGTCTGGGCCCCAACTGGAAGGCAAAGGCAGTGGGTGAAATCACCTGATGGCTTCTTCCCTCCCATGTCTGGGGGTTCCCTCCTGGGAGGCTAGCTGGGGGCCAAGGGATGTTGGTCAGAACATCCCTACATGGTCTCTTCACATAGCCTGGGCTTCCTTACACAATGGTGGTTGGGTTCAAAGGGCAAATACCTGGAGGGGGAGAGAGAGAGAGAACCAGGTGGATCCTGTCTAGCCTCAGAAGTCACATAGCCTCACTTCTGCTGTTCTCCATCAGCTAGCGTAGCTGTCACCCAGATATGAGGGGCATGGGAAGCTCTGTTTCCTCTCGTTGGAAGGAGAGGTGGTCCCATTGTAGGAACAGTTATCTGCTGTATGATATTGAAAGGACATGCAGTCATTTCTTTGCCTTAGGCCAAAGTTTCTGGATAATTTTTGGTAAATATGTAGGTGTGTGTGGCTATCTTTGGAACATAAAATCTGCCACAGATAGAGCTCAACAAATACTTATTGAGTAAATCTGTCAGTGCTAAATACCAGCTCTCAATGAAGTTTCAATCCAACTGATGAAATAAAACACTGAATCTTAGAACTCTCTTGCTTGATGGCACCTAAGGACAATGATTATACGCTTCTTAGCTGTTGTTTGGATATCACCAGTGATATCGAGGTAGTCTAGATAGGTCATGGGACTTTCTTGATAATTAATAAGCATTTGTATCCCCCCGATCACACAGGTGAGACTGTCCTCTGCTACCTCTACCTGCTGTGGATCACCCGTCCATGGCCCTTCAGTCGGCATTGGGAGGAGGGCTGTGCTATGCTTAAACAGACTTAGTTTCAAGTTGTAGCTTAGCTCCTCACGAGTTGTGTGATCTTGGAAGTTAGCCGATCTCTTTCAACTTCCATTTCTCCTTGTAAAATAGAATGGTTGACCTGGCCAAGAAAAATTATCCAAAAACCTTGATCTAAGGCAAAGGGATAACTGCATGTCTTCCAGTAGCATATGGGAGTGTTGCCTAGCTCAAGGTCCTCCCAAATTTCATTTAATTCTCTGGGAGATGCATTTTTTTTTTTGTCTTGCCATTAACTAATGACTAAGGACAGATTTGAAGTTAGATATTAACTTATAGAGTTCCAAGTCTAGTACAGGTAACTCCAAATGTTATAGTTTTATTGTCCTGAAGAACATTAACCAGTTTTGTCTGTAACTTAGAAAACTGACTTTAGGATGCCTTCTCTGACTGACTACATAGATCTCTGTTCGTTAAATTCTCCTTTGAACCAGCTTTACTATCCTCCTGGTACCCTCATGAATTAGTTGCATAAATCACTGACATGTTCATTCTGTGTTTGTCTGACAGGTTTTTAACTTTTTGAAAATTCTACTTTGGTAGCCCAAAGTATAATGTTCTATGCAGCATGAAAAAAAATGTAATTAGTGTCATAGCAATTCACTAGAGGGAGAGACCTGAAGAGGTCCAAGATGACTTTATAGAAAAGACTTTATGGAAAGACTTTGGAGAAAAGATCTTGATAGATGTGGATAGTTTCAGAACAGGGGAGGGCATCTGATGGCTGGGATGGCCTCTGTGCAGAGGGCCAACTAAGGGGGAAGTCAACTGAACAAACCAGAAAGCTAGGGTCTGGAAAGGGTAATAAACAGCATTTTGAAACTAACCACATGAAAGACTATTGATAACCTCACCACTTCACCAGTTGTGAATTATTAAGATGAAAACCAACGGTTGCGATGTATTTCAATTGTATTCATTTTTGTTTTGCTTTTTTCAATATAAAGGAAGTAGAAATAGGGTTGCTTCAGTTTACAGTTAAGTCTTGCTCCTGTCTGCACGAGTCTGCGTGGGTGGCCTTTCATGGAGTTAGTTTAGAAAAGAAATGAATAGTGCTCTTGGTTATAAATTTTACTTCTTTTTCCTGGGCTCTGCAGAGCAATCTAGTGAGGAAAGTCTGTACAATGCAGGGGATTCAGATTACCAGCTAGACTTGTAACATACATAAACAAGAAGTCATTTTCTGCCTTTGAAATCTTTCTTTAGAACTCATGAATTTTTTAGTCTGTAAAATGAAGAATACAAGTACAACACTTAGAAGCAGCCAGCCATCAGAGAAAGCCGTGGAGAAGAGGGCCCTGTGTGGAAGTGGAGGGTCTGATTTGACCTCTCCTCTTTTACCTCCTTGTGCTGTTGGCATCTCTCCTCTTAGATGCCGCTCTCTTCTTTCTTCAAATTGGAGTAAACTATACATAACATAAAATTAGCTATTTTTGCCATTTTTAAATGTACAGTTCAGTGGCATTAAGTATATCAACACTGTGGTACAATTAGTACCACCATCCATCTCCAGTAGTCTTTTCATCTTGCAAAACAGAAATCTGTACCTGTTGAACAGCAGTGCCTTGTTTTCCATTCTCCCTGCCCCTGGCAACCACCGTTCTAGTTTCTGTCTCTCTGCATCTGACTACTTCACGGACCTCACGTAAGTGGAATTGTACAATATTTGTCCTTTTGCGATGGCTTATTTCACATAGTATCATCAAGGCTCATCCAGGTTGTAGAGTGCCAAAATTTCCTCCCTTTTTAAGGCTGAATAATATTCCATTGTATGGAGAGACCACCTTTGGTTTATTCTCTGTTCATGGACATTTGAGCTGTTTCCACCTTTTGGCTATTGTGAATAATGCTGCTGTGAACATGGGTGTACAAATATCAGCATACTGCTTTTTAAATGTCCACCATTGTCCAAGAGATTCAAACATGTTCAAAAATACCTCCTCAGTCTAACAAGGGACCTTTGAAAACTTTTTTGTCCGGTCCTAATCCTGACCAGACTTCTGTACATTTTCATGAAGAGCAAAATTATAAGCTGTGGTAGCATCTCAGTGTAGCATTTCCGTTACCCTAGATGACATGTTATGGGTATAAATGACAGGGTGTTTGGGGGGTAGCTATTGCATTTTTCCTGGCATACTTTCCAATTTCCCACACCCCTTTCTGTTATTGGACCAAGCCAGCCCTGACCACAGGAGGTGGGCAGGTGGTGAATCCAAACCAATCAGATTATTTTACTAGGAATTTGAAAAAAATTATACAATGGGAGGACCTCCAGTAGAAGCTCATTCTGAGCCTCTGCTGCCATGGTCCCCAGATCTGCCCGAGTTCCTGCTTTCAAGTCTGTGAGCAGCTTTCAAGTCTGTCATCCAAATAGACTCCTCCTTCTTTTTTTGCCTTAAATTCATAAGTCAGTTTCTATTGCTTTCCATCAAAGTACCTCAACTGATAACTATTCAGACTGATACTTGAATTTCTTCAGGAAACACAGGAATAACATAAAACTCATTCCACATGAAAATGACCCCTTTGATTAAAGTCTGTTTCTTTCAGCATGTCCTGAGGGCTATTTTTGAAAAGTGTTGTAACCAAAAGAAAATCTGTCTCTGTTTCCCTTATCTCCATGTCTTTGTGTGTTTGTCTCAGACTCTCTCCATGTCTGTCTGTCACTCTCAGAGAAGGCAGAGAAAGGAGGATTAAAGAGGAAGCAAAAGAGATGAATGTTATGGAGCAGAATCTTCAGTTGTATAAAAATCTGGAAACTTTCAAAAGGGTGTCTGTTTTTTGCTCCCAGGAACACATGCCTTTGTACAAGAGTGTGTTTCCAGTTCAGTGCTTGATTAACTGTCTTCAGCTTCTGGCATAGTCTCAAAGTAAAGATTCACTTGGGTTGGAAAGTTATTCCCATCAGAGTGAGAATAATTGTGTCTGCATTTTCCATTATTTGCTTTTGTGTTTTCTTAAAGGAGAGAATTCCTCCAGAGTCAGAAATTCTCCAAGTGCTCTGAAAATTTCTCTTGTGTGAGCCTGAGCCCTGTGAGCTTTTCCTTCTCGAGAGCCGCTTTGGATGTTCTACCACAAAGCATTTTAAAATGTGGTGTTGGTCTCTTTTTTTCTGAACCACATCAAAGGGCACATATTGTTTCCTTTCTGAGAACAGAACTCTTTAATGACAAGAAAGAACAAGAAACGGAGCAGCCAGTCATCCCTATCAGGAAAGACACTGGTGACATGAGCGAGGACCGAGCCTCTCCCCTCCAGTCTCTCAGCACTTTTTGTGGTTTCGGCCCACATACAGTGGTTTGTCCTAGCATATACATCTCTAAAATGCAATCCCACTTTTCCACTTTAAAAACGCCTTGTGAACCTGGATTAATAATTATACCTCACAGGGCAGTTTAATAACACCTATCAAATATTTAGCATGTAATATTTAGCAAAATTACAAATAATTCTTGTTCTTTGACTCAGCAATGTCACTTGTAGGACTTTATCCTATAAAGGTGTGCATGTAACATATTTTATGTATTTGCAAATGTGCAAATGTGCAAAGTGACAGGTATAAAGGTCTTTTATAACAGTTGCAGCACTGTTTCAAGAGCAAAATATTGCAACCTACCTGATGCTCATAAATGCCCTCATATTCCATGATCCAATGGAATATTATGTAGCTGTTTTTAGAAAGGGGGCATTCTCTTATATTGGTATGGAAGGATCTTAAAGATATTTTGTTAGGGAAAAAAAAAGCAGGCTTCAGAACAATGTGTATGCAGTGGTTCTGGACTCAGGACGCACATTAGAGTCACCTGGGGAATTTAAAAAAATACTGGGTTCCTCCCCAAGAGATTCTAATTTAAGTTTTCCAGATAGCTTTCTCAAATGATTCTAATGTTCAGCCAAGCTTCAGAAAAGCTGGTATATGGCATACTTCTATTTGATTAAAGAAGAAAAAAAAATATGGATTTGCTTTCATAAGCTAAGATGGTAGAAGGAAGCCCACGAAAGTATTGTCAGCAGCTACACCAAGGATGGGAACTGGGCATAGCTTTTTATTTGTGTACCTTTCTACTATTTGTATTTTATATTTTGTAAGCATAGTACCTATTCAAAAATACATAAATGAAATTAAATTTTAGAAATACTCCTCGTATATGCTACTTTGGAAAGAATAGGTGAAAACTTTTGAGTAAAATGATCTCCTGTTCTTTTTCTGCCATCCCCAGGCAAATGTAGTTTTAAGAGAAATATGCATGAGGGAGGCAACTGTGAAAAAGGATCAAAATATCACTTTTCAGGCAGGCCCATCCTTTCTGTTCAGCCTACATATGGAGCAGTCATTCTGATGGTGGGGAGGTAAGAAAGGCAATAATTCATATCAATTGTTGAAAGTAAAATACTTGTCCATCCATCATCCATCCACCCATCCATCCATCTGTCCATCCAGTCATCCCTGCAATACTTTAATAAAACATACCTTGAGCACTTAATATGTGCCAGGCACTGTGCTCCTGCTTTTAAGGAGCTGAGTCAGGCAGGGAAGAAAGAAATTTTAACCAACAGTAATAATAATCCAAAGTGATGAGGGCTACACTAGAGATGCACACAGAATAATTTGCTTTCTCAAATACTCCACACTTGCACCTTATGAAGATGTGAAAATGGAAAAACTCATATTTCAAGTTTACTAATACCATGTGTTTTTCTACCTAGGACAGGTACAGAGCGGATTAGTATGTGTGGGAAGGGGTGTGCCAGTAATGGGCATGGAACACAGGTATTACTTTTGTCTGAAAATAGCTCCCCAACTCATCAATTCATGCTGACAGGCTCTCTAGGTTCATAAATATGAATTAGGTTAAATTTAACATTGGCTCTAATACAGTTTCCTGGTATCTATCTCTTTTTTTCTTTTAACCCCAAATTCAGATGCTTAATCTGTAATGTATACTTAAAAATTCATTTCAATTTAGCAAACAGTATTTTCTTCCTGTTCAAGGCACTCTGCTAGGTACTGGGATACTAAACTAAATAAGACATTGTCTTGTAGCAGAGAGTCAGGTAATTCACCTGATTCAAAGTGCTGAGTATGACACTCCTCTACGTGCCCTTGGCCTCCTTCTGAGCAAGCAGCCAACTCCTAAAGCAAAGGTCATTCAAGGTATGAAAAACACATGGTATGCCCTGAGAAGGAAGTGATTACTTCAGGGTAGAGAGAGTGTTTGGGGTAGAGGTAAGTGAGGGATCGGCCAAGGTGATATTTGAATTTAGATTTGAGGAGTGTGCAATTTCATAAAGGCGTGCTACAAAGAATGAGAAATATTTGTGAGAATTTGGATGTATGCCAGTACTTGGAGTATCAGAGTCATAAAAATGACTATGAATATCATGTGAGGGTTAGGTTGGCAGGGTGAACTGGAGATGAGGTAAGCTGGAAAAACAAGTTGGGAGCAGACTGTGAGGTGAATTTAGAGATACTCTGTTGCAATGAAGAGTCATCAATGCTTTGTAGTCATGGGGCTGATATTACAGACATGTTTTAGAAAGAAAAGTCTAGTACCAGTAACAAGGAAGGAATGTAGTTTGTAGTTATGAAGTGCAAGCAGGCAAGATTAAAGACTGGAAAGCCTGTTGAGCTATTGCAATAGTTTTGAAAAGCGGTGATGAGGGTCCAAACCACTGTTCAGAAATGCCAATGAAATGCCAAAGCTTGAGGGGAAAAACAATTATTTTGTTTTTGATTATGTTGAGTCAGAGATGTCTGTGAAACACCCAGGAGGAGAGGATGGTAAGAAGTTTCATATATAGTTATGGACCTCAGAGAGAGAGCTGAAAACGATTTATCCATTATTTGGTGAACTAATGGTACTAGTCCCCTGGGGTAGGATGGGAATCACGCTGGAAGATGAGGAGAAATGGTAGTTTAAAACTTGTTTCTCAGCCTTAGTGAAATTGAGGGAAATTACCCTTTCCTATCAGAGGTGGTGACTCACTGTGAGGGAGAAATTAGTATCACAGATGGACAGCATGATTTGAAATGCTTCTCTGAAAAGAGGTGATGGAGACCTACCTCTTTAGGGTATATGTTCAAGAATCAGTAGTATAGGCTGGTAAGAAAAGAACCAAGGAGGGCCCTTCGGGATAACCATACTTATGGGGAGGCCAAAGAGGACATAGTATACAAAATTAAGGTGCATGAGAAAGTGTGGAGGACCTGGAAAGGGTGGTAACAGAAAAGCCAGGAGAGGAGACAACGATTACATGTTGCAGAAATGCCAAAGAGAGAACCCTGAAGATGATTGGATGTCATAAGAACTTTCTTGAAGCTTAGCAGATTGGTGAGAGTAAAGCAAGACCATGGTGGATCATTAAAGGAAAGGGAGGGAAATGGATTAGTAGATGAAGATACTTTAAAGAAAACCTTATTGATGAAAAGAAAGCAGATGAGGGTGGGTTTGGGGGAAGATAGGACTGAAGGATAAGTATGTCTGTAGAACAGGAGAGAAGGCACTACTGGTGAGCATGTGGTTGGAAGTGAGTTAATAGGTAAAAATAAAGACTCAGAAAAGATAAAAGTGGGATGTGATCGGGATTATAGGAAAGATGGTGTTTCCCAAACTTCCTGAGCTATAGGAATTACCTAGAGCACTTGTTAAAAATACAGATTCCCACACACCTTCCCAGGAAAGCCTGATTCATGAAATCTGGGTTTGGGACCTTGGAATGTGTAAGTTTAGTAAGTTTTCCTTGATGGTTAGTGATTATAATCATCAGAAAATTGGGGAACTGCTGATTAGGAAATGCATTAGTAAGAATCCAGGCAGAAGGAGAATGCACTTTAGTTGTTTAAAGGAGGAATACAGGGAATGTGTATCATGTATACATGACTCTTGGTGGTGTTGCCAAAGCCCAGGAACTATAGAAGTATTGTTCATAATAGGCAAAACCTGAAACAACTTAATGTCCATCAACAGTAGAATGGATGAAAAGACTGTCACATATTCATACAATGCAGAAATGGCCCAGCAATGAAACAGAACAAATTACTGCTCTATCCAACAAGGTGGGTGAATCTCAGAGACATAAAGTCAAGCATAAGAAGCTTGACGTGGTATGATTCCATCTATATGAAGTCCCTAAAGAAACAAAACTAAACTATATTATTTAGGATGCATACTTAGGAGGGAGAAGAAAGTGAATACTGTAAGGTTTGAGATAGTGGTGAGTTGTGTTGGGGAAGAATGTGGATTGTAATACACAGGTGTGTGTGTTTGGATGGGGTGGGGTGCGATTCTTGTGTATAGGCAGCAATCTATTTCCTGACCTGGGTGATGGTTACATGAGTGTTTTTTTAAGTAATTAGTCATTGAATAATGCATTGTTTATGCTCTTTTCTCTTTGTTTATTATATTTCACAATGATAAATATATTAGTATATGTTAGAAAAAAAGATATTAAGGAACACCATTCCAGAATGCTCCCTGGACAGTGCAGAAACTAATCTGGGATAGGAAGGAACTGCAAGGAGGTGGGCAGAGGGACTTGGAGTTTGTGGCCAATACCCTTGCCTATCACAATGGCAGGTACAGAGCCTTCACAGAAGAACCCCCACTTTGTGTTCATTCTTATGTTACGACCCATTTGAACCCTTGCTTCTCTGCTTTTTCAGCTCATAGGGGAAAACTGGAAAATAGACAAAGCAGTAGACAGCCATGCAAGTAACCTATGTGAACCAAATTTGGTAACTTATTGAACCAAATTTTGGCCCGTAACCTCAGAGGTCTAGCTGCATGTCAGCCTAGCTGGCAATGGTGACCTTCAGGAGACACTGAGGTCATGATTGCTATGCTCTATTTAAGAAAGGAGGGGCATGCGTCATATGTTTGAGAAAATTTCCTCTGTCTCCTCCCTAATTTCCTGCATCTAGCAGGTCAGCATTTCATTTCAAATTTTCTGTTTTATTTTTAAAATCTCCTCTATGTCCCAGCTCCTGGGTAGAAGTGGTAGTCACAGGTTTTGGCCTTCCTTCTCTTCCTTTCCTACTTCCCAAAAGGGAAGTCTGAGAGCAGTGCTGGTGTCTTAAAAATGTTGACTTTGCGATTATTCAAGAGTGAATAGGCCAAAAGCTGACATGACTGCCACTGAAGAGAGAGTTTGTTACTCCTAGTTCCCTACCAACTGGGCCACACAGGGAAGCACCACTGTTGGTCAGGAGACAGAAAGGGCAAGCAGGAAGCATGGATGAGAGCCTGCATGGCGGTTTTTCCAGGAAGGCGTGGTCAAGGCAGAGAAGGCAGGGTAGATGGGTTTAGGATTGGCTAGTTGGAACAATTACCACGGGCTCTAGAGCATAGGGGGTTTCTCCAGTTGTTTGGCTCTGGGCTGATGAGGGCAGGGGAACATTGCCTCCTGGAATAAAAGCCACAGAGAGGACGTGCTTTGGAACATATATAGCCTGTGGGTTGGTTAGTTTGCCTATGAAAGGAGTACTCCAGGGAATAGTTTGCTATTGGGAGGAACAGTTTCCCCCAGGCAGTGAGGCGCCAGATGCTAGGGCATCAAGAATATGTAAAATTAGAAAATATAGTATAATACAGTTGGTGAGTAGGGAATGCAGACTGGCTCTCAAAACCAAAGGTCATGATTCCTATGCTCCCAGGACCCCTGACCCAAACCTGCTGCTATGGCTAAGGACCCCCTAGTTCCACCTGCCTGAGAATAATAGTCATTAGGAAAACAGCTTCTCTCTCTGGATTCCCCAAGGAATACGACTTTCCGAGGCCCTATCAGCTGTCTCCTCTATGCTCTCTTTTCATAGAAGGGATTTAAACTCCTGAAGATAAAAATCTCTGAAAGGTTAAGAAAATGACCTCACTAGGAAGAAAGTGAAATCCTCATTGGAAAATTTCAATTCCTCTTTTAAAGAGGAAACTTAAAAAAAAAAAACAAGACAAAAATACCAATAAAATATCATAATAAAATACATTTTCAAATGAGGGTTGCAGCTCAGCTGTAAAACTTGATTGAAGTCTAATCTTGAAAAAAGACTTTGAAATAATAAACCTCACTCCACATTAGGAACGCTTGCAAATGTAGTCATTTCTACCTCAGAGGCTTTGTGTCCAAACATGTCCCTTGAGAGCCCAGGCAGACAAAGGAGAATGTCCTTGGAAACAAGGCTGCTATTCAGCCCGGCAGCCCCAGGGCATTGCATTTCCGTGCTGGGTTCAATAGCATTTTCAGCCACATTAGGCACCAGCTTCAAACCTGGTGGGAAGCAAATTTAAGTGTCTCTTTTAGGGAAAAATAATGAGAATGCTATATTTCACAAAAGAAAGGAATTCTATCACTGTTGGATTGGCAGACCTGGGGTCTTAATTATTAAATCTGACAGTAGCTTGTACTCCTAGATGTTGAATTGTATGGACACCTCTGGGCTGGCAAAGCTTATCCAGGATCTGGAATGCCCCAGATCCTCTACTGAGCAAGGGTTCTTCTACAGCCTCGGAGAAAATGTTCATCCTATTCATATTTATCTCTGTATTCCAGGGGTAAGAGAACAAATAAATGAATGATTCCATAACCAGAGAGGCACCCCCATGGTACTGATACAAAAGAGTAATAGATCAGAAAAGCATAGATCTCAAATTTACCACTTCATTCATTCACTCACTCGTTCACTCAATGAACTCATATATTCAATAAGATATGTATTGATTGCCACTATGTACCAGAACCTGAGATAGAGTTAGAGAGTCCTGAGGTAAGAAATAAAAAAAAAATAAAATAAAATAAAATAAAAAGAAAGAAAGAAAAAGAGAAGCATAAGAAGCTAAGGGTTGCAAAGTGAATGGAAAAGTTTTCTCTTGAGCAAGGACCTCCATCCAGCCCAGGTCTAGACTCTTAGGGATGTACTTGGGGAGGAGAAGTAGGTATTGTTTAAAGCTGAAAGGCCATGAACCATCTCTGTCCCATTTTAGGAGAGCAAAGTCTGACTGTAGCTTGTTGGTGAGGTAAGCCCTGTCCTTGCTAGAAGTGATCAGCTGTGAATGATGGAGACATTCAGCTCCTACTATGCATGTGAGGTGCCCAAATTTGGATCATGGGGCCCAGTAGGTCCACATGGTTATCAGCAGGTCAGGAGGCCAGGTCAGAGTTTGTCATGCCAAGGAGGGTAGACAGAGTTTGTCATGCCAAGGTGGAGATCCTCCTATTCCAGCAGTTCTTGCACTTGACTGTATTCTGAGACCCTTGTGGTATGAAGAACCATAAAATGCACCTCCATTCCATTTCCTGTCCAAATCCCAGGGTCTGGGAATATGACATTGTAGGGAAAATGGAAGTTACCATGGCCAGGATCCTCACCTGACCCTAATCTACTTGCCCACTGTTCATGTGTAATGCTTGCAGGTGTATGCTTACACACATGTTGGCAATGAGCCCTTATAAGCCTTGTTGCTATATAAAGAGCTCTGCCCACTACTCTCCCTGGTGGCAGAGAGGCCCAGAGGCAGAGACAGAATTGCTGCCTGCAGACTTGCCAAAGGTGGATGTGATTCTAGCACTTGACCTGCCATCATGAGAATAAAGCTTGGTGTAAGACCTTTTACCCCCAAAACGCTCTATTGTAGTTATTCAGTCCCTGCGAATCCAGATGAGCTTGCCTGGAGCTGAAATCCTCCTCAGGTGAGACAGACATGACACCATGTCCTGATTGTGTTATATTACATGACATAAAGGGGATTTTGCTGATGTCATTAAGGTTACCAATCAGTTGCCTTTGAGTTAATCAAAAGAGAGATCATCTGGGTGGGCTTAATCAAACCACATAAACCCATTAAAAGCAGAGAGTTTTATCTGGCTGATAGCAAAAGGGGAAGTCAGAGAGACTAAAAGCATAAGAAGGATTTGATACACTCTGCTAGCTTGAAGACGGAGGGGTCACATGCCTCTAGTAGTTGAGAGTGACCCCTAGTAGGCAGCCAGCCAGGTAATGAGGACCTTAGTTTTATAACTGCATGGAGCTGAATCTTGCCAACAACCTGAATAAACTTGGAAATGGCTTCTTCTCCAGAGCCCAGCCCAGCCAACATCTTGTTTTTTCAGCCTTCTGATACCCAGAGAACTTGGTTGAGTATAACCTACAGAATTGTGAGTTAATAAATGGGTGCTTTTTTAAATGGCTAAATGTGTGGCATTTGTTACCCAGAAATAGAAAGGAACACAGCCTTCTGAATGTCAGGCATTGGGCTAGGTGCTATATTGACATTGCTGCTGCCTTCAAAAATTTTCAACTTGTGGGGCAACCAATGCATGCCTGTGCAGAGAAATGCAGGATTAGAGGCCAAATGAGTGGGACATGGAAAATCACTGAAAAATCACTACTGAGAAGAGGAGAGGCATCGGCTGTGCTAAAGGGGCATGGTGTCAGGGATGAGCTGGGTGGCCCCAGTTGTACCATGAGGGTGCCCAGGGGCCGTAAAGGTACTCCATGAGTTAAGGAGAGGATATAGGGCTAAAACATCCCTGTTGCTGAAAACTAATGGGTCATCCCTCATGGTGTTTATTACAGATACTATTAATAGACTGCATCCACTTTGCTCTAAGAAATGTTGCTACTGCCCAATTATCTAAAATTCTGTTTCTTTCCAACAGTACTTAATAAAAAGGCAGCACATTAAAATGAAAGGAATGTTTAGGAACACAGGGGAGATTGAGCTGGCAGCCAGCTGAGGCAGGCCCTCTCCTGGGAACAGATTAATTCTTTCTTTTTATCTCTGATGACTCTTCCCCAGGACCCCGATGGATGAGGAAAACACACTGCGGACGTTTCCCTTTTCTGCAGGGCGAGAGGTGGTGAGGTGGGGAAGGAGGTTGGGCAGAGGCAGATGGGAAGAGGGAAGGGAATTGATACCTTAATGAAGTTTGGCCAGAGGGGTCCCCAGAAACATCATTCTCCAAAGGGGTCATTTGCATCCTGCCAATTAGCATCTCCAAAGACCTTGATAAAAGGATGGCAAAAGCATCCACTGGCTTTTGCCTTGTAATGTTGCCACATTAACAGTTTGCTTTGCCATAACTGTGTGTACCTCCTTCAGATTCATAGAACATTTGCCCTCTTCCTTCCCAACCTAAAATATCATGGTAAAGGATTGGCGATCTTGGACCATGAAGAAATCACCCAAGGTCAGAAAATGTTCACAACAGCACAAGTCAATTTCTTAGCTTTCATTCAACTTGAGTCTCTATTTTGAGTACAACTATGGTCTGAATGTCTGTGTCCCCCCCTAAATTCCTGTGTTGAAATCCTACTCCCCAAGGTGATGGTATTAGGAGGTGGGGCCCTCAGGAATGGGATTAGCACCCTTCTAAAGGAGGCCTGACAGCCCCTCGCCCCTTCTGCCATGTGAAGACATAGTGAAGAGATGGCTGTCTAGAGAGAGAGGGCTCTTACCACACACCAGTCTGTCCATACTTTGATCTTGGACTTCCCAGCCTCCAGAACTGTGAGAAATAAATTTCTGTTGTTTATAAGCCACCCAGTCTGTAGTATTTTTGCCATAACAGCCCAAGCGGACTAAGACAAGTACCATGGAAGTATTTTGGGGTTTGGATACCAGTGGGAAATAGAGGTTGGACCTGGTGTTGATTCAGTTGTCAGAGTTTGACTATATCTCCTTGAAGGTATCCTGTGGGTACTTTTGTGCAGGATGTAAACTCAGCTCTTGCCTCAGTGGCTCTCTCAACTGTGGCCTGCAGAGAAGTTTCCACATCACGGCCTGCCATAACTTGTTCCTGACCACTTGCCTAGTTTCATATTTGGAATTCTTCCCTATGTACTGATTGTTACAGCCACTCTGGGCTGTTGTCTGCCTCCTAGTTATACCCTATGCTCTCTCTTCCCCTTTGAGAGCTCTTCTGTCTAAAAGCTTCTGGACACCTCCTCCTCTGTCTTCTGGACAAATGCCTACTTATTCTTCAAGTCTCAATGCAAACTCTAGCCCTGTTAAGCTTTCCGTGATTGTCTCAAACATGGAAGGACTAGTTTCTCCACGCTCTCACCGACCCTTCATTGGTATGTTGCCTTGTAATTATCTGTATGCCTCAAAGGCTTTCCTTTGGACTCATCTATGTGAGGCAAAGATCCTGTTTTGTTTTGTTTGTTTTCATACGTGTATCACTAACATCATTATACTTCCATAATAAACATTTGCGGACTGAATGACTATAGAGATTGTGGACTGTTATATAGGTGACATCCGTGAAGTGACCTACACCATTATGTAGATCACTCTCTGTTGGTGTTTATTATGTTGGACTTCTTGTGGAAAAGTAGCGATCATCCTGAGAAAAAGGCAGAATGCTTCAGAATGAAATCATCTGAAATGCTAACATCCCTGGGTGGGTGGATGGGGGTGTTTTTGGTGCAAGCAAAGTAATATTGCTTTGGACAGTACCGTGAAACGTTAAACTTCTGAGCATTTTACTTTGATTATCTATTAGAGAAGAAAAAAGTAAGCAGAGACCGGTTTCCTGCTGGCACTGGTACCACCTGCAGTTTTATGGATTTCAAGGGCTGTTGCCTTTTGACAAATCCAGCAGATACATCCTCGCAGCTCCTCTCCCACAGCCCCTGCTCTGATCACTGATGGGCAAATCAATAATGTGATGGGGTGTCACTTTTTTTTTTAACTTAACAGGGGAAAGAACAGGAGCTTTGGAGTCAGAAGTCTCCCCAAGTCTTTTCCTTGACTCGGCCACTCTGCTAGTGTGACCTTAAGCGCTTCGTTCCTCAATGATGTTATCTTCCAAATGTGGGTATAAGGATGACAGCAGTAATGGCTTCACAGAGCTGTAGTGACTGTGAAATGAGATGCCTTAGATATTGCTAAAAGATAATTTTTTTTAATGGTAAAATTACGGCTTTCATACAACTATGAAATAGACATGCCAAAAATTTTACTGAACTCACTGGTTAATGCAGACACCAGTAAGATGTTCAAACTGGTTCGAATGAGAATTTGATTTGCAGAGATGTTTATTCCTGACAGGGCATAATTCTTGGGCATTGCCACGAATAGGAATCTCCCTATGCACAGGGAGAATTTGTGTTGTCAGTTTCCTACAACTTAACTTCTCTTCCTGCAGAGTTGTTAAGTAGCTTTAGTCAATCAAAAAAAAAAAATCCAGGCTGTGCAATATATAGCATCAGACAATCCCTGAAGGTCTGGTAGGAAACCCCCGTGCTCTACTACAAGGACACCAGGATGCTCTTCTGCCCTTTCCCAAGTCTGATAATTTTCTCTGGATCCAAGTAGCTGCCCCTGGACAATCCTGCCTTGTCCTCTCCTCCTTGACATCCACATCACATGCTGATCCCACCTCACCCTCCTCTCCAATGGACCAGATCCCAACCCATTTTCACCAGCCTTAGAGAAAAAGCTGTTCCTTCCTTCTCAAGCACTCTTTTCCACCAAGATCACTCTCCTTTAATTAGCTTCTCTCTCTTCTGTTTTGTAATGATTCCCCTCCTCCTGTTCCACGGCTTAGAAACATCTTTAAATCCCTCTTAACTTAAAAATAAACAAAAATATGAAACTGCTTACCTCTGTGCCGTGAGGCTGGGTAGCCAAAAAACTTAACATTTTTGATGACTTCCAGCAGAAATCAATAAACTTTTTCCTGCAAAGGCCAGCTAGTAAATATTTTAGGTTTTATGGACCATATATGGCATCTTGTTCCTATTCACTTTGTTTTTCTTTACAACTCCTAAAAAATGTAAAAGCCACTCTTAGCTCATGGACCACAGGAAAACAGGCTGTGGGCTAGTCTGGCCCGCAGGCTATAGTTTCCTGATTTCCTGGTTTAGAGAATCAAGCATTTACTTTTCATGCATGTCTCTGAGACAGAGTATTGTATCTGTCCCTCTCCCCATGGATGCTGGGCATGGCCATGTGCTTGCTTGGCTGACGGAATATTAGCAAATGTGGCATGAAAAGAACATGCCTTGGGTACCTGCTGGCCCAAGAAGGATGAAAGCCATATGGAGCAGACCTGGACCGAGACCCAGCTTGGAACCATGGTAAGCGGGGCCCAGCTCAGCTCTGCCAAACCCCCTCCAACCTGTGATGTTGTACAGTATGGATGTTGGCTACTTAGGTGTGAGCTGGCTGAGTAGGGGAATTGGTAATTGCAGTCATTTCCATTTTGCTCATGAAAGTCTTAGGCTAGCACTCCTCCAAGTATGATCCAGGACCACCTGCAACACGTGATCAGAATCACCTGGGGTACTGGCTCAATGTATTTCCTGGGGCCTCACCGTAGAGAGACTAATTTGAAATACTTTGGCGGGGAGGAGACCTAATAATGTGCATGACTACGAAACTCCCTGGAGAGTTTGAGAACCGTTCAGACTTTTTATCAGAGTTCTTTGGTTCAGATTGGTAATAGCAACTTTTGTTGGGCGACTACTATGCACCAGATGCCTTGCATATACACCTGGTCTTGTGTTTTAAACCTTGTAAGAACACCTCTGTGATGGATATGACCATGTCTATTTTGTAGCTAAGGAAACTGACACTTGGAGAGGTGAAATACGTAACTAGGATCACATGCCTATCAGGGAGCAGGATCAGACTCACCCTGTGTCTCGGCTACTCTGCCTGCTGGAGCGCTTAATTTGGTTTACAGCTGTAGTCTTACCTGACTTAGGTAATAATGCAAATCCACATGCGCAGTCAGGCCTTCTAGCCAAAACGGTATAGTGAAGCAAAGGTGACTAGAACAAGGGAAAGGGAGAAGAGGATGCTGGGAAGCACGGCCTGCGGACTGTTGTCAAGGGCATGGGAGGATCAGGGGCCTGGTCTCCTGTGTCAGGGTTGATAGGCTGTTTCTGGTGTCCGGGGACACAGAGAAAGGAGGTGGGGAGGAGAGAAGGGTCAGCAAGGAAAGCCGGCCCAGGGCCAGGGGTTGAGCAGTGGTCACATCTGACCTATTTCATGATGGAACATTTGAAATAAGCAAACATCCACACGGGCGTGTTACATTCCCTTAGAATTGCCCATTAGAGGGTGTTTAAAATGCTCTTTCTCGGACTACCTCCCCAGATTCGGACTCAACAGGTCTGAGGCACACCTAGGGATCTTGCTTTTCAGCAAACTTTCTGAGTCTAATGCTGCTCTTTTTAAAGCACGGTTTGCAAAACACTGAGCTAGAAATGATTCATGAAATGTTAGGTTTTCTCTTTGAAAAAAATTACAGAGGGACTATATATGTATTGTAAGTAAATTCTAAAATGCAGAAAAACAAAAGGAAACAGAACGACTTGAAGCCCCACAGTCGGGTATTAACTACTACGGACATTTTGATGTACACTCTCCCGCATTTTTCCTGTGTGTTATGTGCAGCCCATTATAGATGGGGCCATACCCTGTGTATTACTCTGTGGCTTGATTTTTCCATTTAACAATGTATCTTAACGCACCGGTCCATATCAATACATATAAATTTACATCATATTTGTGGTAGGTGTTCAGGTATCAGTGGAGATACTTGTTTTAGGGGATGGTCTGGACCTTCTACCTCTTCTTCAACTTGTATTATCTTCTTTAGCAAATACCAACCAGCCTTGGTTATAGCCAGAATTTGGGTTCATTTCTGAACCCCAATGCCCCGCAATCAGCTACACTTTACAGAATCTTGCCTGAGCTGGGAAGTAAGGAGCTCGTGGTTGGTTCTGGATATGGAGCATCCTTTCCTGTCCTTCTGGCCAAATGCTCCAGGGCTTCTAGAAGCAGTAAGAGGAATTTTCAGACTCTGACGCTAATCTTGAGAGTTTCCGGCTCCAAAGGACTGTCAGTCTGGGAGGCTTGCAGCTTTGGGTTATACCAGCTGTCAGTCCCAAGTCTCACCTCCCCACTGCCCACCTACTGGAACCCACAGGGAACAGGTTCAGGGCTGATTCAAGGACTGAAATGTACGCCAGGCAAAACCAGAGCAGCTGCCTTACAACTGCAGGGATTGTTGCGGGCCCCACCCCCACGCCCACCCCTGCCTACCCCTCCAGGGCTCCCCAGCCAGGCACAGCCCCAGAGGTCCCGGCAACAAGGCAAAGTTCAAATCTACAGCGACTGGGAAGTGCATTTGGGAACAATCAGGGGCCCCTGACCTCTGACATGTGACCCCAAGGCCACCTTCCCTGCCAGACTGGATTTGAATCCTTGGAACCAACTTAAAAAATGTGTTGTAGAGGTCCATTTTTGAGAAGAAATGAACTTAAAATACAATCTCTGGCAAATTAAAAAAAAAAAGTAAATGGGATAATTGGCTTCAGCCTTAGAGATAAACAAACCACAAAGCAAATCCTTTAACCTCCAGTTTGGGGCTGTAAAGGGGGCCTGCATTTGTATTTTCCTGGGGCTTTTATGACCTAAGAACCGGCCTGCCTACCTCTGGACTGGGGCCAGCGGCACAAAGCTGGGCTAATCCCAGAGCAGTTTCGGAAATGAGGGTCTAGAATGGAATTTCCTCCCCACGCCCTCCGGCCTACAGCCTCGTCCCTCGGCTACCCCCTCTGGAAGCCTCTGGGCCCAGCTCTGGAGAACAAAAGGACTGTTTCTCTGAGTTCTCCCTGCATCCCAGTGAGCCTTGCGTCGTACACAAATTCCGTAAAAGCAACTCTTATGTGCCCTTTCCAGGGCTAAGTTTCTGAAAGCATAAAGTGAATCAACTACTGCATATTTGAGGAGCTTACTATGTGTAGATCTCTGCGGGGGATACAAAATCACATATTGTAGCTAAGAGCCTTACCCTCGGAGAGCTTACTGTTCAGGTGGAATGTCATAACGAGTGACAGCCCAAGGGAAAGATCAATTTACAATTCAAGGCATCCAAGCGATCATTTGACTGAGGAAAGTACAGGTGTCAGGAGTTCAGTAAACGTGAGGCGTTTGCTGAAAATCTCTATTAGACAAGATAGGGGATCACAAAGACTCTGACGTGGTAACTTGTCTCAGAAGATGGCTGCCATAATTCTTTCCTTCCTGGTATGCACGCACGCTCCCCCTCAGAGACAGGGAATGTATGTCCTCACCCCCTAGAAGCTGGGCTGGCCTGCGACACCTTTGAGAAATGGAATTTGGTGGAGGTTATCCTGTGCTCGTTAGTTCCAGGCCTAGCCTTTCAAAAGACCAACAATTTCTGCGTCTTCTGACTTAGAACCCAGCTCACACGCTGTGAGGATATCCCAAGAAGCCACATGGCAAATCCAAATGGAGGACAATTCAGACCTCAGGACCACAGCCCTCGCTGCCTCCTGCCAGGAGCACCACCTTGCCAGCTATATGAGCGAGCCACCTTGGAAACAGATCCTCCGGCCCCACCAATCCACCTCAGCTGACGCTACATGGAGCTGATAGGAGCTGCCCAGCTCTGCCTCAGCTGCAAAACTGTGGGCAGATCAAGGACGGTTATTGCATTCATGCATCTCACACCAATCCTATAAAGATGACTTTATTAGTATTATTCCCCACTTTGTAGATGAGGGGCCGAGATGAAAGTGGTAAAGCAAACTATCCATGACAGCCCAGCTGACAAGTGGAGAAATCACGAGACTATGGTATGTGTCCCAGGGCTGGTGCAAATACCAGTTTGGCAAGAGGCAGGTATATTAATTAGGAAGTTGTGTGATATAAAACAGGAAGATGGATGGGTCGAGTTTGAATTAAGGAGGGACTCACATGCCAGGATAAGAAGTTAGCACTTCATTTAATAACGGCCATTTAAAAGTGGCCACTGAAGGCTTTTAAGTAGAAGAGACAGGATAAAAATAACTTAGACAAGTGCTGGACATTGGATAGTTTGAAGGGACGAGAGGCTGTAAGCAAATGGCCCAGCAAAGAGAGAGAATTATTTGGGAGGAAGTGACAGGGGCTTGCCGCCTAGGGTGCCAACAATGGGAACAGAAAGACACATGGCAAGGCTTTTAAAAAACCAGCGATAGGATTCCATGGCCCATGGCTCCAAAAATTTGAATCTGAGTGTGTGTCCCCAAGGAGAATGGTTTGGGTGACACCACTAACGAAAGTGGTGATGCAGGAAAAAGAGTCTGTTTGGGAAGAGAGAAGTGTATCATATGCCCTCCAAAAGTGATTGTGGAACTGGAACAGGATGGAGGAAGGTGAATTTAGTGTCAGATAAGCTGCCGCAGAAGAGCTGACAGAGCATGAAGTGGTGGGAATCAGGGCCCTGTCCTCGAGGAGTTTGTGGATCCTGAGTTCTCTCTTACATACAGTCACACATATGTGCACATGTGTACTCACAATACATAATCAAACACGCATACACAAGTATGCCCATGATGCACAATCACATAGTGTACTCGCAGTACACAATCACACATGAATACACAAGCGTACTCACAATACATCATCACACATACACACACCCTCCCCACATAGCAAGAACAGTATGTATTAAACAGTAATAAAAAGAACAAACTTTCCAAATGTTTGGTACTGAGGTTGAATGTTGTGGGTGATCTAGAAGGAAAGGTCCCTGGTCCGGCAGCATCCAAAGGGCTACAGCTAGTACACATTCTTTAATGACAGAGCATTCCATCTCATGAATGACCGTAATTTGTTAAACTATGCTTGTAAGTTTCATACATTTATGAAGTTGATCGTTTTGGCTGTTATAAATAACACAAAAATGAAAGTGCCTATAAATAATTTTTTCCATGCATCTGATTATTCTCTGAAGATAGATTCCTAGAAATGGAATTAGTGGCTGCAGGGTGATAATTTAAGAGTATTTATGATACTCACTGCCAAATAGCCTGCTAAAAATATTGCCAATTCACTCTTTTTCCAGCAGTGTCTACGAGGCCTGTTCTACTGTTTGGGTTACAATGGAATGAAAAGGACATAAAGCTGTATACTCTGTATGACCTTTTTGTAAATTAAATATATGAAAATAGATTAAAAGATAGCCCAAAATGTTAACCGTGTCTAACTCTGGGTGTTGGGGGTTTATGGGTGACCGAATTTTCTTCTTCGTACCTTTCTGTATTTTATAAATTTCCTAAGTAGTATGTGTATTCATTTGAAACATTTTTTTAAGCAGAAAAAGTAATATGACAGAAAGCCTACTCGGTTTAAGTCAGGAAACTGTGTTGTCCCAGGTCTCCAGCTGCAGGGTCCTCTTGGACACCTCAGCCTCACTGAGCTTTGCTGTCTTAAACAGACATCAACGGGCACTTAAAAAAAAATACCTTTCTCAGACTGACTGAATCCGAATTTGTTTGGTGGAGCAGAGCCTGGCATGGTGGCCCATGTAATCTAAAGTCAGTTTAGGGACGCACGCCCCTTAGCCAAAGGATCTAAGAAAGGCCTTGATGACCACACTGACGACTTCATCTCACTGAGCTGCTGACGTCTTCGGGGAAAGGAGAGAATGACAGGATGGTGCTGTGATGAGGCCCACGGTTACAGGTATGTCTGTCTCAGCTGCAGGTAGGGGTCACCTGATTCCTATCCACCAACATTTACAGACAATGGGTCAGAACTAAAGTCGTGCCTCTCAGAGGGCAGCCAGTTCCTCCATTCCAAGTGCCAGAGAGATCACAACAGTGAAGCCAGGCGGCCGCTGGCTTTAACCCTCCCTTCCTGTGTGAGGGAAGCAAAGCTGGTGGTCTCCCTTTTTGGGGGGTTTGTGGTTGAGAAGAGGGAGCTAGAGGAGGGGCAGAAGGGAGAGGAGGGACAGGCCTGTGGTCTGCTGGTTCCTCGGGACCAATGGGGATAGGACACCTCCTGCTGGCCGGGCTCCCAGCCTCCTCTGGAGCCTGCAGCTTAGGGCAATGTAATCCTTTGCTCCCCTTCTCTGGCTACTTCTGTGGGGAAGGGGGTGGGCGGGCTGCTGGTTCCCTCAGCAACAGTGCCTGGCCCGGCTCCACGGCGGGGAGGGCCCCAACAGGGAAAAGCAGTGGGGGAAGGAAGGGAGAGGCCGGCCTTTCCAGCACTCGCCTTCTCAGAGGTGGTAGAAGCTGAAGACACCCTAGAGCCCTCGTTCCAGAAGGGGAGGGGCGTAGTCCCTCTGGGCGGGGAAGGCCAGAGAGGGGCCTGAGGGCATAAATACCTGAGCTCTTTGTTTGCGTGCTAAAGGGAGGATGCAGGCAGACTTGGCTGCAGGCTGGGGGAGGAGGTGTTAGAAAGAGCTCCAGGGCGAGCTTTCCCTCTGATGAAGAGTGGAGGAGGCCAGTCCCTGACAGCCCTGCTTGGCGGCTGCTCCTGGCCCTCAGCCCCGAGTCTTCACGCTTGGCATTGTCTGACCAGCTCTGTCAAATGACCAAGTATTCTTCATAGCATTTCTATTCTGGGATCTTCTTAAAAGCTACTCCCTGAAAAGCACCTCCCCCGCCGCTGCAGGGGTTCTGAGCCCTCCAGGCCCAGGCTCTCCCTTACACACCCTCTCCCTCCGCTGCCTTCTTACTTGTGTCGTCTCTCCCTACATTCCTCCTTCCCATGATCCTTTATTTCCTTCTCTCACACATAGCCATGGCAAAAAACAAATTAAAATCTCCCACCCTTTTGGTTTTCTTCCAGATTTTGGCAAATCTTGCATTTATTCCATAAGATTCTTTTCATGGACTAAAGAAGTGCGAATGGAATTACAATAATAAAAATTAAATTTGTGTATGAATTTGGGAAGGATTTAATGAATGGAGAGACATGCTAGGTCTCTGGTAGGATGACTCAAAAATCTAAAACCTGCCATCCTCTTTCCAGTGTGTTTTCCATCAGTATAATAAAAGTTCTGATATCCCTAAGGGGTCACCACCACCTCCAGGCCTGAAGACACTAGAAACCCTGTGAACTGCACACGCAGCACACTTTAGATGGGTTCTGTCTCTAGCCGTTTAAAATGTTAGTATTTTCCATGTGCGATTTAATTAAGTCCCTTAAAAATAAATGTCTTCTGGAGGGATAACCTTGCTGTTAGTAATTCCCATAATGCCATTTCCTTAGGGACCACTGGGTCAACTTGGAATATGTCGTGATATTGAATATCACATTGAAGAGACTCTGTCTCCATTTCATGAAGCGCCATTTCATTGCTGACTGCACCTTCCACACAGAGGAAACTATACCCGGGGTTCAGCAGAACAGACCACCTCAACCCAAATCTAACCCTTCCTAAGCACACCCCTCCACCCACACAAATGAAAAGATCCCAGTTCATGACTCACAGGGAGGAATGGGACCACAGAACAGAACCTTTCTTGCAGTGGCCAACACAGCTTTCCCGACCCTTCCATGGCCCGTGCTGCACTGACCCTCCCTTAGGTTTCCCCTGCAGCTTCGGCAGATGGTTGTGGGGATTAAGGTCATGCATGTGTGTTGAGCATCGAGCTCAGTGCCCAGTGCCTGGAAGCAACAGTAACTCTGTGACCTCCGGGTCCTGGGAATGTGCCTGTGTTATTTCCACGGCTCACAGGAAGCTACTGCACAAGGACAACTCACCTAGACGCACAGGGATGGAAGCTCAGGCAGGTTCAATGACTTGCCTAGGGTCACCTCGTCAGGTCAACGGTGCAGTCTGGATTTAAACTC
Organism: Smutsia gigantea; assembly: GCA_032199065.1. Taxonomy (NCBI): domain Eukaryota; kingdom Metazoa; phylum Chordata; class Mammalia; order Pholidota; family Manidae; genus Smutsia; species Smutsia gigantea. Next base: position 27,935 of record JAVSCE010022258.1, on the reverse strand, counting down.
CAACACACAAGCTCTTTCCAAAGCAGCCATGCCTGCGTGGCATCATGACCATATTACCAATGGTTTGCCTGACCTGAGTCCCTGGAGGTGAGAGCAGCCCATTCTGTCCAAGCATTTGAAGTGGGCTGGAGGCAGTCCTTTGGCAGACGGTGGCTGAACCACCTAGGAAGCAGGTAGAGAGAGAACAACGTCAGTGAATAGCCATGTTTTGCAGCTCCTTTGGAGGGCTTGCAGTCCTGCCCAGGGTCTCCCACAAGGCTGGAGTTTGAAGGCCCTCGGGAGAAAGAACTTCTTTACATAAAGAGGGAGGTGGTGGGTTTCCCCACACTGCTGTGATTTTAGGGGAAGGGAAGGTATCAGATTCACATGGTCTAATAGGAAATGTGCCTGAAAGGCTAATATTAAAGAATCATTCTCTGAGGTCTTTAGTCTTTCTAGAGCCCTCTTTTCAAAGGACTATGCTTACAAGAAGGCGATCCCTAGAGTGAAGGTGCCATCTTCCAGCAGAACAGACCACCTCAACCCAAATCTAACCCTTCCTAAGCACACCCCTCCACCCCACACAAATGAAAAGATCCCAGTTCATGACTCACAGGGAGGAATGGGACCACAGAACAGAACCTTTCTTGCAGTGGCCAGCACAGCTTTCCCGACCCTTCCATGGCCCGTGCTGCACTGACCCTCCCTTAGGTTTCCCCTGCAGCTTCGGCAGATGGTTCGGCAATAAAGCCCCACTTCTCTGGGGTTGGGGAGCAGTGGGGGTGCAGACAAGAGAAGGGGAGAAGGGGTACCAAAGGAGAGAGGCAGGAGGTTCTGCCCACCCTGTCCTGGGAAGCACCTTTGATTTGGTATTTGTTTTACGATCTCTGCTGGGTGTTGTACTCTTCGCTACTTTTTGACCAAGAATGGAAAAGAGGGTTGACTGAGGAGGTGGTGGGGATGAATGGTGGAGGGTCATGGAGTAAGTGGCAGTGCATGGATGAGAGGGAAGTTGTCTCTCACACCACCCCCACACACCCCAGTAGTATTTTTAGGGAATAACAGTGCCACCTGGTGGCTACTAACATGCAAAGACTCCTCTAAACCCTAACTGAAGAATAAATACACACGTTGTTATTCTCTGCTTATTTACTACTCTGGTTTCCCACAATTGAAAATCCCTCTTCTCTCCTGTCCTTTTCTCAGAAAATGAGCCAAACCATAAATGTACTTCTGAGAAGTGCTTGACAGCATTCGCGGTGGTACTCTGGGTAAGAGAAATAATACTCAGAAAACAGCTTCCAAACAGACCTCCAAGTCCTCATTATCTTAATACCCTGGCATTGTGCTTATTTGGGAAAGCAGCAGCAGGCTGGAGGAGTAGAGATCAGTGAAGGAAAGCCTTGATTTCAGGAACTGATTCCAGCCATTGACCAACACTTGGATTTTGAAAAAATCTGTAAATTACCAGAAGAGCAGAGAACCCTTCATTACCAATATCATCAATTTCTGCTTCTCTGACCCAAGTTCCATTTCTCCAGTGACAAGTCTTCTCACTTAGCTTCAGTGAAAAGAAATGCCCTCCATGTGAATCACTGAGGTTCCCCCCCAACCCCACCCGGTGCCAGGCACTGCATAGGGGGCTCCTCCCATGGCTGGTGACATCAGGATGGATGCAGTCACACACTTTGGGCTTTGTTTCCCTGCCAGGGACTCCGAAGACCAGGTCACAGATGATCTTTCTCTCCCCAAATCAACGAGAGCACATACCGAACAAGCGTAACTCACTGCCCGGCACAGCGAAAGTGTCCTGTAACAGCAGCTATAGATGTTCCTAGTATGTATGGAACTAACAGCTGTGACCTGGGAGCAACACAAATTTTTAAGTGCTTTGGGATTTTATAAGGACTCATTACAAGGTATCCATAGTTTCAGCTCTGAGATATTTTATTTATGTAGGAGTTCAAAGAGTTCTTTCCAAATGCTCTTGCGAATCCTCACAAAATCCCCTGGAAGCAACTGGCCAGAAACGGGAACTACAGCAAAACATTTATCTGAAAAATATGGCTGGAGAGTCAGAACAAGGCAAGTTCTTAAAGTCTCCCACCCCCTCAAGTGGGCAGCAGTAGAGCTCCCTTCTAAACAACCAGGTTTTTGCACTGTAAGTTCTAGGTAAGGGAGGCTCCTTATTTGCCCCAAAGCAGTAAGGAATAAAACTGAACAAGAATTCTAGATTAGTCTCTAAGCAGCACAATAGGGAGGAGAGTTGTAGGGCTCACATGGTCCGTTCTCCTCCTCTCCACACCTGAATATACACGGGAAATCGGTGGAAGTGAGTATCAGGAGGGCCTTAAGGGGAAGACACAGAGAGGAGTGCTGGAAGGGACATCAGATGGGCTTGCGGGGGGCTTGGTGAGAGGAAAAGCTGTCTCCTTGGCCGCCTGTGTTCCTGGCCCCATTGCCCCTTCCTCTGTTCCAAAGAGCATCCCTTCAGCCTCTGCTTCTGTCATCACCTCGCCTTCTCCTTTCATCCCTAGCCCTCCCTACCTTCCTGTTATACGGCCGTGATGACAATGGCCCCCCCAGACACTGCAGGATTATCTCCCCACCACATGACTATTACTTAGTCTGCACAATCCATTTTGCCGTATAATGTAAACTCCGCAAGGTTCTGGGGATTATGATGTAGACTGTTTTGGAGGCCATTATCCTGCCTCTCACTCTGGGAAATCAGTGCAGAGAGACTGAATGGCCTTGCAAGGAGGAACTTCTGTAATATGGAAATATTTCCATAATGTCTATTTCTCTAAATCCGTGGACTAGGGAATATTTCACCTATGAGTTGCCCACTGGAGTTCCGACATGTGCGAATGAGAGCTCTGCTTATTGACATGTTGCCCATCATGGTGACAAGGGAGGTCATTCCTGGGACAGTCCTGAGCCAGAGGTGCTGAGACCTTGGAGCAGCACAGATTTCTTCCTCCAGAAAGCAGAGAAAATCCTTTAAAGTCCAGCTACCACTTGGGCAGGCCACATGGGTTGACAGGAAGAGGCCCTTGGCCATAGCAGTCACGGAGAATGAAAAATGGATTTCATAACAACCAAAGCACATTGAGTTCTTTTTGACCGTCTCTGATGAGACTGTTTCTGGCTTTGAATTACCAAGAGGAGTCCTGAGGTGAGCCACATACACCAAGGATAATCATTTCCTTCTGCTTTTCAACAGAATCAGTTTCAAGGTAAGAGCTCCTCTCCCCAGAGAGAAGTTCAAACTGCCTTCACAATTACAAACCCCCCTCATGGGCGCCATTCAAACAGAGTGGACCCCACCTCCCCCAGAGAGGAAAGACAATGATGTGGCATCCATGTGCCCCTGAACCTACCAGATGGTCCTGGTCCTGAATTGTCTGTCCGGTTCTCCGGTCTTGTGGTGGATTCTGGGATGTGATCTGGCCCATGACCACCTGGGTGCCTCTGACTCCGGGCATTGCAGCATGAGCCACACAGGCCCCGAGCACCCCAGACTAACTGCTGCCCTTTTGTCCTTTAAAGTCTCCAGTGGGAGACTGCACAAGCCATGGTCCCCGCGGGGTCAGCACTGAGGTCACAGTGACCACACTCCCTCGGCTCTGCCGCTCAGTTCCCCGCAGCCTTGATTTCCCGCTCTCCTTTCCCCCTGAAGAGGAGCGGTCTGTCTGAAGTTTTGGCTAGCTCCACGTTTAGGATAAGCACACTTGCCTTCTTCTCCGGGGCTCTAACTCTTTGCAGAGCTCTTTCAATCCTTTCATGGCATTAGGGAGACAACTCTTCCTGAGGGGTGTATCAGGTAGGAACTTGTTAGGCTGCAAACCCAGAAGGCTGGGCTGCTGCTGGGCAAATGGCCAGGCAGGGTTTCTCAGTGCCGTTGACCTCTATGGCCAGGCAATCCTTTACCGTAGGGGTGGTCTTGTGAACTGTAGATATATTTTGCAACATCTGGCTTCTAACCACTAGATGAGTGGCTCTTAATGGGGAGGTGGTAATTTTGCCTCCAGAGGACATTTCACAATGCCCAGAGACATTCTTAGTTGTCTCAAATAACAACCTTAACTGGGGGACAAGTGGGCAGTGCTGGTGGCATCTAGTAGGCTGAGGTCTGGGATTCTGCTAAAATGTCCCGCAATTCACAGGACAGCTCCCAACAACCCCCAAATTTCAATGGGGCCAAGACCAAGAAACACTGGTTTAAAGAAACTGAAATGGACATTTAGCTGGTCCAACAGGATGGGAGGAGAAAATCGCAAGAGAATGACAGCCTCCCAAAACAGAATTCATATCCTATTTTCTCTACAAAGTCTCTCTCATCTCTTAGACTCTGCTGATAAGAGCCAGAAACAGTTCATTTTAACCGATAATTACTGGAATGAGAAAGCTCATGGGAGGCACCATGTGGCAGAGCCTCGGCAGGCATGGTGCAGGAGAGAGGGGCACACGTTCCGTGGTTAGGAGGGCTGACAGTGTGCAGGGTAGAGCTAATTTGTATGTGATTCTAACTGGGACAAGGGGCTGCGAAAATTCGAAGAGCTACAGAAGGCAGCTGCCTTTGGCAGTGTGAGCACTGATGATGTGGAGAACACAGCGGAACAAACCCTGAACGGATCAGATGCAGACTGGCCCACGGAGGCAGCAGGCAGGGCTGGCTCCATATGCTTTGTGCCTTTTGTTGTTTGGGTTTTGTTTTTTTTAGTATCCAATCTCTGTTGGAACACTTATCTCTCCAAGTACATTCAAATATCACCCACTTGTACATACAAATGAAAGTAGGCCTTGATGATGAAAAATAATGAACACATAACAAAGGGAAAAGGCAAGTGTCTGTGTGCATAAATGCCCCATCTACCAATTGATCAGCCCCTGGGCACTGAAGGCTATATTTTTTGTATTATAAGTATAGCCAGGTGATGCGAAATAAATAGATGTGGGTTGTCACCAATTAAGAGTAGCTGCTGGACGGTTCTCCACATCCCGCCCCCAGTGCCAATGCGGTAGGTACAGGTTGAGGGGGAAGAGGAGACAGAGAGCAAGAGAAGGAGAGGTTAGTTACAATCACCATCTGCTTAGCTGCCTGGTGTACCTGAAATAACATTATTTTCAAACCTTTTTCTTTTCTACCTATAGTTAGCTTGGAAAATAACAGCTAAACGCATTTTAAAAAATGCAGTGCAGGAAAATAGAAAATCATTCCATATTTCCTGTTCTGCTTTTTCCCCTTGCCCTTTTGGATCACGATAACACAACCTTTCTGGGCTACCTCACAGCCAGGTGCTCTCAGGTGCAAGTCCTTTAAAGTCAAGAATGAAGAAGGGACAGGTGGAGAAAGGTCTTCCTCAGGCAGCTTGCTCCCAAGACATGTTGGAGCGTTAGAACATTCTGGATTTTTGCAGGTCCTTTGAAGACATTTTTTTTTTTTGGCGGGGGGTGGGGGGGACACCGAGGCCAAAACAGAGGGTGTGTGTGTGGTGTTAAGAGGTGGCCGGCTGGTGAGCACTGTGTGTGAATGCGCCCGTGGTTGTGCTGAATATTCCTGTTCAGGTTTTTATGTGGAAATTTACCAATCAAAATGGACAGACTTTGGACGATTCTAGCTCATCAGGGCCGGTGACTCTGACATCGTTCAAAGATGGGGAAGTCACTCTTCCACGGCTCGAGCTCCTGTGGACAGGAGCCCCCAGTCTATTGGCGCTGCACTTCGGCACCCTTCCTCAAGGCATCCTTAGGCCAGGTCACCTGAGCTAGTCTTCTGGTCAAAATCCAGGCTCCCCCAGTTATTTCCTCTGTGACTTCGGCAATTCAGTTCTCCTTCCCCACCTCCTACTTCAGTTTCCTCTGGTGTAAAATGGGTCTAATAACAGCACCTCCATCACAAAGGCCTGAATGAAAAAAGTCCTTAGCACAGGCAGGTTTGGAGTAGGTGCACAGCCATTATATTATCAGGGTTCAAGTTCTGTCCTGCTCAGCTTGGTACCTCATCATAGGCCAAATATTTAATGCATTTTACTGCTTATGGTCTTTTTGGTCTTAATTACTTATCATTTTCTACTTACATAACATACAGATAATGCTCGAAGTGATATTTGAGAGGATTTGTAACAGCCTGTGGCCTGTTTCTGAATGTGGGCTGGGGCACTCACCACCCCCTCCAGATGCGCAGCAGGCTGGGTGTGGCCAGTGTTCCGGGAAGGCCTGGGGGAGGTATACAGGACCTGACAACCCCCACCGCCCAGGGCTGAGGTGCTGGAAAATTCATAGGCGCACCATGGCTTGGGAGACCTCTCACACCCACCTTGGAATTCCTCCTGTATTTCTCTGAGCAAAATCTTTCTCCAGGTCTCTGCTTTTCCTTGGAGATTCCCTGGATCCGTGCCTCAGGTTCTGTACATGAAAAAAAACCACAGATAAAAATCTGGCGTGGCAATCATGTGAACGCACTTAACACTACTGCACTGTACACTTAAAATGGCTAAGATGGTAAATTTTATGTTAGGTATATTTTACTGCAATTAAAAACAATTTAAAACATCATTAAAAACAACGAACCAACCAACTAGAGTGGGAGAGACCAAAGGCCTTCATTCATGATTGACACCCGATTCTGGGAGGCTCAGTCCCGAGGCCCTAGGCAGGCAGTCGTCCGGGTCCCTTGCTGGGGGGCAGGGGTGGAGCTCGGCGGGAACTGCGGGCTCCCCACTCCTGTGCCCTGGGCCTTCCTAGCAGGGCCGGTGGGCCCCTGGGGGCTGTCCCTCCTGGGGGAGGTCGTGTGGCCACGTTCACGCTCGGCTGCGGCGCTCGTGGCCACCCGTTTCCCTTCGGGGCCCGGGAGGGAGAGGACGGGAGCGAAGGGTTCCTGGACCCGCAGAGCCGGGCCGCGCCGCAGCCCCTTCTCCGGCGTCCCCCTTCCCGCCGCGGCCGAAAGCCACCGCGGACGGAGAAGCCCCGAGCTCTGCGGCAGCTCCCGGCTTGTCAAAACGCAAACTGCTTCCCCGGGCGTTTTTCCCGCAGGCACGGGAAGGTGAAAGCCGCCGGATGCAGAGCCCAGAACAGCCGCGGGCCTGTGCTGCCCCCTGCCGGCCACCCCGCTCGCGGCCGAGCGCGCACCACCCGCGGGAAAACCCGGGCGAGGCCGGCCCCAGGGCAGCCCGCAGGCCTGACCCGCCCCCGGCCCCCCACACTGTCCCCACGCAGGTTCTTCGCCGGGTCCCGCCTGCAATTCTCACGGTGCAACTCCCCTTTTGTGATGTAGGCTGGTTTTATCCATCGCAGGTCATCTCCTGGTGAGCAGGCCTGGGCTCTCCCGAAGGGCCGGGTGAGCTTCAGCTGTGCCCCGGGGGTGGGCTCGGGCTCGTAGCGTCCCTGGGGGGCGGCCAATCCCTCTTGCCCCTCCACGGTGTGCCCCGTTGTCGGCTTGTCTTGCCAACACTGCCACCTGTCCTCATTTCCTTTCGGAACCAGAGTTGTGGGTGCCCTGCCCCCTCAGCCCCCAAGGTTGCAGGAGTGCCCGAGAGCTCTCCTGCCTGCGCAGGCCATTCTGGCCGCCCCCTGCAGCCAGAGGGACAACGATGCCATTCTGTCCTGCTCCTGAACCTGACCTTCAAGGTTGGCCAGTTGCCAAGAGGGTGATTACAAAACTTAGAACGAAATACAAAGCCCATCGCGGTCTGGGTCCTGCCTTCCTCTTCTTTCCGCGTCTGACACCAGCATCTCCTTCCCGTCTGGAATCCTCTGGTCATTTAAACAAGAGGCAGGTAGTCTCTGGAGCCAAACAGCTTGGATTCCTAGACCAGCTCTACTGTTTGCTAGCTGTTTGGCTTGGTTGTTCCTTTCTTGTCTCAATTTCCTCATCTATAAAATGGGGATAATAGTAACAGTAAGCTTCACAGGGCCAACAGAAAGGACATGTGTGGGTAAAATTGTAATATTTCCAGAATATCTTGCCTGGCTTACGTGCATCTGCATATCAATAGGCATTCCTCAGGGGTGGGGAAAAGTTCATCTCCATATCAGTGGGTAATTACCAGGGCAACTGAGGGCTTATCTGAACTCGAGAGGTTAGGGGGAGTCCTGGTTTGCTTCTGCCGAAGTAGGAAAGAGAGACGGCCCCGGACTGCAGTTTGTAAGCAATAAATGGGTTTTAAACTTTATCTCTCCCTTTGACTGATTTCGTTTTTAGAGGTATTTTGCCCTGGGATTTCCTCTCCCTGGAGTTACAACATGATATATGTAAAGCACTTAGAACAGTATCTGGCACATAGTAGGCACATTGTAAGTGTTGGTCATTATTTGCTGAAGATATTAGTCAAGTCTTCGTTTCACCTCCAGCTTCTATTATCCATCCAATTGCTTGCATGTTCATAGAAAGCAACTTATCCAGCAGCCTCAGGTCACTTCCTTGGATCTCCTCCATTCTGGCGGCTTTCATTTTAGCTTACTTAAACCACCCCCCTCAGCACCACCCCAGAACTAGTCAGAACCATCTTGGAAATCTTAAACTGTAACATTCCACCCTCTGGAAGCAGATGCCATGTGTCCAGCTCTGTGTGTGCAATCCTTTTACACCTGCTTACTTCCTCTCCACGTTTTCCAGGTTTGGGTCCCCCTTTTTCTCTCAGCCCATCAGATCTTTCTGGCTTTTAAAATTTTCCCTACTGAGTGTACGCATAATCCATCATTTGAACTCTCTTATCAGATCTTTGGTTCTTGCACACTCCTCACTCACTAAGTGTCCGTGACTGCCTCCACGTGTCAGGTTTGCAGGATCCTGTCCGCCAAGCTTAGAGTCTAGTAGGAGATAAAAAAATACGATTCTATGCTGACAACTTGAGAAAAGAGCTAGGAAAATAATCAGTAGGGTGCTAGGATGGAGAAGAAAGAAAAGGACCCATTTAGAGGCAGTCTTCAGGGATGACAACAGAAAAGAGTTCACTGAATTCGACCAAACAGGTTACTGGTAACTATGACAGGACAGTTTCAGGCAAAACGTGTTGGGGTTTGAACACTTTAAGAGATAATGAAAGTGGAGAAGCAGAGATGGTTTACACCAGGCTACTCTCTGGGCAATTTAGAGAGGGAAGCAGAGGAACATCGAGATACTACGCCAGGCAGGATTCACATCTCATTAAAAAATTACTAAGAATTTCACGATGGTGACAGCACAGCATCAAGCCAAGCACAGGGCCCTGTGTGACTGAGGAGTCCGTGCCCATGAAGCTGGCCCTGACCACAGGCTTGGATGCCAACCAGAATAATACGTTACAAAGAGAGATATTGGTAATGTAGGAAAGGGGAATAAACAAAGAAATGGAATTTGGGGAAGAAGAAAAGGGGATGGGACTCCGAGTATATGGAGGGATTAGACAGGATGGAGTGACAAGGAAAAAGGACAATGTGGGGCTTAGTGATATGGTTGTGATGGCTGAGGGAAGGCTCCCAGTCAAGAGGGAGAGGGTGGCAGGAGGAAGAATGAGGGTTTGTGTAGAAAGAGGGCGTGTGTGGGACGTGGTGAGGTTGGAGTTTAGCCAGCTGAAAAAATGGAGGGAGAGTGGATCATAGGTGTTGTTGGTGTTTGCAAGAGGGATGGGAAGACGAACCAAAGCATCCAGGTTAGACAAGACAGTAAGGTAAGTCAGGAGAGGGGCTAGTGGTATTGATTAGGGGGAACAGTTACTATGGAAGGGACGCAGGAGGAGGTGAGCTGAAGGGACAGGTGTTTGCGACCTGAGAGGTGAAGGTTTAAGTTAATGTCCGTGGTGATGAGGTCAGGGCAGCTCCAGGGAGGTGTGTGGTTGGGTTACAAAAAATGGTCTCTGCTGATGAGGAAGTCAAGGAATCCGGGGGTGGAGTGGGGGAAGCTGTTGGGTGGGTCATTAAGTTGGAGTTGAATTTACCAAGACAGATGAGAGGGCATAGGGTCTTCTAGTAGGAGATGTCAGGACAAGGCTCAGCTCTTCTCTGTTTGTCAACATAGGGGGAAGAACGCACTATTTAATGTTTATTCTTACAAACGTATTTCTCTCTTAAATTTGAGATTCCCTGGGTTTTACGATTTCCTCTGAGATCACAGAGGTCTGGGAGTGGAGGGGGCTCACTTCTTCCTTTGGGCCAGCAGGGGGTGCGAGAGACTGCAAGGAGCTGGAGTCCACGGGAAGGCTTCCTGGAAAGGAAGCGGGTTGAGCTCAGGTCGCTCTGCCTCCTCTCCCACCTCCTGCCCAAGGCAGGTTGAGGCTTGGCTCACCTGTGAGCTGCCTTCTGTATTAGCTTCCTAGGGCTGTCGTTACCAATCACCAGTAGTTGACAACTTAAAACAACAGAAATTTATTGTTTATCGATTCTGGAGGCCAGAAACCTAGGATTAGTATTATTGTTCAGAAATTAAGGTCTTGGCAGGGCCATGCTCCCTTGGAAGGTTCTAGGGGAGGATTCTTCCTGTCTCCTGGGCATCTGGGGCTTCCAGACGTTCCTTGGCTGTGGCCAAACCCCTCCAGTGCCTGCTTCTGTCTCCACATGGCCTCCTTTGTGTCTGCGTCTTCTCTTCCACCTCTTATAGAGACACTTGTCATTGGATTTAGGGCCCAACCTGATCCAGGATGATCTCGTGTCCAGATCTTTAACTTAGTTACATCTGCTAAGACCCCTTTTCCAAATAAGGTCACAGTCCCAGGTTTTGGGGGTCAGAAGGTACAGGTATCTTTTCGGTGGAGCCACCATTCAGCTCACTACACCTTTCTTTTCTCTCATTTAATAACCCTGTTGGTGTTATAGTAAGCGTAACCCTGCCCATGCTCAGGTCTTCACTAGGTTACCTTGTTTAACACTCACAAGTACCCCTATGGCACACAGTACTGAGAAAACAGAGTTCACGCATGAGAAAACAGAGGCTCGAAGAGCTGAGAAAGCTGCAGAGCAGGGCTTCCAATACAGGGAAGCTGCCCTCTTCATTGCAGGCTGCCTCTTCTTGGTAGGATCACAGTTCTATCAAGAAGCTTCCTGCCATTAGAAGTTAGTTGGGAGAGTTTGAGTGGCTAAAGAAATCTGAAGTCTTGTATTACTGTGTAGAGAAAAATGTGAATGAATGTACGTTCCCAGCTTAAACCCTAACTCTTGGAGTATGAAGCGTCCCCAGCAGGAGTGACAGAGAATGAAGGAGAATGCAAAACACTGGAGCCAGTACTGGAAGACCTGACTTCCCCATCCAAGGTGCCTTGTGTCCCAGACCTCAAGGTGGGTAGATGCCAGCACGGTGATGATGCTTCGGAGGAGAGGGCAGCCGGCCAGACCCGCAAAGTTCACCCAGAGCACCTCTGCGGTCACTGGTGTGTGCGGGTGGGAGGCAGGTGACCCCAGGCCCTTGGGCTTCTGGTCAGAGAATTCCCATGCAGTGCAGGCAGCCCTACTCGGCTGCCTTTGAAGAGGCATTGTGAGGGGCCAGGGGCCCATGAGGCCCTCCTGAAAACAGGCATCCCTTCCTCCCAGCAGCAAGCGGCTGGCTGTGTAGCTCAGCAGAGCAGGACAATATGGACGGTCCTGCTTACGCTGCCTTACTACATCATTTGGTGACCTTCTTTCCAGTCCACGGACAAAATCAATGTTATCTTATAACCCTCGCGGTTTCTGCAGCCCTCAGCCCTCTCTGCTGGCCAGCCCCAGCTTGAGCTTGGTCACCCACATGGGTCACACGCTGCCAAGAAGAGTCCAGGACATGAAGATGATGTCATTGACATCGACACAGCAAGAGTCGGCTGTCACAGGGAGAATGACTCCCACACCAGTAAGACGAGTCTGCAAGCCTCACCGCTGAAGAAAACCTCTGTCAGAAAGTGGCGTTGGCAGCGCACACTGGCAGTGCCTTCTAGGTGCTGTCCAGGACGGAGGGGCTCTCGGCTGGGAAGCATTCCATGTGTGTGGGCAAAGCTGGCTAATGAGATGGATGTTGGGACCATCTCAGCTAGGCGTCTTAACCACTGGATTCACTGGAGTGCCTCCTCTGGCTCCTGTCAGGCTTATTAAAACGCCTCTGAGGGGATTTGGCCTTCCGCACAGCTGTGCTTCCGGGGAGGCCATGGGACAGACAGCTGCCCCCGTACGCCGCCCACCTGGCCGGCCCCAGCAAGCGCACGGTGCCTCGCTGTGGGAATGCCACTGCCTGCCTGGAAACTGTTCACCTCCTAGGGCCGCGGCTAGGTCAGGGGACACTGAAATGTAAAATCAGGCCTTTAGAAACTTCGTAACTAGTGATCAATAACTGATTCGAATGGGAAGGTATCAGACGGTGTGTCGCTCTGTTAATAACACCTGTCAGGAAGCCACATCTTGAATGACAAAGTTGATGTGAGGGTCAAGTTTCCTGCTGCTTGCCAAACTGCTGGTCAGCACCTGCTCATATGGCCTTTGTGATAAGCACCTCAGACTGACTGGTCTACTGAACGCTGCCCTTTAACCCAGACGCTAAAAGTCCTCAGCGCTCACTGGGATTTTTTTCTTTCCTTTCTTTCTCGGCATTGTATTCTGCCCAAAGTCAGCCTGCTTTTATGGGGAGTGGCTGTGTGTGTGAGGGGAGGACACAATGAGGGCACCTGGTGTGAGAAGGGATCCATTGTTTTTGGCTGGGAAACATTTTAATGCAAATCAAAGCTAACTTGGAAAGGCAGTTTGTAAACAAACAAGAGCTCTAGGTGGAATAGAGGTAGGGCCTTCCAATCCCACCCTTCCAGAGAGAAGCTACTCTGAACAGTTTGAAAACCCCTGGACTCAGGTATGAGGTCAATTGTTAGGAAATTGGGAGGGGAGACAAAGCCACTTAGAGAGGTGACGACACTGAAGTCAGATATTAATGTAAGAACCCAAGTCTGGCAGCAAGGGGACTAGATGGACTAGATTATAAAAATGATCAGTTTGTAGGGAAGACACTAAATCTTTGTAAGAATAATGACTATTCTACACAAAGTTGAAAGTGGTAAGATGGAAACTTATGAAAAACTTAAAAATATGTTTTTAACAACTTTAGGGAAAGGTGTTAAATGTTAGAACTCTTGAGCATAATAGAGCAACATTACTAATTTTAGGTCAACTGCTTTGGAAACATTTGGAATGTGAGCTGTGATTTTTGCACTTGGAGATGATAGATTACTTTCTTCTCTAAGAATGTTTCAATATTTAAAAAATAATTTTCATGTACTTGGAGGGATGAAACATTAAGCCACACTGTTCACACTTATGTCATCAAAAATCACCACTGGCTCCTTTTCTGCCATGTTGGAAAAACACCAAGATCAAGTTATCAAATTCAAGATGCCATTTTTTCTGTTTTCGAAGTAGGATAGTTTTCTGCAAACTTCATTCAAATGAAGATTTATATCTCTTAGAGACAATATTTAATACTCCATCAAATACAAGCACTTAATATCATACCATTTTCGCATTGATTCAGCATTTATTATTTAACAACAATGTATCTCTCTTCATTATTGGTTAATAAGCAGTTGCATTGTGGAACAAATAATGGGCCCTATCGGGGTTGGGGTGAGTCATCCTGCCTCTGCCACTTGCCAGCCTGGCTATCCAGGGAAAATTAACAATTGGGTTTGCTTAATGAATGGTTTCCTCATCTATAAACTTCAAGGCCTAATCTCTTCCTCCTACTGTAATTAGTATAACAGGTTACCTTTCCTAAATTTCACTCATGTATAAAATCCTATGCTAATATTACAAAGCAACTGCTGTTAAGAAATTCAAGTAAAAGCATGGCTGATAGAAAAGACAAAAACTGCACCATTTTTTTTAATTTAAAAATGTTTTAAAATTATAAATACATGCTTAAAAAACTCAAATATATAGAATATAAAGTGAAATGTAAAAGTCCCTTTACACTAGCTTCTAGCCCCATTCTCGACAACTGCAGTCAAATACGGAAGCCACTAGTTATATGTAGTTATTTAAATTAAAATCAAAATTAAAAATAATTCAGGGACTTCCGGGAAGATGGCGGTGGGAGCAGGGCAGCAGAAATCTCCTCCCAACACTATATTTATCTACGAAAACACAGCAAATACATCTATTCCTAAAAGAGAGACGAGAATACACAGGAAAGCGCACAGCGTGCAGCTACACCCGAGAGGACTCGGCACCCCAAGAGGCGGTCTTAAAGAGCCCAGCTGACATACGTGGCAACTATCAGTGACCAAATTATACAGCCATGAAAAGACAGAGGAATATGGTTCAGACCAAAATCAACCAGACAACCCCAGAGAGGGAGTCTGAAGGGATGGAAATGCACAGCCTCCCTGAAAAAGAATTCAGAATAAAAGTCATAACCATGCTGATGGACCTACAGAGAAATGTGCAAGAGCTGAGGGAGGAAGTGAGGGAACTGAGGAAAGACAATGCAGAAATCAGACAAGCGATCGACGGGCTTAACAGCAGAATGGATGAGATGCGAGAGACTGTTAATGGAATAGAAAACAGAGAACAGGAGTACAGAGCAGCTGAGGCAGAGAGAGATAAAAAGGATTTCTAGGAATGAAAGAATATTAAGAGAACTGTGTGACCAATCCAAACGGAACAATATTCGCATTATAGGAGTACCTGAGGAAGAAGAGAGAGAAAAAGGGATAGAAAGTGTCTTTGAAGAAATAATTGCTGAAAACTTTCCTCGCTGGGGAAGGAAATAGTCTCGCAGTCCACCGAAGCCCACAGATCTCCCAACACAAGGGACCCAAGGAAGACAACACCAAGACACATAATAATTAAGATGGCAAAGATCAAAGATAAAGACAGGGTATTAAAGGCAGCTAGAGAGAGAAAAAAGATCACCTGCAAAGGAAAACCCATCAGACCATCATCAGACTTCTCAACAGAAACCTTACAGGCCAGAAGAGAATGGCATGATATATTTAACGTAATGAAACAGAAGGGCCTCGAACCAAGAATATTGTATCCAGCACGATTATCCTTTAAATATGATGGAGGGATTAAACAATTTCCAGACAAACGAAAGGTGAGAGAGTTTGCCTCTCATAAACCACCACTACAGGATATCTTAAATGGACTGCTCTAGATGGAAGCACACCTAAGGCTAAAAAGATGTCACCAGAGAAAATAAAATCATAGCAAAGAAAGCAGACCATCCAAATACTAACTAAAGGCAAAGAATAAAACACCTATTATAGAAAGAATGGAGGAGGAGGAATAAGAAGGGAGAGAAATAAAGAAACATCAGACTGTGTTTACAATAACTTAACAAGAAAGTTAAGTTAGATTGTTAGATAGTAAAGAAGCAACCCTTGAACCCTTGGTAACCACGAATCTAAAGCCAGCAATGGCAATAAGTACATACCTATCAATAATCACCCTAAATGTAAATGGACTGAATGCACCAATCAAAAGACACAGAGTAACAGAATGGATAAAAAAGCAAGACCCATCTATATGCTGCCTACAAGAAACTCACCTCAAATCCAAAGATATACACAGACTAAAAGTGAAGGGATGGAAAAAGATATTTCATGCAAACAACAAAGAGAAAAAAGCAGGTGTTGCAGTACTTGTATCAGACAAAATAGACTTCAAAACGAAGAAAGTAGCAAGAGATAAAGAAGGACATTACATAATGATAAAGGGGTCAGTCCAACAAGAAGATATAACCATTATAAATATATATGCACCCAACACAGGAGCGCCAGCATATGTGAGACAAATACTAACAGAATTAAAGGAGGAAATAGACAGCAATGCATTCATCTTAGGTGACTTCAACACACCACTCACTCCAGAGGACAGATCAACCAGACAGAAAATAAGTAAAGACACAGAGGCACTGAACAACACACTAGAACAGATGGACCTAACAGACATTTACAGAACTCTACACCCAAAAGCAACAGGATACACATTCTTCTCAAGTGCACATGGAACATTTTCCAGAATAGACCACATACTAGGCCACAAAAAGAACCTCAGTAATTTCAAAAATATTGAAATCCTACCAACCAACTTCTCAGATCACCAAGGTATAAAACTAGAAATAAATTTTAGAAAGAAATCAAAAAGGCTCACAAATACATGGAGACTTAACAACACTCTCCTAATTAATCAATGGGTTAACGACCAAATCAAACAGAAATCAAAGAATATATGGAGACTAATGACAACAACAACACAAAGCCACAACTTCTGTGGGACGCAGCAAAGGCAGTTCTAAGAGGAAAGTATATTGCAATCCAGGCCTATTTAAAGAAGGAAGAACATTCCCAAATGAATAGTCTAAAGACACAATTACTGAAATTGGAAAAAGAAGAACAAATGAGGCCCAAAGTCACCAGAAGGTGGGACATAATAAAGATTAGAGAAGAAATAAATAAAATTGAGAAGAATAAAACAATAGAAAAAATCAATAAAACCAAGAGCTGGTTCTTTGAAAAAATAAACAAAATAGATAAACCCCTAGCCAGACTCATTAAGAGAAAAAGAGAATCTACACACATAAACACAACCAGTAATGAGAAAGGAAAAATCACGATAGACCCCACAGAAATGCAAAGAATCATAAGAGAATATTATGAGAACCTATATGCTAACAAGCTGGAAAACATAGAAGAAATGAACAACTTCTTAGAAAAATACAACCTTTCAAGACTGACCAAGCAAGAAACAGAAAAACTAAACAGACCAATCACCAGCGACAAAATCGAATTGGTAATCAAAAAACTACCCAAGAATAAAACCCCCGGGCCTGATGGATTCACCTCTGAATTCTACCAGACATATAGAGAAGAAATAACACCGATTCTCCTTAAAGTTTTCCAAAAAATAGAAGAGGAGGGAATACTTCCAAACTCATTCTATGAAGCCAGCATCACTCTAATACCAAAACCGGGCAAAGACCTCACCAAAAAGAAAATTACAGATCAATATCCCTGATGAACGTAGATGCAAAAATACTCAACAAAATATTAGCAAACCGAATTCAAAAATACATCAAGATGATCATACACCTTGATCAAGTGGGATTCATCCCAGGGATGCAACGATGGTACAACATTGAAAAATCCATCAACATCATCCACCACATCAACAAAAAGAAGAACAAAAAGCACATGATCATCTACATAGATGCTGAAAAAGCATTTGACAAAATTCAGCATCCATTCATGATTAAAACTCTCAACAAAATGGGTATAGATGGCAAGTACCTCAACATCATAAAGGCTATATATGACAAACCCACAGCTAACATCATACTTAACGGCGAGATGCTGAAAGCTTTTCATCTAAGATGAGGAACAAGACAGGGATGCCCACTCTCTCCACTGTTATTCAGCATAGTACTAAAGGTCCTAGCCACGGCAATCAGACAAAACAAAGACATACAAGGCATCCAGATTGGTAAAGAAGAAGTCAAATTGTCAGTATTTGCAGATGACATGATACTGTACATAAAAAACCCTAAAGACTCCATTCCAAAACTACTAGAACTAATATCTGAATTCAGCAAAGTTGCAGGATACAAAATTAACACACAGAAATCTGTTGCTTTCCTATACACTAATGATGAACTAACAGAAAGAGAAATCAGAAAACAATTCCATTCACAATTGCATCAAAAAGAATAAAATACCTAGGAATAAACCTAACGAAGGAAGTGAAAGACCTGTACTCTGAAAACTACAAGACACTCCTAAGAGAAATTAAAGAGGACACTAACAAATGGAAATGCATCCCATGCTCTTGGCTAGGAAGAATAAATATTGTCAAAATGGCTATACTACCTAAAGCAATCTACAGATTCAATGCAATCCCTATCAAACTACCAACAGCTTTCTTCAATGAACTGGAACAAATAATTCTAAAATTCATATGGAACCACAAAAGACCCCGAATAGCCAAAGCAATCCTGAGAAGGAGGAATAAAACAGGGGGAATTACGCTCCCTGACTTCAAGCTCTACTACAAAGCCACAGTAATCAAGACAATTTGGTATTGGCACAAAAACAGACCCACAGACCAGTGGAACAGAATAGAAAATCCAAACATTAACCCAAACATATACAGTCAATTAATATTTGATAAAAGTGCCTTGGATATACAATGGGGAGATGACAGCCTCTTCAGCAGCTGGTGTTGGAAAAACTGGACAGCTACATGTAAGAGAATGAAACTGGACTACTGTCTAGCCCCATACACAAAGGTAAACTCAAGGTGGATCAAAGACTTGAATGTAAGACATGAAACCATAAAACTCTTAGAAAAAAACATAGGCAAAAATCTCCTGGACATAAACATGAGCAACTTCTTCATGAACATATCTCCCCGGGCAAGGGAAACAAAAGCAAAAATGAACAAGTGGGACTATATCAAGCTGAAAAGCTTCTGTACAGCAAAGGACACCATCAGAACAAAAAGACATCCTACAGTATGGGAGAATATATTCATAAAAAAACGTATCTGATAAAGGATTGACATCTGAAATATATAAGGAACTCATGCACCTTAACAAACAAAAAGCAAATAATCCAATTAAGAAATGGGCAGAGGACATGAATAGACACTTCTCCAAAGAAGAAATTCAGATGGCCAACAGGCACATGAAAAGATGCTCCACATCGCTAATCATCAGAGAAATGCAGATTAAAACCACAATGAGATATCACCTTACACCAGTGAGGATGGCCAACATCCAAAACACAAACAACAACAAATGTTGGCGAGGATGTGGAGAAAAGGGAACCCTCCTACACTGCTGGTGGGACTGCAAATTAGTTCAACCATTGTGGAAAGCAGTATGGAGGTTCCTCAAAAAACTCAAAATAGAAATACCATTTGACCCAGGAATTCCACTCCTAGGAATTTACCCTAAGAATGCAGCAGCCCAATTTGAAAAGGACAGATGCACCCCTATGTTTATGCAGCACTATTTACAATAGCCAAGAAATGGAAGCAACCTAAGTGTCCATCAGTAGATGAATGGATAAAGAAGATGTGGTACATATACACAATGGAATATTATTCAGCCATAAGAAGAAAACAAATCCTACCATTTGCAACAACATGGATGGAGCTAGAGGGTATTATGCTCAGTGAAATAAGCCAAGCCGAAAAAGACAAGTATCAAATGATTTCACTCATATGTGGAGTATAAGAACAAAGAAAAAAACTGAAGGAACAAAACAGCAGCAGACTCACAGAACCCAAGAACGGACTAATAGTTACCAAAGGGAAAGGGACTGGGGAAAATGGGCGGGAAGGGAGGGATAAGAGGGAAAAAGGGGCATTACGATTAGCAGATGTAATGTTGGGGGGGCACGGGGAGGGCAGTACAACTCAGAGAAGACAAGTAGTGATTCTATAGCATCTCACTACGCTGATGGACAGTGACTGTAATGGGGTTGGTGGGGGGGACCTGATGAAGGGGTATTTTAATAACCGTAATATTGCACATGTAATTGTAGATTAATGATAATAAAATAAATTATATTAAAAAAATAATTCAGTTCCTCACACTAGCTGCATTTCAATTGCTCAATTAATAAGTAAGACTAGGACAGATTAAAGATAGCAGCGTGAGAGATGAGACAGAGGCTTCCTCTTAAAACTGAATATAATATGAAAATATAACTAATACAACTACTCTTGAAAGAGCAACAGGAAAGAGGACTGCAACAAACTGCATACACCTGGAGGCGAGCAGACCTCACAGAAAAGGGTAATGTGCTAAAGCTGTGGTCCTGCGGGATCCAAGCCCTTCCCCCACTCCAGCTCACCAATGGGATGAAGAGGAACGGAGCAGGGAGGGAGTGGAGATCTGGGACTGATGAATACCTAACTCTGGAGATCTGCTTTGGGAGCACAAACCTACATTTCATGGTGCTTGCATGATACTTCCATAATTAGGGGGTTGGAAAGCTAAGACAGGCAAAATTCCTGGAGACTAAGATTACAGCTGCTTGTGGAAAGCAGGGATCCATATCCAGCTGCTCTGGGACAAAAGAAAGGCGGGCAGTCTGAGAGGCTTCCTAACAAAGAAGCCCTTAGCAAGAGGGCTGCTAAAGGGGCAAGGATTGCACAGAGCTTACTGCTCAGGAGAAAGGACAGGTAGACAAAATTGTCCAGGTGCACTCTGCCCAGCAGATTGGGAGCTTTCACGATCTTCAGGTGCTCCAGCTCCCTGGCTGCCTACACAGCTCCAAGAACCCCTTCTGTGACAGGCAGACTACTGCGCCTTTCTCCTGGCCAGCCCCACTGGGCTTGCAAACCGGGAAACCCTACCCTGGTGTTAGGCCAGCTGGAGGGAAGTTCTGTCTACAGCAACTAAAAACGCAAAGCACAGAGGCTTATACCTGTGTGCTTGGCCCACTGGTTCAGGCAGTGGAGACAGGCATAGCAGCAGGGAAGCAGGAAACAGCTCTTTCCACCCCCCAGGCACCAATACCACTCCCCTGCAACCCCCGACATTGCTTGAGGGGCTGAGCAGCTCCAGAGTAGAGCTTCCAGGCACTAGAGGGTGCCATATACAAATATGAAACACCAAAGGAACCTGGCCCAGAGTAAAATTATTAATACAACTCCTGAGAAAGATTTAAATGATATTGACCTCATGACTCTCCCTGAAAGGGAGTTCAAAATAAAAATCATTAACATGCTCATGGAGGTACGGAAAGATATTCAAGAACTCAGGAATGAATTATGGTCAGAGATCCAATCATTGAAGAGTACAATGGACGGTATTAAAACCAGATTGGATACGGTGGAGATGATAAATGAAATAGAAACTAGAGAAAAGGAATACAAAGAAGCTGAGGCACAGAGAGAAAAAAGGATCTCTAAGAATGAAAGAATATTGAGAGAACTGTGTGACCAATCCAAACGGAACAATATTCTCATTATAGGGGTACCAGAAGAAGAAGAGAGAGAAGAAGGGATAGAAAGTGTCTTTGAGGAGGTGATTGCTGAAAACTTCCCCAATCTGGGGAAAGAGATAATCTCTCAGGCCATGGAGGTGCACAGAGGATCACCCAAGGAGGACAACATCAAGACATATAGTAATTAAAATGGCAAAGATCAAGGATAAGAACAGACTATTAAAAGCAGCCAGAGAGAGAAATAAGATCACATACAAAGGAAAGCCCATCAGGCTATCATCAGACTTCTCAGCAGAAACCTTACAGGCCAGAAGGGAGTGGCATGATGTTAATGCAATGAAGCAGAAAGGCCTTGAACCAAGAATACTTTATCTGGCAAGATTATCATTTAAATTTGAAGGAGGGATTAAACAATTCCCAGATAAGCAAAAGCTGAGAGAATTTACGTCCCACAAACCATCTCTATACTGTATTTTGGAGGGACTGCTATAGATGGAAGTGTTCCTAAGGTTTAATAGCTGTCACCAGAGGTAATAAAACCACAGTAAAGAAAATAGAAAAGCTAATTACTAAGCAAATGCAAAATTAAACTAACAATCCCCAAAGTCAATCAAGGGATAGACAAAGAGTACAGAATATGATACCTAATATATAAAGAATGGAAGAGGAAGAAAAAGGAAGAGAAAAAAAAGAACCTTTAGACTGTGTTTGTAATAGCATATTAAGTGAGTTAAGTTAGACTCTTAGATAGTAGGGAAGTTAACCTCGAACCTTTGGTAACCATGAATTTGAAGCCTGCAATGCCAATAAGTACATACCTATCCATAATCACCCTAAATGTAAATGGTGTGAATGCACCAATCAAAAGACATAGAGTCACTAAATGGATAAAAAAACAAGACCCATCTATATGCTGCCTTCAAGAGACTCACTTTAAACCCAAAGACATACACAGACTAAAAGTGAAGGGATGGAGAAAGATATTTCATGCAACTAATAGGGAGAAAAAAGCAGGAGTTGCAGTACTTATATCAGACAAAATAGACTTCAAAACAAAGAAAGTCACAAGAGACAAAGAAGGACATTACATAATGAAAAAAGGGTCAATCCAACAAGAAGATATAACCATTATAAATATCTATGCACCTAACACAGGAGCTCCTACATATGTGAAACAAATACTAACAGAATTAAAGGGGGAAATAGAATGCAATGCATTCATTCTAGGAGACTTCAACACACCACTCACTCTGAAGGACAGATCAACCAGACAGAAAATAAGTAAGGAGACAGAGGCACTGAACAACACATTAGAACAGATGGACCTAACAGACATCAGAACTCTACACCCAAAAGCAGCAGAATACACATTCTTCTCAAGTGCACATGGAACATTTTCAAGAATAGATCATATACTAGGCCACAAAAAGAGCCTTGATAAATTCAAAAAGATTGAAATTGTACCAACCAGCTTCTCAGACCACAAAGGTATGAAACTAGAAATGAATTATGCAAAGAAAATGAAAAATCCCACAAACACATGGAGGCTTAATAACATGCTCCTAAATAATCAATGGATCAATGACCAAATAAAAACAGAGATCAAGCAATATATGAAGACAAATGACAACAATAATTCAACACTGCAAAATCTGTGGGACGCAGCGAAGGCTGTGCTAAGAGAAAAGTATATTGCAACACAGGCCTACCTCAGGAAAGAACAATCCCATATAAGCAGTCTAAACTCACAATTAATGAAACTAGAAAAAGAACAAATGAGACCAAAAGTCAGTAGGAGGGACATAATAAAGATTAGAGCAGAAATAAATAAAATCGAGAATAAGACAATAGAAAGGATCAATGAAAGCAAGAGTGGGTTCTTCGAGAAAATAAAACAGATATACCCCTAGCCAGACTTATCAAGAAAAAAAGAGAGTCTACTTACATAAACAGAATCAGAAATGAGAAAGGAAAAATCACTACGGACACCACAGAAATACAAAGAACTCTTAGAGAATACTATGAAAAATTATATGGTAACAAACTGGATAACCTAGAAGAAATGGACAACTTTCTGGAAAAATACAACCTTCCAAGGCTGACCCAGAAAGAAACAGAAAATCTCAACAGACCAATTACCAGCAACAAAATTGAACTGGTAATCAAAAACCTACCTAAGAACAAAACACCTGGGCCAGATGGCTTCACTGCTGAATTTTATCAAACATTTAGTGAAGACCTAATACCCATCCTCCTTAAAGTTTTCGAAGGAGTAGAAGAAGAGGGAATACTTCCAAACTCATTCTATGAGGCCAGCATCACTCTAATACCAAAACCAGGCAAAGACACCACAAAAAAAGAAAACTACAGACCAATATCCCTGATGAACATAGATGCAAAAATACTCAACAAAATATTAGCAAACCGAATTCAAAAATACATCAAAAGGATCATGCATCATGATCAAATAGGATTTATTCTGGGGATGCAAGGATGGTTCAACATTCGAAAATCCATCAACATCATCCACCACATCAACAAAAAGAAGAACAAAAACCACATGATCATCTCCATAGATGCTGAAAAAGCATTTGACAAAATTCAACACCCATTCATGATAAACCTTTCAACAAAATGGGTATAGAGGGTAAGTACCTCAACATAATAAAGGCCATATATGACAAACCCACAACCAACATTATACTTAACAGCAAGAAGCTGAAAGCTTTTCCTTTACGATCGGGAACAAGACAAGGATGCCTACTCTCCCCACTTCTATTCAACATAGTACTGGAGGTCCTCGCCACGGAAATCAGACAACACAAAGAAATAAAAGGCATCCAGATTGGCAGGGAAGAAGTTAAACTGTCCCTGTTTGCAGATGACATGATATTGTACATAAAAAACCCTAAAGAATCCACTCCAAAACTACTAGATCTAATATCTGAATTCAGCAAAGTTGCAGGATACAAAATTAACATGCAGAAATCTGTGGCATTCCTATACACTAACAATGACCTAGCAGAGAGAGAAATCAGGAAAACAATTCCATTCACAGTTGCATCAAAAAGAATAAAATACCTAGGAATAAACGTAACCAACGAAGTGAAAGACATATACTCTGAAAACTACAAGACACTCATGGGAGAAATTAAAGAAGATACCAATAAATGGAAACACATCCCGTGTTCATGGATAGGAAGAATTAATATTGTCAAAATGGCCATCCTGCCTAAAGCAATTTACAGATTCAATGCAATTTCTATCAAAACACCAACAGCATTTTTCAACGAATTAGAGAAAATCATTCTAAAATTCATATGGAACCACAAAAGACCCCGAATAGCCAAAACGATCCTGAGAAGGAAGAATAAAGCTGGGGGGATTATGCTCCCCAACTTCAAGCTCTACTACAAAGCCACAGTACTCAAGACAATTTGGTACTGGCACAAGAACAGACCCATAGACCAATGGAACAGACTAGAGAGCCCTGATATAAACCCAACCATATATGGTCAATTAATATATGATAAAGGAGCCATGGACATACAATGGGGAAATGACAGCCTCTTCAACAGCTGGTGTTGGCAAAACGGACAGCTATATGCAAGAGAATGAAACTGGATTATTGTTTAACCCCATACACAAAAGTAAACTCGAAATGGATCAAGGACCTGAATGTAAGTCATGAAACCGTAAAACTCTTAGAAGACAACATAGGCAAAAATCTCCTGAATATAAGCATGAGCGACTTCTTCCTGAACGCATCTCCTCGAGCAAGGGAAACAAAAGCAAAAATGAACTCATGCGACTACATCAAACTAAAAAGTTTCTGTACGGCAAAGGACACCATCAACAGAACAAAAAGGCATCCTACAGTATGGGAGAATATATTTGTAAATAACATATCTGATAAGGGGTTAACATGCAAAATATATAAAGAACTTACATGCCTCAACACCCAAAAAGCAAATAACCCAATTAAAAAATGGGCAGAGAATATGAAAGAGTTCTCAAAAGAAGAAATTCAGATGGCCAAAAGACACATGAAAAGATGCCCAACATCACTAATCATCAGGGAAATACAAATTAAAACCACAATGAGGTATCACCTCAAACCAGTAAGGATGGCCACCATCCAAAAGACTAAGAACAACAAATGCTGGCAAGGATGCGGAGAAAGGGGAACCCTCCTATACTGCTGGGGGGAATGTGAGCTAGTTCAACCATTGTGGAAAGCAATATGGAGCTTCCTCAAAAAACTCAAAATAGAAATACCATTTGACCCAGGAATCCCACTCTTTGGAATTTACCCAAAGAATACAACTTCTCAGATTCAAAAAGACATATGCACCCCTATGTTTATTGCAGCACTTTTTACAATAGCCAAGATATGGAAGCAACCTAAGTGTCCATCAGAAGATGAATGGATAAAGAAGATGTGGTACATATACACAATGGAATACTATTCAGCCATAAGAAGGAAACAAATCCTGCCATTTGCAACAACATGGATGGAGCTGGAGGATATTATGCTCAGTGAAATAAGCCAGGCAGAGAAAGACAAGTACCAAATGATTTCCCTCATTTGTGAGTATAACAGTGAAGCAAAACTGAAGGAACAAAATAGCAGCAGACTCAGAGACTCCAAGAAGGAACTAGTGGTTACCAAAGGGGAGGGGCGTGGGAGGGAGGGTGGGGAGGAAGAAGGGGATTGTGGGGAATACACCATGTTTAGTACACATGGTGTGGGAGACCACGGGGAAAACAGTGTAGCACAGAGAAGGCAAATAGTGACTCTGTGGCATCTTACTACACTGATGGACAGTGACTGCATTGGGGTATGGGCGGGGACTTGATAATATGGGTAAATGTAGTAACCACATTGTTTAGTGAGGCTAGAGGCCATCACAGATGGAGAACATTTCCATCATTCCATTGGCCAGGTTGTTGGTTACTGCTCTACAGTATGTACTAGCATATAAATGCTTTATTATTGTAAGAGTTCTATACATATTCTGGATAAAAGTCCTTTATTGGATATGATTTTCACAATTTTCTCCCATGCTGTGGGTCTTTTTACGTTCTTTATGGTGACTTTTTTAAAACACAAAACTTCATTTTAATGGAGACCAGTTTTTTTCCCTTGTTGCTTTGCATTTGGTGTTATAGCTAAGAAACTGTTGCTTAGCCCAAGGTCACAAAAATTTACTTTTATTTCTTATAAAAATTCTATACTTTTGGTTCTTATATTTAGGTGTATGATCCATTTTGAGTCAAAACGCATATATTGCATAAGAGGTGTCTTTTAGCATGTAGCTATTCAGTTGTCCTAGGACTATTTGTTGAAATGACTACTCTTTCTCACTGAATAGTATTTGTATCCATGTCACAAATCAACTGATCATAACAATATGGGTTTATTTCTGGACTTATTATAGTTTATATTCCCATGATCTATACATCTATCCTTATGCTAGTACTACACTTTCTTGATTACTGAAGCTTTGAAATAAGTAAGTTTTAAAATTGTTTTAGTGTGAATCTCCCAACTTTGCTCTTTTTCAAGACTATTTTGGCTAGTGTGGGTCCCTTGTGTTTCCACATGAATCTTATCATCAGCTTGCCAATTTCTGCAAAAAAGCCAGCTGGGATTTTAATGGGAACTGCATTGAAATCTGTAGACCAATATAGGGAGCACTGCCATCTTAACAATGTTAAGTCTCTCAATTATAAACAAAGATGTCTTCCCATTTACTTAGGTCTTTTTAAACTTCTTTCAATAAATAATGTTTTGCAGTTTCATTTTATTCATTTTGATGCTCTTGTAAATATAATTTTAAAAATATCAATTTCACAATATTCATTGCTAGTATAGAAAGTTAACTCATTTTTGCATATTGACCTTTTATCTGTCCTGTTATCTGCTGAACTCATTTATTAAGTGAATCCTTAGAATTTTCTGTGTAACAAGATCATGTAATCTGTGAATACATGTACTTTTACTTCTTCCTTTCCAGTATGACTGTCTTTTATTTTTTTATTGCCTAATTACCCTGGCTAGAACCTCAAGTACAATGTTGAACAGAAGTGGTGAGAGTAGACATCCCTGTATAATTCCTGATTTTAGTGGAAAAGCATTCAGCATCTGGTCTGGTGCCATTAATGATGTTAGGTGTGGGTTTTTTGTAGATCCCTTTATCATGTTGAGGAAATTCCTTTTATTTCTAGTTTGTCCTGTATTTTTATCAGAAAGCATGTTGAATATTATCAAATGCTTTTTCTGCACCTAATAAGACAATGTAGTACTTTTGTCTTTTATGAACATGGTTCAGTTGATTCTCATTCATGATTCTTTATTTGTGAATTTGCCAATTTATTTGTAATTCCAAAATCAACATACACAGCATGTTTTTGATCATTCGTGGACATGGGCACACCAGTGAAAATTTTGAGTTCTCTGATGTGCATGTTCTCAGCTGATGTCAAATGAGGCAATGCTTTGCCTTCTTGTTTCAGCTCTCCTGCAAGATGAAGAAGAGAAGATGGGAAGGCAGGGGGCAGGCAGTGGAGTGGCCTCAGGCAAATCACCTAATATTTCTAGATCTCATTTATCTCTTTTGTGAAATAAAGAAAACAGAATCTATCAGGATAAACTGTTTTTAGGATTTAAGATTATAATCTATTTGAGATATGTAAATGTGCAAACACACACACACACACACACACACACACACACACACACACACACACACACCTTACCTCTAGGGGCAAAGGCTCTGTATTCACTAATTCAGCATTCATGGTGACTTTACAGAGTATAACTACTGTGGTAACAAGAACCATTTGCATATTACACTGATTTCTGGATGTTAAGCCAATCTTGTATTCCTGGAATAAGTCTTACTTGGTCATGGTATACAATCGTTTTTATATGTTGCCAGATTTAGTTTGCTAGTATTTTGTGGATGGTATCTGTGTCTGTATTCATGTGGTCTGTAGCTTTCTTGGGATGTTTTGTCTGGTTTTGTATCAGGGTAATACTGGCCTTGTAAGATGAGTTGAGAAGTG
>JAVSCE010022257.1:0-85110 GCA_032199065.1 Smutsia gigantea | reverse complement strand
CTCTCCCATCCCAAATTAATCTTTTGTCATTTTCAAATTGCATTAGAAAACAAAAACTATTTAGAACTATAAGAGAAAAAGATTTACAAAGAGATAATCATAAGTTTTATTGGGGAGGAAGAATTTTTCCTCTACCCCTTGAGGTTCCTCTAAGTGGTTCAAGAATCAAATTGACATGAGACAGATTAACAGAAGAAAAAGAAGTTTAAACATGTATGTACAGGGAATCCGTAGACATAGAATCCAAAGACAGTCAGGGAAACGAGGTATATATGCCATCCTGAACTAAGGAGAAGGGGGCAGGAGTCTAGGGCTTCAATGGGAAAAGGAAGCAATTCCCAGGAATAATGAAAGAGTAAATGCTTGGTAAACAAACTTTTGCCGGGGGACATAGAAACAAGGGAACATAGAGAGGAATTTCAACAGTACCACAACTGTTATATTATGTAGCTATCTATGGTGGTAACTCTCTTCCTGGAGCAAGTCCTCTATTTAAATTATTTTTATGCAGTTGAGGGGGGAAGTCAAGTTTCTTTCAGAGTCTCTTGGGCTGTGATTGTTTTCAACTCTGGAATAATCTGTATGACACAAGGGCACATCTTGGGGCGGCCTGCTCTTGGCCCCCACAGTTCCTTCCACTTTCTACTTTACCCTTGCCTTCTGTGCTTGTCAAATCAGTGGTTGGTGTTCCTGTTCTCCTGGTAACTCTGAAACTGAAACTCACTCCAACATCTAGTCAAAGAGTAAAAGATTCTCTTTATTGTTGCCCAAAACTCATATTGCATGTGAATGTGACTTTGCTGGATTTTGTTAGATAACTGAAGGCCCAAAGAAAATGTCCAAACTAATTCGCCTCTATTCTCATTAATTCAGTGATAAAAAGGCTTCATAGGCAAAGCTACTATATACAAACTCAAGATGTTCTACGTAAGGAAAACTCTCACTCAGAATTTTCCAAGGAACACGCTAGTCCAAAGAAAGTTAAAATTCCACGTAAAACTTCCCTAACTAGCTGCAAGATGTGTTTCCAACTCATTCATGCCCTCTCTCATTTTCTTAATAACGCTTTCAATTAAAAGCATAATATAAAAATGTGCATGTGCCTGTGACACGCTCATGCTTCCTGTTTGCTGCAGTGCATGTATGAAAGCACACTCCGAAAAGGAACAGAGTACTCTAAGTCGGCTCTACCCGACATTTGCTTCCACCTCACTGCAGACACAAGCCTTGGACTCCGAGCCCACCTACCCACACCCCCAACTGACTGAGAGTCTGCTTCTTTAACAACCATAGTGAGAGCTTCCCTTCTGCTCTAGCCTCTACTTCACTGAGGTAGAAATCTGAGCATTTCTTTTATAAATCCCAAATTCCCTGGATGGACAATAATGGGTAGCTAAATTGCTTATGAACTTTTATAAAATGCCAGGCTATGAAAAGGAATTGGACTAAAAATATAAGTTCTTTTTTTAATAAGCAGTATAGGTAACTTTCCTATTGTTTGCCTAGTCAATTTTGTATGCTGAAACAGTTCCCAGAGATACACGCAGGGTAAGGGCTACAAGAAGGAAGATGGACAATGCAATTTGAATGAGAAAGATGTACAGTGATACTTTTCCTTTCAAATTACCTGACAATTCAAGAGACATGGGTTATATATTAAGGAAAGAATGTAGTCCAAGACAGCATATTCCTGCCTGCCTGGGACTGTCTTAGATAAATGGACAGCTTTCTATACTGTGGAAATTAGATATTATATTCAAGATAAAGGGTTTGACTGACAGATCAGTATCCGAGGAATACCTGGCATATCAATATCTTCATGCAAATAAGGACAGTCATTCTAAAGTCATTAGCTGAACTTTTGGTTTGTGGGGAGGGGATGGGTCTGTATAACTAAAATCAGGAGTGCTGGAGCACTTAACATTGCAACAAAAATCCTTAGATCAGAGAAGCTATGTGTTGAAAAACAATATAAATTTAAAGCAGCTGACAATAAAAAGTACTGAAAATTTCTCTTGTGAATTGTTTTATGAAAGACAAAATCTTCCCAAACTTTCTTATTATAACATATGTACAATAGTAGTGCATCATAATGGGAATAATACTTACATTCCAAGTTTTAAACATTAAATGTTCAACAAATATAAATGAGAGTTATCATTAGTGGATGGTAGTGCTCGGATTTTTCCCTTTTTTTTTTTCCTGATTTCTGCCTTGCACATTTTTGCTTTGTTTAGCATTTTGATAATCATGTTCGTTATTTTCACAAAAAATAGCCCAAGTAATGTGTTTTTCACAAAAAATAACAAGTAATGAACATATTCAAGTTATCCTCAGCAATAGGGAACACACTCCTTAAAGTCTAGCTGTTTTTCCTTAACCCTCCCCAATGCCTTCCTCCACCAGATTTCAGCCGATGCTCTGGCGTTTTAAAACTTCTGCATTTTGGGAGTTCTATCAGTTTTGCTTTCACTTTGAAATATGTTTAAGACAAAGGAAGGGGTCATCGACAGCAATACAGACAATGGGGGTGTGAACAGTATGATGCCCTATCTTCCTTTTTAAACTTAGGACAGGGATTGGAGTTTGGGGTTAGAAACTGGTAGTCTCATGGGAACAGTTTTTTATGAAGGGATTTGATCCTTATGTAAATAGTGCGCACACGTATGCAAGTAGCCGTTAACTTCTAACTACCCAGCTCCTCCTGAGCACATTTACTCGGTGATACCAAATAAAGATCAACTGAACCATTATCATCTTGCAGCCTTTGCAGAAAGATTCACCTGTAAAAGTATTTCTTTGGTGTTTAGAGTCCATAATGCTTTTACCTGCAGCTTATTTTCATATAGTTCAAGAACTTAAAACTACATCATGTTATATAGCAGAGTTACACAAAAATTTTTGGTGTTTGCCTTTCGTAGTACTGAGGACACTGATTTCCTCAGTTGCTGCATAGAATTGTTTCAAATTCCTAGGCAACATAGTCCCAAATTCTACACTGCTTTAAAATATGCAAATAAAATTCTAAAGAAGTACTTTTCATTTTCTATGTTGTTTTACATATGGGAACATGACTCATGTTTTGTGTGTCTGTATGTGCAAATATGTGCATGTGTGTGTGTTTGTAAAGGGTTATACAATTATGCAGTAATCCATGATAATAAACAAAGAGAGTCTTTATTGAACAGTAGAATAGTTACCAAGCTCTAGTCCTCGACCATAAGAGACGACAGTTTATTGTGCAATATATTTTCATATGCTCCTGTATGGATTATGTGTTTTTGTGCTTTATTTACAGTCAGTTATTTTTCCATCTCAAATCACCTTTCCAGAGAAACTCAACCAATTCCAAAGCTCTCAGAGTTTACTGACAAGCTAAAAAAACCAAACAAAATGAATAAACAATCACATACTCAAATGCTGTATAAATCTCTTGAATAAAATAATGAATGAAACTCACATATATCTATGACTACCTCCAGCTTTTGCAAAAAATAGTTATGGATTAGTTTATTCTTATCCTTGTACTTTCTTCCCAACCAACAGAATGGCCATTCAACTTACAATGAGTTGGTCAGAAACCTGAGTGTCATCCATGGATTTACCCATTTCCACATCCTTATCTCCACAGAACCACCCTTTATAGACCTCTTAAAACTCATTCCTTTCCTTGAAGCCCCTAACACTTTCCTAGTATGGGCCCCTATCTTCTTTCCTATGATTTAATGCAATAGCCTAACATGTCCACAGTCTTGAGAACTTCCAGACAGGAACAGACATTTTACTGAAGAGAATAACCAGATGGCAAATAAGCCTATGCAAAGTTGTTTAACATCAATCACCATCAGGGAAATGTAAAAGCTGCAATGAGATATCACTGAATACTTATTAAAATGTCTAAAATAAAAATTTAAAGAAACCTGTGAAAACATCAAATGCTGATGAGGATGTGGAGAAACAGGGTAACTCATGCTTTGCTGGTGGAGTGAGTATACAAAATGATACAGCCACTTTAGAAACAGTTTAACAGCTTATTAAAAAACTAAACATGCAACTACCATAGAACAATTGTAATCCTGGGCATTTATCTCAGACAAAAGAAGACATATTCACACAAAATCCTGTACATATCTGTTCTATAGAAGCTTTAGTCATAATAACCAAAACAGGGAAACAATCTGGATGTCTTTCAGGTAGTAGATTGGTAAACAAGCTGTGGTACAGCCATACCATGAAACACCACTCAGCAATAAAATAGAATGAACTGCTGATGCATATGACAGTCTGGATGAATCTCCAGACAGTCATGCTGAGGGAGAAACACCAACCCCAAATTCATACAGCTCCATACTGTATGAATCCATTTGTATACCAATCTTGAAATGACAAAATTATAGAAATAGAGAACAGTTCAGTGGTTGCCAAAGGGTAAGGACCTAGCAGGAAGAAAGAAAGTGGAATAGGAAGCAGGCATGATTAGAAAAGGGCAATACAAACCATCCTTGTGGTTATGGAACTGTTCTGCATCTCGACTGAGAGGTGGATGAATGAATCAATACATGTGATAAAATTGCATATAACTAATTACACACTGTCTTGTCTGCAGGTTTCAGCACCAAGAAAATTCACTATGGATTCAGTAAGACCGAGGAATGACAACAGAACATTCTTGCAGTAAAAGGGTTTATTACCTGGCTTTATTCTCTCCTGCGATAGGTCGAGCACTAGAATCAGTCTGCATCCAAGGGTCTACAGGTCTGTAACTGTCCTCCATCTCTGCCTGCACCCAGAGCACTGGGCAGAGCTCTTTATATAGTGACTTGGTCAATAGCAGCTCATTGCCTACCGATGTGGAAGCAGTAGCCTAGCAGCAGGTCAATTACATCATCAAGTAGTTCAGGGTCAGCTGAGGATCCTGGCCATAGGAATTTCAGTTCCCTACCCCCATCTCCTCCCTCAACCCCACAAATGAGTACAGGTAAAACTAGGGGAGTAATATTAGTGGGAGAGGAGACTACTGGCATAGAGGAGAGAATTGAAGTAAATTCTGCTGAAACAAGAGGCAGGAAAGTTTATAAGCACTGGGAAAACTAGTAAAGGTACTTCAGGAAGTGACTGGGTAGGTTGGTCCCTGTGAGGAGGCCATCTGTGTTTGCCAATTGGAACTTACTGCAGTTAGGCTCCTACCCTCCCAGAGACACTGGGATACAGGGGTGACACTTTATTGATTATATTTCAAGGGGATGGCTCCTAGGTCTTTGAGAAACACATTCCTGGGCTGTAGAAGATTTACATCTCAGAAAGTCAGAGAAATAATTTATAATACCAAGTTCCTTAAAATAAATGCTTTAAGAAAAGGGAGGGCAGGGGCTTGTAGTCTGGATGAAATGCACCTAAAGTTCAGTCAAGCCAGGAAGAATGTTCTGCTGCCTTGGTCACTTCCAATCCATTTGTCACACTGCAGCAAATTTGCCTTTCCCACACCTATTTCTCCTTTAATTCTTAGAAAATCTTCTTTGATTCTCCTTTCTGTTAGAAGTTTTCTTGAATCCATCATATGCTCTTCCCAGGCAAGTCTGAGAGCATCTTCTACTAATGGCATTTGTATTGTTTATCACCCTGTTTGTACTTATCTATGGGCATTTCTGTTTCACCCACTGGACTATACACTTTGAAAGCAGGTACTGTCTGTCACTGTATGTTCTTAGTACATTCATTCATTCAACAAAATCTATTAGGCAATTAAAATGCATCAAAAACTGTATAAGTCTGCTTTCCCATGTCACTTACTTTTTCCCCAGGTTCTTTTTCTTAAAACTTGCATACTTTATATCACAAAACAAACTTTGTGCATATATAGAGTTATTTTTTCCAGTGATAAAATAAATGGTGTGTATCTACTTCCATTCAGGATATTCAATTGTCTTGCCAATGAGTTTCAGCATCCGGCAAGTTCACTATGGATTTAATGTGACCAAAGAAAATGACAGTAAAACGTTTATTTGGGGTGAAAGAACCCAACTTTATTTCCATGGTGGCAGGTCAATCACTAAAATCCCATTCACCCAGAGCAAGTCTGCATGCAGCAAGCGGGTCTCTGCCTCTGGGCCCCTCTGCCCTGCACAGCCATCCTCTGGGCCTCTCTGCCTGCACTGTCGTCCTACACAGCCGTCTTCTGGGCCTCTGTCCTCGGCTCTGCTCTCCTGCAGCCTTGCAGCCGTGCCACCGTATCGCTCAGAGCACTGGGCAGAGCTCTTCATATAGAATCAGTAGCAATATGTTGACCACACATGTGCAGTGAGCTAGCCAACCAGGATCAGGTGAGAATCCTGGCCACAGGAACTTTCATTTTATCCACATCAACATAAAAATTAATTAATCAGTTTTTCCCGCAAACCTATTCCTTTTCCTGGTTACTTATTGTAATTAAGGCTATCATCATTCATCAAATTTTTCAAGTCAAAAAACATGGAGTCATACTAAACCTTTCTTCCTTTTTAGCTCCTACACTTACTAGTGAATAAATAGGCCCTGATGACTGTGCCCATCTTCTCTTTCTCACCTAAAGCCACAACATTAAGATATCAATAACCTGGACTATTAATTTCCCTGCCTCTGCCCAATTCATTATTCACATTTAAATCAAATTATTTTTTAATGTAAAATCTAATCATCTCATAATTTCTCCACTTAAAATATGTCAAAGCCTTTCTCCCCTCTCTTCTCTCCACCCCATTACAAAATGATGAACTCTCAGAACCCTAGCATGGTGTACAATGAACTCCATGATCCAGCTCCCACCTCCCTCTGTGGACTCTTTACATTCTTTCAAGTATCTCATGATCCAGCAATAACTGAAGCTCCGATAAGACTTGAAGCTTTCATATGTCTTGGTAATTTTGCACATTTCTCTAATTTCTCTTCCCGGAATGTGCTCTTTATCCATGCCCTTTCCCCATATCCTTATCCTTGGTATATTACACAAAATCATCCTCAAAGCAGAAATACCCCTCCTGTGGGAATATTTTTGCTGACTATAACTTACTCTTAAGTTGATTTAAGTGCACTATGTATAGGTTATCTATTTATCTGTCTATCTATCTATCTTTCTATCTATATGCGTATCTCTCCAAAAACTACCATTAAGCAAATGTTACAGGAAATTGGACATACTTATAAAGGCGAGAGAATTAGAAATCTACAAATACTGGAAAACATAGGTATAAAGTTAACACACAGGAGCAAATGCAGAGCATTGTGGTATTTTCTTTTAAAATTAGAAACAGAATTGAAAGAGGTATTATCCATGCTTCACTGGCATGCCCAGGATTATTTACTGTAACACTTAAATGAAAAAGTTCAGATGCAGTACATTATAGTCCTTTTCTTAACAATGTCCATCATTTTAAGTTAGTAATGGAGTAAAAAGAAGAAGTGAAGCTTCAAGAGTAGGGCAAAAAAACACTGAAAGGACTTGAATCAAAAATGTTCATTATGGCATGTGCTGTAAAAATGTGTGGTTCAGATTTCATTTCATGTAATTTGTGAAGAAAATAAAATATAGCTTGCATAATGCATTTCATAGTAATAACATTATTCATGATAGATGAATAAAAAGAGAAAATTTGGTTTATTACTGTGTGTCCTGCCTGAATAATGGCTAAAATGTACTTGTGCTTTCAATTAGTATCATTGCCTTTATATAAAGAGTCAAGTGCAGCCAAATTGCATAGAGAGGTGAACTACAATTTGTCAATTAATTGACACAATTACATACCCAAAGAACCACTTTGGATTTTAGATTCAAGATGGATTATTTACACTGATCGAATTAACCAGTTCAGAGGTAAAAGTCTACTCTGTGAACATAACTTGGAAATGAATATATACTTACAAATCATTTAAAAATTCTTGCTGTCTTAAACTTCTAAGTTTCTACATTCACAACTAACATAACAGAAAGAAAGAAGGTACTACATATTTTTGCTTATGGGTACTTGATCTGAGATATTGAAATGTCGACAGGTGCTGTGGATAAAATGAAAGTTCCTGTGGCCAGGATTCTCACCTGACCCTGGTTGGCTAGCTCACTGCGCACGTGTGGGCAATATATTGCTACTGACTCTATATAAAGAGCTCTGCCAAGTGATCTGGGTGACATGGCAGGGCTGCAGGGGAGCAGAGGCTGGAGTGGTGGCAGTGCCAAGGACAGAGGCCCAGAGGCAGAGACCAGCTTGCTGCATCCAGACTTGTTCTGAGTGGATGGAATTTTAGTGATTGACCTGCCACAGTGGAAATAAAGTTGGGTATAACCCTTTCACCCCAAGAACGTTCTACTGTCATTTCTTTGGTCACACTGAATCCATAGTGAACTTGCGCGGGGCTGAAACCCATTGGCAAGACAGATACTTTATTCTATGATGGTGCCTCTTAGAACTGGGATGAGGAGCCCTTCATAACAAGGAATGGGAACTGCATCTTTTATGTGTAAAACATATTTGGTTACTCTTACTATTTTAAAGCTTTGTAGAGCACAGAGCAACTGTGTCTATCTTTTTCTAAGCAATCAATTATTCTTATTGGAATTTAAGTTGAATTCATTGATGAAAAAGTCTATTTCATGATTTATCACGGAAAATTAGAACAAGACTTTTGAGAATGAAAATATTTCAGTGAGAAATTCTCACATCATACAGAGATGACCGCTTATTAGCAATTATGTATTTGCTACATTTTTCTAAGTTTACCCATTATTTTACTTGCTGAGTTTTTCAATAAATACTTCTTAGATATTTCAGAATATAAATTGAAATAAATGCTGGATAATAATGAATTATGGTGAGATTTTTTTAAAAACTTTATGTGATTAGAAAAAAAAAGATTATTATAAGAATGTGGTTCTAGACAGAGCCAAGGCCAAAAATACCCAGCAAGGGTTTGGAGATGCAAAATCTAACGAAGCCTGAGGGGGCAATGAAGCCTCTGTGAAAGCATACTTGCTTCTGTACTTGATTCTACAAAGTTCTTTCCTTTATTATCCCCCAAATTCCTGCCTTTGCAAAAATGTTTCGTCTGCCTAAGTACTGTCTCTATAAAATTCAAATTCTCTCTTTGAGACTTTCCTGAAACTTCTATCCTTTGCAAGGCCATCTTTATCATCTGGTCACTACTGAACTTTACTAATTCTGCACACCTGAAGCCCAGGAAGTAGAGCATGAGCTGCGAACACAGGGAAATGCTTCATGTACATATATGTGAAAATGTCAGCCACACATACCATTACTCTTCCCTAACATTTACATTTTATGTTATGTAATTATTTATTGTATCTTGTGTTCTGTCTTCTCAGCTTAGGCTCTAACTTCCGGACAGCATTGATTGTGCCTTTTACTTTCTTTACATTTCTGTCATTTCTGTAAGGATTAGCTGTGATCGTCACCTCCACATCATAGGCAGCTTTATTTTTTTCCCGGGGCTTAACCACTGTCTGAACTCATCTGTCCATCCTGCACAAATGCTTAGGTTGCCATTCTCCACATTAGAATGTGGGCTGAAAGAGTGCAGGGATCTTTTCTTTCTTGATCCCAGGAGTTTCTCAATTCCTAGAAGAGTTCTTGGTCCAGAGTTGGCCCTCAAATATTGGTAGAAAGAATGAAGGGGCAGTGTTCTGATTAGGTAGGAGCTATTTACACATGATGGCTAATTTGCACAAGGGTTCAGGAAGGAGCGTCCTGAAAGTCCAGGCCCTGCAATGTATTGGAAAGAGATTCCAGAGAGCAAAATCAGTAGACTTCCATTTAAGTGAACTCTTTCCCTCATCAGCTCCGTGACTTGGACAGCCCACTAGGACTCTTTCAGCTTCCATTTCCTCATTTGTCACCGGTCTGGTAGTATAACTGAATTTTCTCTACTCATCATCTTGAAAGGTAGGTATGTGAAAATGTTTGTCGGCTTAGATGAGGGACCCGTACACTGTACCATGCAGTACTTTGAGATTGGTACCCATGCTTAATGAGTCCGTGTCTCTCCGATTGATTCTTTTCAGTTTTAATAGACATCAATAAGCAGAATCTTTTTTATATATCAATAAGTACATGATTATTCCTTAGAGTTTTATAAAAGGTACTGTACATATATGTGAAAATGTTAGCCACGTATTTGATGTTAAAATCAGTATTCATTTTCTATCCATAGATGGCAGCAATGTACCAAATCTTACATAATTATAGTCGACCCTGTGAAAGTTATCTGTATACTAAATACCATGTTCTCTTAATAGTACATGCAAATTATTTAAGAGCAACTATAGCATCAATAGAATATGAACAAAAATATTTTTAAAAAACCTCCACAGCCAGTTTCAGCCTTTTATTCAGTGAACTAAAGGGTTTCTTCAGTTTGCCCGGCATGGAAGTGTTTGTCATTTTAACTGAATGTCACAATAGATATTGATAAAAAATAAAACTCTTTTAAGATAATAGCAATTCAAAACAATACCAAGAAAATGCCCTGTTTTTCAGTAGTGGCTATTAAAAATGGATTAATACATGCATGTTGTTCTCTTTTATTTGTTTAAAAAATTAAAAAGACTGGAAAGCACTTACATCCAGAAACCTTTTATAAGGAAAAGCAAAGAAAGGAGATTTCCAGATTTAGACACTGAACACAAAGCAAACCCAGAGAAATGGGCCCATGGGATACAAGAAAAGCTACAAGACAAGGTTGAACTGGAGAGAAATATAATAAATCTAAACAATGCCTCAGACTGCTTATCAGAGCACAAAACATATTTTGGTCTGCTATTGAATTTTCTGCTATTAAATTCCTATCACATGTTGAATTATGTCAGTTCATTTCTTTTCCCCCTTTCTAAATTAAGAGTTCATTATGAACACTTTGGAAAATTCTACCTATGTTGAGAGTGCGGTTGTTTGGAAGAAATAGATTCCCATTTCAAATCATGAAAAATAAAAGAGCAGTGCAAAATTCTTCTATTAAAACATTTAAAATCTGAAAATAATCTTATGTATCTTACACTTAATTTAAATGATTTGGAGAGAAGCATGTGCCTAAAGAAAAAAGAAGGAAAAAAAATAGAAGGAACTATTGAGAAGTGAGGCAGAGAAAAGACACCACAGGACTGCCCACTCTAAGGTCAATTGTGGATGAAGCCCAAGAAGAGAAAGGACTGTTGAGTTAGAGCACCTCGGAAGGTTCAAAGCAAAATTCTAAAACAACTTACAGATGTCGGATTTATTCATACGAGGGGTAGGTCTTTCAGTACTGGTTTACTTAGCTCTTTGACTCTAAAAAATCCTAAATCCTGTAAATCCTCCAGGGCCTACTATCTAATTATATTGGATATCCTGCATGTCTCCTCAATAAAAACTACCTTATTGTTTAATGGTTCGACTTTAGAGCCTTTGAAGACTAGGTTCTGCTCTGTTGGAAATAAATTAAAAATGTTGCTTTCTTTTTGCATAGTTCCTGCTTTGGGCCTTTATTTTCATCTCATCATTCCACAACCTGCCAAATCATGTATTTTCCTAAATGAATATATTTTCAACAGTCGAGAAGTACAAACTAAGGAACTGCCCCTTGAGTTTTTTGTTTTTTTTCCTCTAATGGTGAAAGTCTTTTTTAGTACAACAAAATATGGATTTCATGCTATCAGCCCCACGCGTTTATAATTACATTAATTCATAGAAAATTAAATTTGAAAATATCAGATTTTAGCATTATCCTTTAAGAAGAGATCAAACTAACAGGTTCAGGGAAATATACAGATTATTTGAAAACTGCTAAGATTTGGCGCACATTTCAAATTCTCTGCTAGTAAAAAATTGAGGTTTTTAAATGAATATTTTTTTCAAATAAATCTGCAGGATAAAATATATACCAAAACCTCTTCATTGCTACTGCATGAAGAGGTGATGATAACAGTGAATGTTTTTGGAAACTACTTTGTATTTTGGCAAGAATTATTTTGAAAAGCAAAACCTTCAAAAAAATTTTTTTCCTTCTCATTGATTACAACAATTACTCAGTTGAAAAAGATTCAAACTGAATATTGAGTGTCATGTGTATTTTTAAACACTGTGTCCCCGAACTACTTAAGGGGAAAACAAAAAAACCTGATGGCTGTTATATCTATATTGAGATATTTCTTGGGTGTGTATGTGTGGTTACATAGGAAATTACATAGGAAATCTTTTAGCCAAAGATTGCATTAGGGTCATTTATTGCTATTTTGAGTGTTGTTGTTAATTTTGTGTTCAAAAAAATGATCAAAATTCTTACTGAAATGAGCAATTAAACATATGAATAGAATTTCTTCACTACCCTTTGTCACTTAAAAATAATTAGAAAGGTGAGAATCTACTGGCATTAGGAAAATGTAAAATTCTTAAAGGACAATTCTTAACCTATTACTACAGTCTTCTAGTGTTGATTTCTATTAAAAAATAAAGTCACCAATTCAAATGACAAAATGTACTTTCTGAGTGCATTGTTAATCCCTAGACACTCAATAGTACAGTTATCTAATGGAAATTATTTCTGAGATGACTGTCCAGGTAATTCAACCCCCAAATATAAATGTTTTATTTTATCACCCTATTAGATGAAAAAATAATCTCGTTTAATGAATGAGAAGCAGTACTGCAAAGAAGGTGCCATAGTATAAATGACCAAATGCCCTTGTACTAGAGCTAGTGCATGGATCAGACTGCAGCTACAATGATTGCACAAATGTTTAAATGTCTTCTTTCCATTAACAGAGATGATGAAGCCCCCAGAAAGCTAAATGATTTAAAGTGAGGTGGGCGATGGCAGATTCTAATCTAAAATGTACAGTGTGTACTGCTGTATATCTCACAGAGCTGGTACCATGATAGCAAAACAGAAACCCCGAGTGTATAGGGTGCTTCTCTAAAGCCTGAGTGTTTGAAATTACAGTGCCAAGAATCAGCCATGTATGTGCTTTACCTTGTCAGGAGGGAAAAAAGGAAGGGGCATTCTCGCCTAAAAAAGTCATCACTGCAGCATGAGATATTAAAAATTGCTAATGAAAACCATGTCAAATTATTGTTCATATGGTTCTGTCTTTGAGAATTTAGGTGGGTCTTTTGAAAACATCTAAGAGTTACCAGTAAAAGTCAGGAATATTCTGCCCCTGAAATTAAGATCTATTTTTGCATTCCAATTTGTTCCTGTATGTGTAAGTGTTACAATTCCATTATGAAAAATATACCTACAGAAAATGCTTGTATAATAAATTATAATATCATATCTGTTGATTTTCATGGTAATATATGTATATACTGCAACATTGTCTACAAGAAATGATCCTGTATTACAGATACTGTCATTGTTCCTTGCCCATGCTATGGTTATATATTATATTAAATTTATTGGGTAGTTAAAAAATGTTTATTGATAAGTGAATTGTTTAATCTTTTCCTAAAAAATGAAAGCTTCTCCTTGTAGCATTATTAGTCAACAGATACATAACAGTGATACTTCGTTCCTAATTCTAACATCCATATCCTCTTTTAACACAAGTCAACTGTATCTGTTATTGAACTCATAAACAGAACACATCAACAGCTCAGTATTTTTTTTCATAATCTCTTAAGAAAGAGGTTGGGCATACTCATCTTGCCAATGACAAATTACTTCTTCAACT
This sequence comes from Smutsia gigantea, assembly GCA_032199065.1. NCBI lineage: Eukaryota > Metazoa > Chordata > Mammalia > Pholidota > Manidae > Smutsia > Smutsia gigantea. The sequence continues at coordinate 71,423 of JAVSCE010022257.1, read as the reverse complement.
TTCTGATGTCAGGACTTTTTCCTACCAATGGTTTGAATTTGGAGTATCAGTTGCACTTTTTTCTCACCATTGTTCCTAATCCTTTATTCCATAGTAAAACATCTACAAAGTAAATTTCATTGGTGGTTTTTCAGGGAAGACAGTTACTACAATGGATTTCTTACCAATTGGAGGTTTTCACAGTAATTGCCAGAGATACCTTGTTATTTCAACTATGCATTCTAATTCTGCCTAATGAGTCAATTCTAGTGATAAAGGAAACCCCAGGGCAGAGTGAAGGTGGGTACTTTTAGAATAACAAATGGTATAAACGATAACTCGAAGCCCAAGAGTTGGAATAGAGAGCATGAGATAAAAGGTTTTAGCTGAGCTCACAATAGAGACTTGCTTAAGCTAAATGGTAAATTCCTTGAGACAATATAAAGGCACTATTCCTGCCAAGATGGAGGTGTGACGCTAAGAACTCTAGTTAGTCTGAAATGATAAAAATATAAAAGTCATTTCTGTAGCTTAGAAGGTACACAAGAGAATTTTGCTTTACTAAATTATTGCTCATGAATTAAACATTTTTCCTTCTATTGACAGATATTTTAAATAAAATGCAGGGATGCAGGAAAGGACACCATCACTTATTGTGCATTTATTGTGTGTTAGAACCATTATATACACTGTCATTTAATACTCACCACAATCTAAAGCAGGAATTTACATCCTCTTTTAAGTGTGAAAAAACTAAAACTTAAGAGAAATGTAAGAAATGGACCTCACAGGTATAATTCGAAGGGTCAATGCTGAGATTTGGGAATTGGGGTTCTTTGAACACAATGTTGAGCTTTGCATGATGTCACACCCTCACTTGGTTTTATAGGGTGTTTTTACAGAGGTGGGAAGACAGACAAAAGAGGTAGCCACTGGCATTTGCGTGGAGCACTGGGGGCAGGGATGCTTAACAGAGGATAGAGTAGTTGAGTTGGGTCAGGAAGCAGAGAACTTTTGTCATGTAAAAAAGATAGTCAAAGAATTCTATCATAGGGAACAGACAAGGCCCTGGCGTGTGAGACACTCTGAAAACTTCCCTGTGAATGGATCTTAGGGACTGGGGGAAGGCTGATGATAGAGATGAAGTTAGAGAGATAGGTTGGAACTAGAATTTAAAAAGCTTTATTGCCTGGGGATGGGATGGTCAAATAATGAACATAAAGAAAATTAACTAAAACATAAACAAAACATAATGACCAGATATATGAAAAAATATTTCTCTATAGCATAGTCAAGTGTTTTTAGAATATATGATATTTTGGACTTAGTTATTTCAACACTTGATTTATAACTGAGAATATTCATAAATTGATTCCCAGCTGTAAAGTTATTTTTGAAAGAACATGAGCTGGAACTTGTAGTCCTGTTATGGATTGAGTATATTCTTGTTGGTTCTTGCTCCCATCACAACAAAGAATTCAAAGGCAGAGACACAGCAGTGAAGCATAGCGATAGCTTTATTTGAATACACTCCAAGAGAGGAGCAGGCCAAAGTCAAGGTAGACAGAGGCAGGTTCACCTGAGTACACTCCAACTGAGAGTGGGCCAGAATCAAGGTAGACAATGGCCCTGAACTTTTAGGGGAGGGACTTTTTATCACCACCCAGCTTAGAGGCACTTCTTTTGATTGACAGAGTGAGGTCATTTGAGGGAGAGCTCTAGTTCCACACCCATTCTTTTTGGTGTGCATCTTTTCCCAGAATGCACACAAAAAAGGCCATAGGAGCTGGGAAAGCAAAACCACAATTTTATTTTAATGAGATTATGAGGAGGTGTGGTTTGGGTGGCTCTTAATTTTGTTCAGTTGCACCCCTTGTTGGGCCCTGGTTGGGAGCAGTGTGGCCTGGTCCCTATAGGCAAGAAGTCATCTCCCTGTAAAGCCTTTGTCGTCTTCACTGGGACCCCTACCTGGGCAGTTTGGGCAATTTTTTTCCTTGAAACTTACCTTCCCCTTCCCCGGGTGCTCATGTGTATATTTCTACCTAATATTCCTAACAGTTCCATGGCTTCTCTATTATGCTATGAATTCTTGCTGCTTTTCTGACATATGCTGAAATATAAGTATTAGCATATAAACATAATCTTTGACATATTACACCCACAGATACAGGCTAAAATAACCAAAGTCTGATCTTCTCAGTATTCCAGAATTATAAAATTTCAATTTGCCCCAAAGGTTGAGCTGTACTAAGTCCAGAGACATCTCCTTGTCTGCCCTTCACTCCCATATCTCCCTTACAGAAAAAGGCAAAGGGTCTTCTTTTGGATGTTAGCTTGTTCTGGATGTTCTTAACCAGGAAGCAGGGAGACAAAAAGTAACTAATGAGTAATTCCCCTAAATAGGCTTCTAGGTCTCTAGATGCAGCTTCAGTGTATTTTAGCATTTCTCCATGAACTTCAGTGGATCTTACACATACACACAAACACACACACACACACACACACACACACACAAACACACCCCAAAACAAAAAAGCAACTTAGTCAATATATAGTTTAATTCAGATAAAAATGCTGCTCTACTCTCAACTCTATATTACATGTTTATTGACCTGTGTCTTCCAGTAAATACCGAGATCCTTGAGAGAGAAGATTGGTCTGAATTTCATATGTCATTGCATTTACAGCATGTTACCTAATAAATACTAGCATATAGTCTCTTAAAAAAATGTGTGCACAGCCATGAACAAGGTGAATATTGTCAAAGAAAAGCTGGACCAGAAGGTGTATTTGACAACTAAGAATTTATTCAGGACTATTGCAATAGAGAAAGATTGCACTGAACTCCGATAAACAAAAGGTGGGAGAATTTTTAAGCTATGGGGAGAGCTAGTGGCAGAGTAATCAAAGGTGCATTGAGGGGAGGTTGGCCAGCATGATTAGGCCATCTGTGTTTATTAAGGGGCACTTCTCAAGGTTAGGCTCCTTCTCTACCATAGAGTTTGGGAGATAGGTGCTCTATCTTGATGATCTCATTTCAGAAGGATGGCTCCCTTGACATTCCTGGGACATTCCTGGGTTGTAAAACTGGCAAGATGTTGAGAGAAGATATAATATATCTCTAAAAGGTGGAGGAAGAATTTACAAATGAAAACTTTCTAAAATAATTGCTCTAAGAAAAGTGAGGTCAGGGATGTACATCTGGAAGAAAACCTACATAAAGTTTAGTCAAGCTGGAGGAAATGTTAAGGAAATCATGGTAAATGGTTCTGGTCCTTTTTACATTGAGCTTAAAGTATAATGGAAAGAACAAATGAATATTAAAATATTTTATACAGTGCACAAATATTAAATATAACAAAATACAAATAGTAAATGCAGAAGGGTCTCAAATATTATCCTAATTCATCCTACTATTTATTCTACAATTCCCATGGATTTATCACCTTTTTCCAAACAAGGCTCTTGGAATGGTATTTCTAAAAATACTGAAATCCTATCATGTTTCTTAAAATGTAGAAGAATTTATCTTTGGGAGTGAAAATGTATTTTAAATGGATATTTGCATTTACTATGGAGTCTAAGTAAGCAAATGAGTCAGCCAAAAAAAATCAGTATTTTTGTTTCTGTTTCTCATATTTATGATCAATAACATGTCATATAAAATCACCCAATTACTGGGTACTCCTATTTGGCAGCTGAAAGCTAGAACCAAATTTTAAGAGTATGTGTTTTTTTTTTCTCACAGTGGATCAAAATAGAAGTTCAGACAAAAACAATGAACATTATCAATGGGAAGACAGTAACAAGCACAGCATTCTCTCAGTTATCTGGTTATAATGAAAGCAGCATGCAGGTTCTTGGCTATGGCCAAAATATCCCCAAGAATCTCTGTAGAGTATTTGTTAGCAGGGACCCAATCCTTGTAAACAATTCATTCCTAATTCCCCCTAACAATTCATAATGAAATACAGTTCCCTGGCAAGTAATAAATTCAATTTTGGGGGGCTATATTGGTGATAACAGGAAATATGGTGTGTGTGTGTGTGTGTGTGTGTGTAAATACAATGTGGCGACAAAGTTGATGAATGATGACTGTCATTTTAAAACTACAATCATTTTTTCTCCTTTTTCCCCTTTTCATAATAGTTGTGAGTTTACTTTTGGAGATTATCTGACCTCGGTTTTGGGGAAATTATTGTCATGATTCTCTTAATGATCACAATGCAAAGCAATGAACTTATTCTGGGAATAATGATGATTGAAACAATGTAGGACTGACACACTAAACTAAAGAGTTGAGACATATCCTTACCTGGTGGCAGAACAATAAAGATTAGTTTTTGATTACCAGTCCAAGCTAGACTGTTCAGACAATGTCCTATAGTAAATTTATTTAATAATAAATAACCTAGATTTTGGTACAATATGTGATATCTGAATATTGTGTTATGGTGGCCTTTTTTGGCAGGAACTCAATGGCAATGCCAATCCCTAAAGATGAAATGGAATAGGTTTCCATTGTCAGTCATCCTTAGAGTATGTTCTGATAAGTGCAGTTTTAAAATGACAGTCATCACTTCTCATTCTTGGTCCCCATTTTATTTACACCCACGCACTCACGCATATCAGATACTCTAAGTAGAAAATGAGAACTTTGGAGGTTCATTGCCTGAGGCAGGAACGTGGGAGAGAAACAGCTTGTCATTTTTCACTGGGGTCTTAAAGGCTGAAATCTAGCCCAGGGAAGGGAGAAATGCCCAAGTGTCCTTCTAAATGCAAAGAGAAAGGTGTCACCATCTGAAGGAAAGTCAGAAGTTAAGACTACTATTTAGTAGGAGAGACCTACAGATTGGCTTAGTTCTGTGAATGTTGACAGTAGCTATATATAATTCTATTTCCAAAATGCCCATTTTTATTTCCTGTATGTTATCCTAAGGTATTTGGTAAAAACTTGTTAAAGATTGTTACCTGGTTGTAGCTATTATCTGGGGAACTGACAGAAAAGCTAATATTAATATTTGGAAATGCAGTATGAAAGAGACAAAAGGTCTGAGGGAGGTGATTGCAATTTGAGAACAGATGAGTTTTATAAAAGAGGAGTTAGTGAGGAGATAAGCTACACTGAGGTGAATATGGATTCCCACATCTCGAAAGTGAGGATTCCCAGAAATATCTGAGGAAAGAAATCTAATAAAATATTCAGCTCTCACTAATTAAGTGGGATGTTGGATTTGAGGGTATATGACATGAAAAGTTCATGAAATCTAGGGTGCATGTGTACTAAAATAATGTGTAGAGCATATAATGAATTAAATAAATGTGACAGAATGTCAGAATTAATACACAACTCTAAGATGAACAAAGAAAATGAAGCTTCTGTATTTTTCTGTAATCGATCTTATCTTACACTTCATAGGCACTGGAGGCAAGTGAGATCAGATTAGTTGGAGCTGATAAACTATCTCCATTGGATCCAATAGTTCAAACAACCCCTTTGATATTCGGTTGCTTGGAAAACTTGATCTTTCAGAATCCCATCTCTTCTCTCTGTTTCTATCTGACATAGTATCTGGGTATAAATTATATAGATGGGGAGTAATGATAAGTATGGCTTATGAGATTTAGCATGAGTTGCTTCTTTTTTTTTGGTATCATTAATGTACACTTACATGAGCAACATTGTGGTTACTAGATTCCTCTATTATCAAATCCCCACCACATACCCCATTACAGTCACTGTCCATCAGCGTAGTAAGATGCTAGAGAATCCCTACTTGTCTTCTCTGTGCTATACTGCCTTCCCGTTGCCCCCCCCAGATTATGTGTGCTAATAGTAATGCCTCTTTTCCCCCTTATCCCTCTCTTCCCACCCATCCTCCCCAGTCCTTTATCCTTTGGTAACTGTTAGTCCATTCTTGGGTTCTGTGAGTCTGATGTTGTTTTGTTCCTTAAAACCATTATATGACCATGGATGTACAACAAATAGTTCATCAGGAAACCTGCTTATGCCACTGCTTTAGACCAAAACACCAAGCATTTCTCTCTGGTGTTGAACTTTATGAGTAAAGGGGCATTTCCTTTAAATTCCAGACTTTGTTAGTTTATTGATGCCCTCAGCATTGCCACATTCCCTCTTACAGGAAAGGAGAAAACCCAGGATTCCTTGGACACCATTCACAGTTCATGTGTCTACCTGCCTTCTGCAGCCATCCAGCACCCTCATATCAAGGCCATGTTTGAGTGAGATGAAGGCTTCAACTGCTAAGTTGAATTTTACATTCATAGGCAAATAAATTCTAAGTTCCAGAACAACTGCAGAATGTGATTTACCAATAAATCTGGGACTATCTTTACTTGCCTTCAGCTATAAATAGGAATTTTATATTAATAATTATATATATCATATTGATAGGATGGATGAAATGAATGTTTTCGGAGTGAAAATGGCATTAAATTTATAAATATAATATAGTTGATTTTAGTTATTGTCATAAGAGAAAACATGAAGGAAAAAAACTCTTGTAGACAATTTATTACAAGTTGTTTTTCTTAGTAATAATAGGATAATTACATTGAGTACATGCTATATTACATATGCATGCATGTACTTTATGTTGAGGAACTATAGATTTATACAGGTAGTACAGGGGTCATGCATACAGGTACCACAGTAAGCAGTTTACAAAGATTATATTATATAATTCTCACAATAGCCTTTTGGTAGTTTTGATTTTATCCTTCATGTTCCCGATGAAGAAATAGAGGCACCAGCAACTTAAAGTTTACCAAGGCCTCAGTGGTACAAGTGGCCTTAGTGGGATTCAATCCTAGGCATTTTGACTTTTCAGCATATCATTATAAATGTATACGTTATGGTTGTTTTTATTTTAAAATATAATGATTGATACAAAATTCAAATATTACAGAAATACTAACAGGATTACATTGCTCTTAACCCTTAAAAGATGGAATTTGAAAGGCAATCTAAAATTATTAGGAGCTAACACAGAATTTTATTTGTTTATGCTGTTATAAAGAGGTATTTACATACAATTTTTACTTTCTCCTGTATTTTTCTCAAAAGAACTCATTTAGACAAGAAATGGCACTGTTAAATTTAGAGTAAATCAAGTAAGGTGTTTGTGGCCATTCAACCTGTGAAATACGGTAATAAGGTTGAAAAGAGCCAAATAACTCAATAACCAACCTCAAAGTATTAAACTCACAATAATCCAAAAGGTTCCTTGGGTCAAAACAGCCTGAACATATTACTGATATAATTTGTTCACATCATTCTATGTCCCTGAACTTTTCATAATCTAAAGTGATTTAAATCACTTTCTTACTCAAAAGATAATAATTTTAAGGCGAGGAAAAACTATAGTTATCTGCACAAATTGGAGCTATATCAAGATAATTTAAGAAAGATGTGTGCTGGTGTAAAGTAACTATATTTATTCCTTGATTTACCTCAATAACAGGTAATTTCTAGTAATCTATTTAACTTATTTTTATGTAAATCTGGCATAAGAAAGCTCTGGTTTCTCCAAAACATAGTTTTTAATAATTGAGGATTTGGAAGTGTGACCAAGGAGTGACAATGAAATCCATCCAATTATGGTTCTAATGACACATATTGCTTTAGTTTAGTGTACATAATTCATAAATCTAAGCACCTAATCATACTGTCTTTTAGCAGGTTAACATTTTTTTCTTTCACTTTGAAAATCTCTCTGAACATGAAAACTTCACCAAATGGTTAGGCTTCAGGAAAAAAATGATTCAGTGTGACCTAGAAAGGTAATAGTATCCTCATATATTAAAAATAATATTGGACTTTCTAGACATTTGCTAAATTAAATGTTTTATAGTATGAGAGATCATTTCATTTAGCTACTGAAAACGTGGATGACAAGTCTTTGGATATTTAGAAAATACTCTTAAATATGCAACGGTATAATAACGATAACAGTTTATTGCAACCATTTAATTAAGAATAACAGCTTTTCAAACTCTAGAATCCAATCCAAACATAAATGCATGGGATTTGATAACTAGAGAATTGTCTTTGAAAGGAAGGATGACATGATAGCTAATGCATGCACATGGAAACTAATTAGATTTTTTAGCTAATGAATCCCCATTTAAATAAATGTGATTCGATAAATAATGGATCCCCATGGAAATGAATAGAATTGGATGACTAACACACCCCACTGAAATGAATGTGATTCGATAGTTATCGCATCCTCATAAATGTGTTAGATTGAATCCCATTCATTTTAATTGCAATAAATTAAAATAGCTTTTGTTCATGGCCTTTTGGCTAAGATCAAATGTCTGTCCTCTGTTTGGAGACTATATCCTAACTGAGCAGACAATCAGGATTTCTGATCTAATAGGTCCCTTCCTTTCCTAACTATATGATCTATAAGTTATACATGCTGTTTATTCCAGTAGGGATGACTCACTACTAAAAATCCATTCATTTTGATGGAGCATTTGTTGTAGATTAGACTCCATTAATTTCAGTGGGGAATTTTTAGCTATTACAAATAGAACCATCCAAATAATGTATTTAAATGCTACTTTTCAAGGAAAAAGTCAAGAGCATGTTTGCATATCCAAAATCGAATTGGTAATGGATTTCTTTCACTATTTATCACTTAAAATCACAGAACTACATTAAAAAAATGAAATAAATAGGAATATATTTTACTAATAAATATGTACCTTACATATGGACTTGTGAAAGTAAAATGTGAAAAACAGAATTTTGAAAGTGAAGCACATGATTATAAAAAATAATAGCAGTCTACTCTCTGAACAGACCTCTTTTGGAATATTTATCATATTTATTTAATTATATTTATTTACTTCATTTCTTCCCATTTTCTTGTGAGGCTAAGACTGTCCTGTATATCTGTATATGCCAAAATTATACAACATTAGCAAATAGTAAAACATTGATGAGTTGTTGGCAGGTAAATGTATAGATAAATAAGTTTTAATGAGTCATTTCAAGGTATCAGGGAAATAAAAATTTATTGATCAATAGTAATTTACTTAATGGTATAAATATGATACATATGCACATGTCCATGTATGTATATAATCTTTATTTAAATTCATAATGACTCCCTGAAATAAATGTTAACACTTTCTTAAATGAGGAAAGTGAGTCAAAAAGGAATAAATAAAAGATTCCATGGATAAAGCAAAGTATGACCAAAGCCCAAGTATTTTAGATAAGAAAGACACTGGTGTTTTCCTTACACTATCCTTTCATTACCTTAACATGCAAAGATCTCCTGTAGGAATGCCTTAAATAAATTGGGGGCTACAGAAGGTTACAACTTGGGGAAAATATACAGTATTAAAAATAAATGTCTAAATAAATGAGGGGAAAATTTTTAAATAATAAAATTTATCTTAAACCACTGCTTTCAAGTATTTCAAATTTTATGAGATGATGAAAAGACAAAAAAAATGTGTATAACTTAAAAGAGTAAAAAGTATTATTAGGATTAAAAAACAGTAGTGATACTCAATTTAGCTAAAGACTTACTCACTAATCCTCTACACTCATGTACACACTCATACAAACATATACATGGAAATCATGAAAAGCTTCAATAAAATTATCTCATCAGAACCTTTAATGAAGAGGTGGAGTTTGAAAAAGTGATCCTTTAGATAAAGAGCTTTCTGAAACTTTAAGAAATCCAATCGCCCTTTATCTACTTTCTCAATGATCTCCTGATAGAATTTCAAATAAATGTGGCTTCAATAATTCTGATATTATTAACACACATACAAATTTTGACCAATAAAAAAGGATGCCACATATGGGAATTATTTCATACAGAATGTAGTTTATTATTATAATATTCATATTTTACTGAAAGTTAATCAGGAAATCAGACAAGAAAGCAATGGTTCTTACCAGAAACAAAATTTCAAGTATATTAAACTAAGTCAGAAATTATAAATATCTTTATTATATTCACTCCTCTTGGCTTTTCACTAATTTTAAAATGAATACCAAAAGAATAGTTTAAATTATTTTAGAGTGGATGATTTTTAATATTTTCTCACTTAAGATTTATAAAAAAGAAATATGTGCAGATTGTTTTACATTCTCATGATTAAAAAAATACTTGATTTCTGCAACTTTCTGTCTATACTCTCAAACATGACCTTCAAGGACCATCAATTTTTCATTAGGTGTAGGAAAAATGCACTTTAGAGACAAAGAGTAAAGAGAAAAGAGATGGAAATTCATATACAGGTATAGGAGAGAAATATATCAGAAAGTATCTTTATAACACAATTTTCTCTCTATAGTAGGAAAATAAAATAAATTATCAGCCAAACTAACAAAACCTTTCAAAAATAATATAGTTGGGATTGTTATAATACATGCTACATTTGGATAATGTGGGGCCATACTTAGCTAGCTGGAGTCTCTTAGAAGGAAGACTATATGGCTAATGTCATGCAGAACAGATGGTATAGCACCATCCAGTACTTTAATGAATTGATGAAAATGATAATGAAACATATCACTAAAAAAGAAATCACATGAAAAGTTTTAGAGGTGTTTTTTCAAAACTGGTAGTATGGCCTGCTAGGTAGGGGCATGTACTCTAGATTTAGTGTTGTAACTTAAGCTTTACCTTCTGCTTTCATTGTGATTCCTGGTGGGGAATTACTTTTCTGGTCACACTTAAGTCACATGAATTCTTCTGTGAATGAGAAGTAATGATAATATCAACCCCATAGCATTTTAAGTTAGATAAGTGAATGGTTAGAGAAACACTTAGAGCAGTGGCTGCCACAGAGTAAGCACTATATATCTGACTTTTTAAATACATTTTTAGGAATGTTATACCTAATTTAGAAATCTCTTAAAAGCAAATTTATCTTTAATTAGAAACAAATTACATTTGAATGAATGTTAAAAACCATACAGACTAGAATAATATTACTTTGCTATTCAAGTAAGATACTAGGATATTTATTCTGTATTTTGCCCCTGGAACATGACTAAAGAGTGCTTTTGAACCCTAAATTACCCAGTGTTTATATTGATTATAGTCACTGACTGATTAATATCCTGGGTAGATAAGGATATAATAATCAGACAAGTAATCATTTTTTATGGGAAGCCAGAAGAAGACACATTGTATTAGAAAGATTACTTCATATTAGAACAGAAACTTCTCTATCATTTTCCACTCTTTATGCCATCTTCATAATTCCTTATGTGTCAAAAATTTTAAGTAGCTATATAGCTGTGAGTTGAATTTTTTTATATTGAGATCTTTTATCTTATTTGTATCTAACAAGGCAGACATAGAACCTCTATGGTTTGTGATTTAACTCTAGTAAGTTATATAGAAAGTATTTAGACCAACGGTATACACATGTTGTTATTTCCAGAAATAGTGGACACTGGAAAAAGTGGCCAGTATATGGAAACATATCTGTTGGTACTTCAGTTTTGATAAACATCATTTAGCTTAAAGTGGAAAATTGTTATTTCATAGTAGAGGGTATCTATAGTTTTAATTTGGCCTTCCCAAAAAGATGAGAGGCTTCATTAAAGATATCCCTCTGTTCATTAATTAATTGATAAGCAGTTGTAATAAGATGCTTAGAAGAGTGGTTGTCATAAGGAATTTCTCTAGAGGCAATATTTCAGGAAGAACAAACTATCAACTAAGGAATATTCTAAACCAGTGTTTAATATGCATTAAGAGGAAGGCCAGAGGAAGTTTATATTTCTCTGAAGCTATGAGAAACACACTTAAAAATCTCAAGATAATTTGACACTTAAGTATGATTCCCCTGACTTTATAAATGGTTTAATAGCACACAAGAGATTTAATAGGTAATTATTTTAATAGGCATATTTATATTAAATATTTATACATAATTTTATAATTTTTAATACTATAAATGAGGTAGGTATTTAAAAAGAGTAATTAGAAATAGTCTTTCCTTCACTTTCCTTTTTTTGGGTCTCCTTCAATAATGGATTGTGTGATATTGCTCTGCTTTGCCTAGAATATTCCTGACTTCACTCCTCTCCCACCCCTGCCACACACACAACTTTTCAGTTGTTTTAGAGCTTGTTGCAATGCATTTTTTTTCACAGAATCTATTTACATTACCTAGGAACATTGTCCTTATAATCATAGAACACTTTAATATCCCCAGGGCTTGGGATGCAGTCAGCAGTCACATACACATAAATATGTTATATGACTGACTTTGGGAATAATGGAATGAAGAACACAGCAGACTCTCTTCCCAGCAAACAATCTCATATATATATATGTATTATTTATATACTCTTATACTATATATAGATATATAATATAAAAATATGTATAATCTATATATAAATAGATATATAACTCCATGGAAAGAGAGAGAGAGCATTTAAAATCTCTAGAAATTGCCTTGAGGTATTCAGCAAATGGGAAAAATTAATTCAAGAAAATCTACTAAATCTAGGTAAATCTAGGTAAGAGGAACAAGAGTCTGTGGTGTTGAAGTCATGCTTAGTCCCTCATATAAATTACTGCATTGTTTGGAAAATATCCCTGCCCTCTATTATACCAACTAGGTACAATTAAGAAGGCAGATCTCTCTCTCTCTTCAGCTCCCAGTCTGGGGTTACATTTTTCCACCAGGTAGGAAAGGCATGTAATGTTTTTCATCTCTCTCAACCCCCTGTTGAAGAAGCTCTGTTCTGGGCAGACACAGCTCAGATAAGTAGAGCATCCTTCCTTTCATGGGCATAAGTTCAACTCAAGGTGTGGCAGGTGGAAAACACTGGGCCCTGAATACTCACAACCCAGCAATCACCTATGGTGGAGGTTCTAAGCAAGGAAGAACAAGTCAAGCAGACTAGGCATCATCCTACCAGGGCTAGCTCACATAGCAGGTACATCACTCCAGGAGAAGGGGCTTCAAATCTCACCCTTAGCTCTTGTAAAGTAGTGCAGCAGTTTTGCCAGAGAGATAGGCCATAGAACTAAGAGCCTCACAGCTCTGCTTGAGGGGACTGATTTCATAGAGCAGAGCATAAGTGTTCCTTGCCTAAATGCAATGTTCAAAATAATGGAGAGAAATAAAGATGACAGTTTTAGCCCCTTGGTACTATAGCTAGAAATGAAAAGGCAGAATGATAAAACCTAAGAGAAAACCAGGAAAAAAGACAGCCAAGAAGAGCCAGCCTGAGATCACAGAGGGACTGGGAAGACTGTATATAAGCATTAGACAACGAGCACTCAGGGGCAATAAGAACAGGGCATGAAGGATATTTAAAAACATTATACAAACTGAATACAGATAAATCAACAGAGTAAAATTCCCATTGGAACTAGGGACTTAAGCACAATTTCTGACCAAATGCTGACTGAAAATGAGCAACTATGCAGGAGCATTTCCTTGGAAGCCAGGAGCAATTCCTCAGAAGCCAGACCTAAAATTAAATCTTTGGATATTTGGGGACTTATGTGCATGCTTACAGCTACACCTTTTTGGGGGAGGATGAGAGAGAAAATCCAAACTAATATATTTTGTTTAAACAGGTGGAAGCAATGTAAACCCTTTGAACTGTGATAGCAGCAGCTAAGTTACACTTACCCACATCTACACACACCTACACACATATCGATACACACACATCCAAGGGTAAAGGTAACCGTGTAACTGGCTAGTAAAGCTTAAACATGACTTCTGCCTTATAAATGGCTTATGCCAATCCAGGAGTGATGACTAGGTAACCAGCCTAAAACAAGAAGAAAAAAAATCTGAACAGAAATATCAGAGTCTGCACACTGCAAGGGAAACAGATGTCACAGGATTAGCTCAGCCAAGTGACTAAATAAATAAATGACTAAGTAAACAACGAGATCTATACTTTGGTGAGAGATCATCATCCAGAGTTGCCACAATATGTTACCTAAAGTGTTCAGTTTTGAACAAAAATTATAAGACATGACCAAAACACAGTCAATAGAAACTTCTCTTGAAGGGGTCCAGATGTTAGTGTTAAGAGAAAAGAAAGATTTCAAAAATTAATGTATTTTTATAAATACATTCAAAAAAATAAAGGAGACCTTGCCCAAAGAAGTAAGGAAGAAATAATGATAATGTCTCATCAAATGGAAACTATCATTACAAAGATAGAAATTTTAAAAAAGAGCCAAATGGTAATTCTGGAATTGAAGAGTATAATATCTGAAATGAAAAATTCACTATAAGGGCTCAACAATATTTTGGGCTGACAGAGAAAGAATCAACAAACTTGAAGGTGGATCAATAGATACTAACAATTTGAAAAACAGAGATTAAAAAAAAATGGAGAGAAATGAAAGAGCCTTCCTTGTGAGATACATGATACCAGTAAGGACATCCACATACGTATAATGAAAGTAATAGAAGTAGGGGAGAGAGAAAAAGGGCAGAAAAATATTTGAAGAAATAATTGCTGAAAACTTGCTAAATGTAATGGAAAATACTTATCTATACAACCAACAAACTCAGCAAATTCCAAGTGGAAAAAACAGAGATCCATGTAAAAACACATGAAAAATCTGGAAAGGCAAACAATTCTTGAAAGTAGAAAAAACAAAACTCATGATCTATAAGTAAACCCAATCAGTTTAACAGCTGATTTATCATCAGAAACAAGAGAGACTTAAAAAGGTAAGATGATGTATTCAAAGTGCCAAACATAAACAGTCAACTAAGAATTCTATATCCAGCAAAACTAATTTTCTAAAATAAAGGCAAGATAAAGATATTTCAAAACAAACAAAAGCTTACATAAACTTTTTCTAGAAGACATCTCCTACAAGAACTGGTGAAGGAAGTTCTTTAGGGTGGAAGCAAGTAGTACCACACAGTAATTTTAACACACAGAAAAATAAGAACACTGGTAAAGGTAATTATGTAGATATATAATATGTAATTATAAAAGATAGTATAGATATACATGATTTACCCTTTCTTCTCTAAGAAGTAATTTCATAAAGTAATATAAATTATATTATTAGGATTACAACCCATATCTATATATTTAACATAAAATCACAAAATATATGGGTCTGAGTAAAGGTACACCAAAGGTAACTGGAATCCAACAGAAGAAATTAAGAAATTATAATTAAGAAGGTTGATATAACAAACTATAAATACATAGTTGCTTTTCTTTATTCCTTAAGCTTTTTTAAAAGACAGGATGATATAGAGTCATAATTATAAAAATGTATTCTTGGATTTGTAATATATATAAATGTAATATGTTTAATGATAATAGTACAAGGAGTAGTTTTTCTATATTTCAATGGAATGAAGTTAGTATAAATCTAAAATCTAAAATAGTTTTTGATACATTGAGTATACTCTAAGTCCTAGAGAATAATTAATTCAGATCACTCAGAGAACAAAACAGTGATTAAAGAAATTTAAAAAGATACCAATAAATGGAAAGATATTCCATATTCATGATTTGGAAGAGTAAATATTGTCAAAATGTCCATACTATACAGAACATCTGCAAATTAAATGCTTTTTCTTTCAAAATCCATATATAAATAAAAAGATATTCTTAAAGTCATATGGAACCACAAAATATGAAGAATAGTCAAAGCACTTCTGAGCAAGAACAACAAAGCTGAAAGCATCACTTTTCCTGGTTTCAAATATATTGCAGACATACAGTAATCAAAACAGTATGGTATTGGCATAAAAACAGATATCTAGATCAATGGAACAGAATAGAGACCCCAGAAATTAATCCTTGTAAGTGTGGTCAACTTATCTTTGACAAGAGTACCAAGAATACAAAATGAGGAAAGAATTTTCTGGTTTATAAATGGCATTGGAAAAATATTGAAATATAAAGAATGAAATTGAACCTTTATCCTACACCATATACAAAATTCAACTCAAAGTGAATGAGAGACTTTCATGTCAGAACTGAAACAACAAAATTCTAGAAGAAACTATAGGGAAGTCTCCTTGTCATTGGCCTTAGCAATTATTTATTGGATATGATACTGAAAGCACAGAGAAAAGCAAAAATAAACAAATGGGATATATCAAACTACAAAGATCTACACAACAAAGGAAGCAATCAACAACCTGTAGGACAGGATAAAATATTTACAAAGCACATATCTGATAAAGGGTTAATATCCAAAATATTTAAGGAATTCCTGCAACTCAATAGCCAAAAAAATAAAAAAATATTTTAAAATGGTCAATGTCGCTGAACATGCATTTCTCCAAAGAAGACATATAAATGGCCAACAAATATACGAAAAGGCATTCAAACATTATTTTTCATCAGGGAAATGTAACTCAAAACCACAATGAGATACTACCTCACACCTGCTGGAACGACTTTTTAAAAGAAAAAAGACAAAAAGTGTTGGTGAGGGTATGGAAACAGGTGAACTCTTTTATACTGTTGGTGGGACTATAAACTGTTACAACCAATAGAGAAAATAGTATGCATGGAGGTTCCTCAAAAAATTAAAAATAGAACTACCATATGATCCACAAATCTAATCCCACTTCTGGGTATTTATCTGCAGGAATTGAAATCAGTATCTCAAAGAGATATCTGCATATTTGTCTTTATTGCAGGACTATTCACAGCAGCCATGACATGGATTCAACCTAAACGTCCATTGATGGATCAATGGACAAAGAACATAGGGTATTTATGTATAATGGAATATTATTCAGCCTTAAAAAAGAAGGATAGCCTGTCATTTGTGACAACATGGAACAACTTAGTAGACATTATGCTAAGTAAAATAAATCAGTCACAGAAGGACAAATACTATATGACCCACTTGCATGAAGAATTTAAAATAGCCAAATTCATAGAAGCAAAGAGTAGAGTGGTCATTGCCAAAGGCTAGGGGAAAGGAGAAGTAGGGGGAGAGTAAAGGGAAGTGAGGGTCAAAAGGTACACTTTTAGTTATGCATGATAAATAGGTCCTAGACATGTACTGTATTTTATAGTGCCTACAATTAACAATTATGTATTGCATACTTAAAATATTTCTAAGAACATTTTCTGTTATTCTTATCAGTATAAAAATAAATAAAAAGGGTAGGAGGAAACTCTTGGAAATGATGGACATATTTATGGCATTAATTGTGGTGATGGTTTCATGAATACATGCTTATCTCCAAACTCATAAAATGTATATATTAAATATTTGCAGCTTTTTGTAGGTCAATCATACTTGAATAAAGTGTTTTTTAAATTGTTTTTACACTAGTAATGAGGACTCAAAAATTGAAATTAAGAAAACCATTCCACTTACAATGACATTAAAAAGAATAAAATAAATAAGAATAAATTTAAGTGCAAGGCTCAGATATTGAAAAGCACAAACAGTTGTGAGAAATTAAAGACCTAAGTAAATTGGAAGACACTGTGTGTCCCTATGGTACTTTCTGTAGTATACACTGTGAAGTGCTTATTAGCATTTCACATGTTTTAGAGATGTGAATTAATGGGTTTAGAATAAACCTTTCTCTCACGGTTTCTTTTCATTGGAATTTACCAGTGTGTTACCACCATTTGCCTGGTTGGGTAAATGCAGTGAAGGCTCACAAACTGAGATGGATGCAAGATGTGAGAAACTCACTAGATGTAAGGCCAACCCCTATTCTTCTCCAGCCCCTGGTTTCCAAAGTCCACAACTTTTGTTCAGTCCCAACAGTCAAAAATGTCTCCAGACATTGCCAAATGTCCCCTGGGGGTAAAAGAGCATCAGATATGAATGACTGATTTCAGTGATGTAAGGAGCCTCTGAATTCATGCTTTTTTGCTTTTTTAATCTGAGAAGCCCTCCCTGCATCTCTGGTTTGTATCTTTCTCTTCACTGGCATACAGCAAAGCAGTACTACTACCATTCATCTAGTTTCTGACTTTTGTCCACTCATATCATATCCTTCTTCTCTTAGTACCTATAGAAACTATTAGTTCATAAAACAAGGCATTAAATGATGTACTACATTATATCATTTTCTACCGATTTATGTTTGTTGATTGTTTCCCCACAGAGACTGTATACTTATGACCAGGAAATACGTTTTTACATATTTTGTTTTCTATGTGCAATTAACAAAGTTTAAATGCTCACTTAGTAAGTGTTGGTGGTGTCTAAGAATTACATAGGCACACACACACACACACACACACATGAAGGTGATAGAAGTGAGTATCTTGGTAAAAGAACTATAAAAGTCACCTACCTTGGACATGACAATTTAACTATAATTATTTTTAATATCTTATGATATCTTCTGGTATGTAATAGGAAACAAATTCACATTTAGTGAATGACATAGAAAACAAGTCTTATGTAAGTCATTTTAAAATACTCTTACCTTCTGGCAATACATTGCTCATTTACTCTAAGTATGTAAGCTGCTAACAAATTCAGAGACAAGGAAGTTTTGTTGTTTGTTGATTTAAGAGTAAATATGTGCCTGGGTAAAAAGTATAGCTTTTAGCATTTATAAATATAATAGAGTTTTAGACTTATGATAGCTTAAATCATGGGGAAAGGGTCATATGAGAAAGTGTATTTAGTGAAATTAAGGAGGATCTAGGACCTTTGGTATGTATTCCTCTACTTGAAAGGAAGCTAGTAATTCTGAAATTATAGCATTCATTGGATTTTTTAAAGTTATGAAACATTTCAAAGGTTAAACAATGTAATTAAATGGTTCTAGAGAGTTCATAAATTAGTCACTATAGATTTTTTTAAACAAAGGTACTTTAAAATAAAGCAGAATGATTTGGAATTGCATTGATTTATTCAGTTAAATATGCCAATATATATATATCCCCTTTCACTTTTCAGTTAGAAATATAGCCAAGAAATGTTAGTACTACTGACTGTAATTTCTGATACTAAAGTATTTAAGTAATCCTAATTGATTTTTATCTATGAACCAGAAGAGTCACTAAAAATAGATTTGAAAGGAAATGTCTGCCCTTATGTGTCTAAGATGGTAGAATAATTGGAGAAAATAGTCCTTGGTGAAATGTATAAAAACATAGGTGGGTGGAGAAATGAATAAACGTTTCATAAATAATTCCTGATGTCAATAAATTAAATATTTTATTCTGATTTATGACTTATAATTTTATGTAAAGCTCTGGTTAATCAATGTATCACATAATTGGGAAAACTCTGTAAAATAACATACTTAGTGATACAAAAAATCTCTGGGTTTCAAATTTTCTGAGCCAACTACAAAGAGGGTAGAAATACAAGTGGAGAGCAGAGAATAGAACATGGGACCTGATAGAGAGAGACAAGGAGGTTTTGTTGTTGTTTATTTAAGAGTAAAAATGTGCTTGGAGAAAAAATATAGCATGTGAAAATCTGGTGTTAGATAAGAAGAAAAATGATAGAATAAGCAGTCATTGGGTCAAAGCAGGGGAAATACAGTAGCGGTCATGACTCTGTATTGCTGTTTCCAACAGGTACTTGTGAATGGTAAATATGTGTCTTGGACTGTTCCTTCCTCTAATGCTTGTATGTGTGTGCAGAAAAGGAGGGGGCTGGGTGGTAGTGACACTATCACCAACAGTGACTGGCCAATATGTGAAAGCAACCTGACATGTACTTGGCTACCTGCCCCAGCAATGGCCTCCTTTGTGAGGCCAGGGCCATCTGTTCTGCGCAGGTTGGTTCAATAGGGCTGCAGGAACTCTATTCCCTTGGAACTCTGTCCTTAGTTAGGCGGAGCCTTTGGCCTGAGACCACTCAAACACTACCTCAATAATAGTATGGCTTGTTTTTCATTCTGCTTCACCTGAAATAACCAAGTTCTCGATTTGCTTTTTCTGTGGCAAATCTCCATTATTGCTCTTATTACTTACAGGGTCTTATACCCATATAATCCTGCAGGTTAAATCCCACGAGCATTATCCACCTGACAGTGCCTGGCTGTGGCTTTTAGGTTTAACAGCACTATGCCCTCCACTGAGACTATGGCTGTAAGGACATGCTTCCCAAACTGAAAGCAAAAGCAAAGCAATATGAAGAAGTTACAGAACTAGAACATAAACTGGACCTATTGTTGTAGGTACAAAAATGGAGAAAATACAAGAAGCTCAGTATGAGTGACTAGAGTGAGGGAGTTACATGGTAAGTATGGCAAAACCCTATCTTTTCTTAAAATATACTGGCAAGAGGTGGGAAACTTGTTTTCTTTAAGTAATATATTAAAATCTGAGATAAATCTGTATCTTATGATATTTGTACTGTTTTTATCCTGTTGATAATCACTGTCCTTTAAAGTCTTTCATTTCAGAAATACAAGGCAATGATCCCACTTTGAAAGGAAGTGCACCTTGTTTCAATAAAATGTACTTTTTTCTTTTGATTCTAATTTTTATTTCTGTAATTTCAGTGCTCTGATGACAAAAAAAAATTTACTGAATTTATCCAGCCATACACATGGTGTTAACATGAAATTTTGATCCTGATGAAAGGAAATAATGATATAAAGGCTTATTCTGAGCCTATTCATTTGTATCACAGTTTTATTGTGAACTGCCAAGAAAACACAGCTTGCACCACAGTGGACACCGTAAGGGCCAGTATGAAACCTGCTCTAAGGGACTGTGTGACTGCTCATGCTGAGAAATATGTCCACCTGCAGACCCTCTATGCACAGGCTTACATGTATGTACATGCACATTATTTGAACATATAAATCTCTGTGCTTTTCCATCTTTCTCCCTGGAGTTCTAGCCATCTTTACTTTTTGTTGTTCAGATTAAAATACTATCAAAACCAGGCATGATTCTCTATCATGTTTTTTATTGTGGTAACATATACCTTCATTTGAACAGTCATCAGCCACAAATCTTCATATGTGTTACAGTACCTACTTTCAGAAACACAACAATATATAGAATTCTCAGCTGCATGCATAATTCAGAATTATGTAACTGAATGACCATTAGATCTGCAAAAGGTTTAATTAAAAGAAATCAAAGAAAAATAAAATCAGTATATACCATTTCTAAATTGCCCATATTAAATCTTCAAATGTTCATGAATAAACTTAATTCTGTTGTACTTGCTAACAAAGCAGAGGAAAATGCACTGATTTTCATCTACTTAGTAGTACTGGAGCACCCAAATGTCATTCTCTGGAACCCTTATCTATCACACTAAATGACTGAATTTACATCAGCTATTTGATGGAATAAAATAAAGTCATTTTAATAGGACATACCAGTGGATCAATGTTTCCTGCTTTGAAAATGAACATCTTCATTGTCCCTAGGCATTTATGTGGGAATAAGAGATCATTATTCTATGACAGTGTTTCATTCTGTTGACATTTCTAAACAGTCCAGTGTGGGTCTATGAATTTGCACACAAATATGTACATCATTGGAGTAGGGAAAAATCCATCCTTTTAAAGAATATGCATTTTAACTATTGTTAAATCTGATTTGTTGAGTGTTTTAACTATTCCTCTTTCATAAATAAAGAACCACTGAAAAGGTGCATTAACTGTTTTTTGAGACAAGGATAGTCTTATTGACTAAATGACTTAATCGATTCATTAAAAAATGGCTTAACAGCCCAAAAGAGTAAGTGCATCTTCAAAAGCTGCCAAACTTGTAACCATGGAACATTTCTGGCACTAAAATAATCAGTATTATTATTCCATCTTCCATTTTGTGAAGGATTTTATGGACATTTAGTAGAGTTTCTGGGCCTTTTTTTTAGATGTTTTTTTCTTTTAGGCATACTCCATAGGCTTGAATGATACAGCCTGCGAAGAAGAAAAATGAGAACTGCCACATTTAGGGTTCAGGTTAGAATGAAACAGACTGACCTACTATAAGTCATTGTTAAAAATCTCCGAAGGTCACTCTTACATAGAAATCATAGTAGCCTGGGGCAGTCAGAAATCAGAAGTCATTTCTGAGCAATGACTTAGTGCCAAATATAAACTAGAATAGAGGCTCTCTATAAAAGGTTTTATTTCAATTTCTGTGAGTTTTAGGGACTATGGGATGAAAGATATGTTAGTAGAAATACACAGAAAGCTATATTTAACAGAGCATTATCTTTGCACACAATATATAGACATGATTCAATATGATTACCGCACATTTTAAATAATGTAGACCATTTATGCACTTACTTTTTTTTTATTAATATGATCTGTAAGTGTTAGGGATGCACTTCAACTAAGCTCTAACTTCTAATGAGTTCACAGTCTGATAGGAGAAAAATAAACAATTGTGGTACAGTGTGATGAACACCTAAACACAGCTTCTACTTTATTCACACAGCTTTAGCTCCTGCAGACACTGGCACTCTTCCAGAGGGCAACCACATATCAACATCAGACTGTGTCCACTATTTCTTTATTGGCCTCTGTCGTTTACAAGTTTTCTAAGTTTTCATGAAGTTTCCACTCTAAACTCCATGACCTGACGTGTATGCAAGCAAGTCCCTGCCCTGCTAATGATCCTGTCTCAGACTTATCTTCCATAAATAAATAAATAATCTGTGAACTGCCTGCCTTATGGTCCCACCACTAGAATGACTGGTCTGTTTGCTTCTTTACCAACATGTTATCTTTTCCCCTGTTGTGACAGTTCAACGGTCTTCATTACTCAAAAAGACCAATCCTTTTATTTGTTTGAAGGCTCTCATTTCCTCTTGCCTCATTTGATCCTACATTTATCTCCTTTCCTATTTTTCTGAAATGTGAGAGAAATGGATGTCTGTCTTGTTTAACTCATTACTATTTGATGTCTATGTTAAAAGCAGCTGAACTTAATATTTGCTAATACTGTGAACTTCCTGATTCTCTAGCTCTGGAACTGATTGATTTAAAATCTTGCAGTTTTTATACACTGGGTAAAAGGAATACTTCAGTGAGGACAAATCTTTGTATGGTATATTGAGGAATGTGAGAATACTCACTCTAATGGCCCCAGAGAATGGTTTTAAGATGGACAGGTCTCAACGTCTATATGCCTACTATTTATAAATAATCTCTACATACTCTCCTTTCTCTAGTCATGAATCTGTATACAAGTAATTAGTCTTTCTTTCATCTAGTTATTATATCTGGCACAGAAAGTCTCCCTATGAAAGAAGTAAACAATTAACACAGGAAACAACTCACACATAGAAATATTGTAGATAGTTTTAGATTGTTTTTTATCCTTCTCTCCTTTACTAGAGGAAAGATTGAGACCCTAATTTTTTTCTTGTGTTTGTCCTCCAACTGTAGTGTAATTTTCACCGAATCAAGAAAGTATTCTTGATCTCAGTTTATTCATTTATTTAATGAGCAGATTGGACACAAGGCTTTACCCATAAATAGATTTCAGCTTCAAAATCCCATACAAGAGTCTATCTATTTGCCAGTGGAAATAAAGGAAAATATGTATTAGCAGAATATGTTATTGAAATTAAAAATTCCTGTTTAGACATTGAAGCAATATGAAAACAGCAGCATTAAAGAGACTGGGTATTAACTGCCATAATTACTAATAAAATCATGTCCTATTAAGGCTGTAAAGTCTAGACCACTCTTTTACAACATATTTCCATGGGGTAATTCCTGAAGTACATGGTAAAAAGAATCAAGTATGAAGTTTTTTACCTGTTTTTATTTAAAATTTAAGTCCCCTCATTAATTAAAAATAACTATTTGATCATTTAAAAAAATCTTAACTTCTTTCAATCCTGAAACGTATGACATATTCTATTTTTTTATTTTATTTGTATATTTTCATATTTCGGTATCTTATTTACCTTAAGATGTGTATCTTAAAATGTTTGTCAAATGCATCTTTCCACTTTAAAAACTTAAAACAAAATGAAGTAATGATCGTACTTCCCCCTGCCTGCAGAGCACTGATATTCAGAATACCTGACAATTGATAAAATTCCAGGTCAATAATTGGAACATGTTCCTCTGCAGCCACCAGGTTATGCTGCCTTTGGAAGCTGCAGCGGCCTCCTAGTCCATTATCTTCCCAGAAAACAAAATCTCTTCTTGTAAATAAGGCAGACAAAAAAAGAATATATGTTCTTACACAGTGTTAACCATGAATAACTGTTTCTATAAACCCCAGGGAAAACACCTATGTGTAAATAACTACTCTCCTTAGAATGTGATAGTAAAAGCTTTTTCCACAAATCAGATGGGAAAGTATTTTTCCCATTTGTCCATATATTCCATTTTTGCTCTTTTATCAGATAGGACCTTTATGAAGAAGTTCTTCCTTACTTTTAGAGCTTCTGGGATCTTAGTAAATTATATTTCTGGGCCAGTTCCCCTTTTATTCATTTTAATGTAAGTAACTGTGGTTGATATCTGGGAATTTCAAAGCAATTCATAACCTAGTTCTGCTTTTATCCTAACAAAATTCTTCTTATGTATTTGTAATTATTGTCCCCATTGTACAGATGAGGAAACCAGTGTTTAGAATGGTTAAGATATCCGCCCAAGGGCACTCATTAAAAAGTAGAAGAAAAGATCTAAAATAAAGATCTGTTAGGCTGAAGCTCATACTTTTAGCTATTGGAATACTATCAAGAGTCCATTTTAAGCCATTTTTAAAAATGTATAAAAGGAAATAAGTCTTCAAATATAATGGGAGGAAAACACAAAAACTGCCCTTCATAATAGGCTGATAATATAAACCTGGATGTGGACTGTTGTCTATTTTAGCCTTAAATTCCAGGGTCTTAAACAATGTTGTATACGTAAATTCATACAGCGCAAGATGGAGGAAAGTAGGTATTCAAACTTTAAGCCTCACGTGCAGGACCCTGCTCCATCTCCCTTGCTGGCAGCTAAAATCTGTGTTGGCACTTTCCTGTGAATCCATATAACCCAGTCCACTCAGCCCAGCAGTAGTCCAATTTTGCTGACTGGCAGGTGAAGGGCAGGCTACGCTTTCCCAGCTTTCCTGGCCAACCCTCAGATCAACTGGCAGATGCTTGTGCGAGCCAGCTCTAAACTCTCCACTACCCTGCTAGCACCACCCCAGTGCCCCAGGGGTACCTGCCCTGCCTGGTACTCTCCGCCCAGCAGTGGTCCACCACTGCTGACAGGCACGCAGAGGATGGGCCTGCCCACAGTGAATCCCTGCAGAAGTGCTTCACAGCACACACAAAAACACACAGAGGCTGGCTATGGGGATCGGTCACTACTGAAAGAAAAGCAGAAAGGCAGGCCACATCCATGGCTCACCAACAGCATCCATGGCTCACCAACAGCATCTGTTAGGTCTGAAATGAGCCTCTTGTAGGCAGCATATAGATGGGTCTTGTTTCTTTATCCATTCTGTCACCTTGTGTCTTTTGACTGATGCATTCAGTCCATTTACATTAAAGATAGTTATTGATAGGTATGTACTTATTGCCATTTTATTAATTGTTTTCTGGTTATTTTTGTAGTTTTAGTTTGTTCTTTTGTTTGGAACATATTTCTCGGCCTTATTATTTTGTCTGGGTTTCTGGGTTTCTTCCTTTATATCACATAGATCCGCCCCACCTCCTGGTTCAGAAATTAATGGTTTTGTGAAGCGGGCATCCTGTGGTGGACAGAAGCTCAGGACTCTGTGCTCACTACTGCTTGATTCTCTTTTGTCATCTGCAAATAGTGTTGACACAGTTATAAAAACCACATGATCATCTCAATAGATGCTGAAAAAGCATGTAACAAAATTCAACATCCATTCATGATAAAACCTAAACAAAATGGTTATGGAGGAACATGCCTCAACATAATAAACACCATATATGACAAATCCACAACCAATATCATACTCAATGGTGAAGAACTGAAAGCTTTTACTCTAAGATCAGGAGCAGGATAAGTATAACAACTCTTACTACTTATATTCAACACAGTAATGGAAGTCCTAGCCATGGCAATTAGACAAAATAAAGAAATAAAAGGCATGAAAATTGGTAAGGTAGAATTAAAACTGCAGATAACATGATGCTATATAGAAAACCTTAAAGACCACCAAAAAACTATTAGAACTAATAACTGGATTCAGCAAAGTTGCAGGATACAAAATCAATACACAGAAATCTGTTGCCTTCCTATATATTAACAACAAACTAGCAGAAAGGGAAATCAGGAAAGCAATTCCATTTACAAATGCATCAAAAAGAATTCAATACCTAGGACTAAACCTAGCCAAGGAGGTGAAAGACCTGTACTCTGAAAACTATAAGACAGTGATGAAAGGAATTGAAGAAGACACAAATAAATGGAAATCTGTCCCGTGCTCATGGATAGGAAGAATTAATATTGTCAAAATGGCCATTCTGTCCAAAGCAACTAACAGGTTCAATGCAATTCCCTATTAAAATGCCAGTGTCATTTTTTCAATAAAATCCTAAAATTTATATTGAACTAAAAATTATCCTGAACAGCTAAAGCAATCTTGAGAAAGAAGAACAAAGTTGTGGGTATCATGATCCTTGGCTTCAAGCTATACCATAAAGCTGCAGTAATGAAAAGAGTAAGGTACTGTCACAAGAACAGACCCATAGATCAGTGGAACAGAACAGAGCCCAGAAATAAACTCACACATATTTGGTCAATTAATATATGAGAAAGGAGGCTAGAAAATACAGTGAGGAAAGGACAGTCTTTCAATAACTGGTGTTGGGAAAAATGGACAGCTACATGCAAGAGAATGAAACTGGATTGCCATCTAAATCTATAGACAAAAGTAAACTCAAAATGGATTAAAGATATAAATATCAAATATGATGCCATAAAACTCTTAGAAGAAATCATAGGCAAAACTAAGCATGAATAATTTTTCTGCATGCATCTAGGTAATGGAAACAAAAACATAGATAAACATGTGGGATTGCATCAAACTAAGAAGCTTCTGTACAGCAAAGGAAACCATCAACAAAACCAAAAGGCAACCTACAGTATGGTAGAATATATTTGTAAGTGATATATCTGACAAGGGATTAACTTACAAAATATATAAAGAACTCATATGACTCAATACCAAAAAAAAAAGAACCCAATTAAAAACTAGGCAAAGGATCTGAATAGACATTTTCTATAAAGGAAACATACAGATTTACAGATTGCCAAAAGGAACATGAAAAGGTGCTCCACATCACTAATCATCAGGGAAATGCAAATCAAAACCATAATGAGATATCACCTCACACCAGGCAGAATGGCCACTACCCAAAGACAAGAAATAACAAATGTTTGCAAGGATGTGGAGAAAAGTGAACCCTCCTACACTGCTGGTGGGAATTTAAATTGGTGCAGCCACTATGGAAAAAAGTAGGGAGGTTCCTCAAAACTATAAAAAGAGAAATACCATATGACTAAGTAATTCTACTTATAATTTACTTGAAGAAAACAAAATCCATGATTCAAAAAGACAAATATACCCCAAGGTTTATTGCCACATTATTTACAATAGCCAAGGTATGGAAGCAACTAAAGTGTTTATTGACAGACGAAAGGATAAAGGGGAGGTGTTATATACATGCAATGGAATATTATTCAGCCATAAAAAAAAGACAGAAATCCTGCCATTTGCAAGAACATGGATGCACCTAGAGGGTATTATGCTAAATGAAATAAGCCACACAGAGAAAGACAAATACCACAAAATATGATTTCACTTACATGTGGAATATAAAAACAAAACAAATAAAACAGCAATAGACACATAGACACTGAGAAGTGACAGCTGTTTACCAGTTGAGATGGGTGAGTGAAAGAGATGAAGGGGATAAAGAGGCACAAAATCTCAATCATAATATAAATTAGTCACATCGATGAAAGTACAGCATAGAGAATACAGTCAATGGTTTTGTAACATCTTTCTATGTTGACAGATAGATAGTAACTGCACTAGTTGGGGTGAGGATTTAATATTGTAGATAATTGTGAATCACTGTTTTATATTTGAAACCAATATAATATTGTATATAAACTATATTTCAAAAATATATAAAGAAAAAATTTTAAGATTCATTTTGCAAAGAATAAAATTATTATTTCTCTCAGTTCTCTTACAATGCCTGTCAGGACAGTATGTAAGTGCTTGAGTAGTACTCATGAGCAATGGCTGGGTCAAAAACACTTCTGTTTTCTGAGAGCTGGCCATAATCTCAGAGTGGGAGTATGAGAAAAAAAGTAATGTGGTACCCTTTTCTTTAGATATGTAAGAGGACTTATAAAATTGTAAGTATTAAATGGGTAAATAACTATCAGGTTTATGTAGCACTGTAAGCAATTTAATAATGGTTAGTTATTATTCTTTAGATGACTGTCAAGGTTTTAAATTTCATTATAACACTTTGGAATATAGAAATCTTTTCTTAAATCCCTTTGTCAGAAATTAATTCTGGAACTATTTTTGCACTCTGTTTTTAAAATTAAAACTTAAATTCAAACTTATGTACTCCCAATATTGTTTTACTAATGTAATAAAATTTCAACAGTGTTTATTTTTGTCTAATACTTAAGGTGAACAGTGATCTTTATATTTGATATATGGTACACTTTGGAAAAATTAAACAAAATTGTTTAGATTTAGTCAATTAATTTTAAATCAAATATAATGTTTTTCTAGTCAGATTTTAGGAATTTATTTTCAGTACAGTTCAAAGCACATTATTTGAGAGGCTACATTTTTTTAAAGAGAATTTCCCGTGCAAAGCTGGGAACACAAATGTGCCAAAGAAACTGTTCTTATTTTCAGCAAGGAATAGTATATAATAATTGCCAATACGTGTTTCATACATGTTTTTTGATATTTACCTGAAATCACACTAAGAAGAAAAATGTAAACATGTTCTGAGAGAAAGAAGGTACTTGCTTTGAGTAGGTTATAAAATGAGTTTGCGATGGCAATTTGGAATGACCTTGGCATCAAATCAAAGCAGGAGATTTCACTTAGTTTTAGAGGCAACAATTAGTCTCTGATGGGAGTAAAAAAATAATAGAAAGTGTTTTCCACTGATCTTGCAAAACTTCTTACCTGCCTATATATAACTATTACCAAGTATTTGAAAACCAAATTAAAACCTGCTTCAAGGTTTTAGCACCCAAACTCAGCATCAGCATACGCTTCTAGAATAAACAAAAGCAGAGCTGTCATGTATTAATAGACAGTCATGAGAAAATGAATAAAAGTATTTAAAAAATATTGGAATTATTATGGGTCATTATGGTCTCTGAGGTTTTAAGAAAACCAGCTCTTTGGGAAAGGTAACAGGGTATCTACTACATGTCTTTTCTTTCCCCATTCTGCTCTAAATATGGTTTTCATAACAGCACAAAAACAATAGTATTCTTTCTATATTCTTAGACACTTTTTTTTATTAAAAGTGTACGTGTTCTTACCAACATCATCATGTCTTTGCTTTTGCTCAGTACATTTATGCTAATAAGTACTTTGTATTGTTATTCACTGTTAACATGTTCCCAGAGACTCAGTTTTAATATTCATGATTATTAATAATACTTATATACATTTTCACTCAAAATTTCTTACTTTGATATGCAACCATGTGATGAAATAAACTCGTCAATTTAAAATGCACATCAGATTGTCAATCTGGGGAGACTTTTTACCAGACATTATTACTGGCATGTATGAGAACTCAAACACCAAGGTATACTGCCTCCATCTTGGCCCTGGGTTATAATGTTGCCACCCTTCCCGGCCTTGTTTAGGATAAAATTAGCCTATGTGCTTACAGCCAACACCTTCATGCTCATAGTTGCCCACCCATAGCAGACAATATATAGAAAGCCAAAAGTCTAAACACCTCCCTCCCTTAGTAGCTGAAATATCCAAGTTCCCTTGTGAATGCTTAGACTCCCAAGATTCTGAACTCTTTTTTATTTCTGGAGGCCATTTTTTTTCCTCTGTGCTGCAGCTGATTTCCTTGGACTTACATTGTGTCCTTGTGAAATGTTCCCTATCTGTATATTCACACCTGTGCTGTGATATGCCCTACTGTGGTCACTGCTGCCACTATTACTCTTTTCCTTTCCGTATCTTGAAATGATACTACTCCCTGATGACTTAATACAAATGAAATTAGGTTAAAATAAAACTAAAAAAATCTTGAAGAAGACTGTCACAGAGGGCAATAAACATGCAGAAGTCTGTGTGGAATTGGAATGTCCTGTTTTGTGATTGCACACAAGTTTATAGACTACGAGTATTCATGTGCCTGAGGCCAAGGGATTTTGTTTGTTAATTTTATTTTCACATTAATTGTCAGAATTACCTCTCTTTACAAGACTGATTGTCTCACTGAGTCACTAGTCAATATGTAATCATCAAAGTATCAATAGCATCATTCAGTTCTTTAGCCTGGGCCATGGACCATATCTGAAGGTGACATCAGGTATCACATAGAATTCTATGTGTCACATAATCCCAAAATAATTCCATAAATTTTAGGTAAGACATAGTTGAATAAATCATATATCACTAACTGGTTCTAGTCTTGAAGACACACGCACAGCATAGCACATTCCTAGATTTTGATTTGTAACTCAAAGTGGATAAGAACTCCAGAAGAGGTTCAGTATGGATATCATTAATTATCACACTTTTAATTAGGCAAGAAATCTTTCATTTTAAAGTTGTCATTAAGAAATCACTTCTACTGTATATCTTTCCAAATACTACAGTACTTAGTGTCATAGTTAGTATTGCCGTGAAAGATATATGGTTGCCATTGTAAATTCTTCCAAGAATCATGGACTCTCTATTTTCTGAACTTCAGGGTAAAAATCTGGATCCACTCAATGAAACAAGGCCTCTAAGTTTACTTTCACAAACTCCTATTTTATTTAATTATTATGCGTTTTGTGCTTACACAGTATCAATTTGTCTAGTCCAGGTTTTGCAGGTAAAATTTGAGAAGTTTGGAACTATTGGACATTTTAACTAATTTGTAATCCTTCCATTTTTAAATAAAATATTTTTATTTTTGTCTTTATTCTCCTTTCCTTTATATGTATTTGGCATTAGCATACCAGCTCTACTCACAGACCATGTGCTCCATTTAGGTGTGCTAGAATAACATTCCAAGATTGCCCAAATTTTGTCATGTTAAAGTGCTATTTGCATTTTACAAACAGGTGTCACACAATAGGTTTTTAATTCTGAGAAACCTAAAGCATGTTACTAAACTGTCTGAACCATTTGTCTTCATCTGAAAACTCACTAGAAAAATATTGATCTTCCTTATTTTTTGAAAAGTTTTAAATGGCATATTACTTATGAATGAATTTATAACTGTGCCTGGAAATTGAGCCTTAAAAATGTTGCCATCCTTTCCTTTTTGAGTTTTACTTAATAATTCTTCATTATCATTCCCACACATCTTTCTAGAAATGTTTAGATAAATCTCTAGGGTTCTGAGTTGGGTCAAAAACTTTATTATGGGAAATATAATAAAATAATGATTTTATGTTACCACATTTTTTCTAAGATTTTAATCTTTACTACTTGGAAGTAGACTATGGATAAGTTTATCAACAAGTTGACAGACATTTCAAGAGAGAATCCACCCAACAGTATAACAAAATATATTAATAACACAAATAATGCACTTTATGATAAAACTCATTTCAGGCATTGCTAAATTTTTGCTTTGTTTTGCACATGACCATGGCAGTCATGGAGACAACAATTTCAGCGAAGGATAAAGTGGATGGTCAACATTCTTAAATGAAAGGAATCATATTTATTTATATCTAATTATCCCTACATGAATCCAGGTGTAAATAATTTTTATTTTGTTTTGAATTAAGAGTGTGTGTGTGTCTGTGTGTGTGTGTGTATGTGTGTGTATAAGAAATATTTCCCACACTACATGGGCTTGTTACATAACTGGCAACATTTTACATTTTTAATTTTTTTGTATGGAAACAAAGATGTTTACAAATAATTTGAGGATATCAGTTGTAAAGGCCTGCTTGATAAACAAAACAACCTACTAAAAGAGATGATTTAAATGAGAGTTTTCCTGAAAACCCACCAGGATTTCAGTGAGTGTCTTGAAATACCTTTACTAACACAGAAGTTTTGCCTGCTTATGATAGAGCAATGAATTTACTTAGATCGCTCTACAGCAAGTACAAGATGTGTTTCTCCAAATGTATTGAATGAGCACCGTCAGCTAACAAAATTTATAGAGGCCATGCTCATGCAAATGGTTCTGTCCAGGTAAATGATCATTATATCCAGTGTTCACATAATAAATGTTCACACACAGACACAATCTCAGGTGAACCCATTTAGGCAGTGGCATGGCAATTTTGTGGTCTGTGTATATATTCTTTCTCTGAATATTGACCCTGAATAATAAAAATTCTTATACTTCCTTTCTTTATACCAGTATATTTTTCCTGTATCAGTGGCTGTAAACTAATGCCTCTGGGTGGGAAATAAAAAAAGTGATAGGAAGATGGAGGTAGCTATGAGATTGGCAGTTGAGGGAGGAAGTTACATGGCCAATTAAAACCAAACATATACTGATCACATGTTCCCTTTATCCTAATTAAGATAAATAACAGTACAGTGAGAATATAAATCTTGGAAATGCTTTCTGGTTTTTTTAAATATAAAAGTCCACATAAACACTTAAAAATGGGTGTGAAGAAAACATTCTTTAAGTTCTAACTACCTAATATTTTGAAAAGTATTTTTCTATCTTAATTTTTATGGAAGGTGCTATATTAATGTGCTTTTTGTATATTTCTATATACATTTAATATTATGTCAGGAGCCTTTCTTTATGTAACTACATTCCTCGTGATGGTGCGTAATGTCCCATCCAGGGAATAATTAAGTGAACTGTTTATTGTTGCAGATTCAGTATGTTCTCTCTCGTCCTCATATTTATTAATCACTAATAATAGTGCAGGCATCACACTAAGAATTCTATTATATAATCTTTATATGCTTATGTAAGAATTACATCCAATAATTCCTCATATTAAAAAATGCTATGATGACATGATGCTTACATTATTTTAGATTTTCTGTATGATAGTTAAGGTTGAAGTACCAGAAGCAGATTTACCAGACTAAAAGTTATAAATGTGTCTTGGTTCTCATTATATATTGTATATATATCATACAAAGCAGTTGTACCAAGTTTCACATACCAAACAAGTTGTACCAAGTTCTAATGCTCCAGGCTTTATCTGAAAGTACTCTTTTCAGCATTTCTACTTTTTAATTCAAATGTTTAGTTAAGTTCAAAAATAAAGTTCTATAAATATATGACAATTCAGATCATATTTTCATTTTTTCATATAAAACACCCAGGTTACTAAAGGAAAGGCACTCATTTTCCTAACGCTATTGCACAAACTCTCTTTTTTTTTTGGAGACTATGCATTGAGTACTATCATAATCAAGCTCTGTGTAGTATGCAGGGAAAACTAAAATGAGCAATTTAGGCTGACTAATAATGCTACTCTTTTGTTAGATGTTCTAAATGCATGTCACTATTCTCACCTGAGCCATTTTATTACATCCATTTTATTTCTGATAAAGAAATTTGAGGTGAAAAATTAGTAAAATGACAAATGTTACATAGCTAGTAAATCGAGGATCTAGAACCCACCCCCCAGGAATATGTAATTCCACACCTTTGTTACACTCATATGAAATTTAAGCTATGTGAGGGTAGGTGGAAACAAGTATAACTTAATTTACAATTCATTTGCTAAATCTACATAATCTGGTACACAGTTATGTCAAATAATTTAACTTCATAAAGCATTTCACTTTTGCTCTTAGAGTTTATTATAAATATGCAATGATAAATATTTATAAACTTTCCATTTGCAAACAATATTGGTTTTTATATTTTCTTATATTTTGTCTAAATCAAGAGAAAATGAATCCTTGGCAATAATATTTTGAGGTGATAACTACCTATTTTTATCATTTCTATGCAATGAATAGTTCAAGATCCTGAACAGAAAATATTAAAAGGATAAAAGTATCTATTTGTGGTTTCAGATTCTTCTTCCTTTGAATTTCTGTTATAATATGTTAAAAATACAAACCACAAGTTGTTTTTAAAATAAGGTACTGACACACAACTTGCCTTTCACCTTTGAAAATGTTGCAACTAATATTTCAAAAAAAAGATATTTAAACAAATTACATTTTTGTGGGTACTTGATAAGAATGTGGTTTTCAACTACCTTGTGAAATTTTAATACAGTTAGGAAGAGTTGTTTTTTTTTAACTTAGCCACATATCATATATTTTATTCTTTCATTACTGCATAATGCAAAAACCCAAATCCTGTTCTCTCTGCTATCAGTTAATAAAACATTTCCTGAATTATTTAACTTCCTCATAAATTCAAACCATTTTTATGTTTTTATCATGTTTCTGTCAACAGTCAAATTCCAAAGGGAAATGCTATTTATGTTCATGTTTGCTTTTATTTAAAATTGTTTGATTTTAAAAGGTGTAGCATCAGCGCCACTGTTTGTTCGACTCTGGCTGAAATATGTTATTATGGATTGACTTTGAGTAAATTGCTGTCTTGTTTGCTTAGAAAAAGAAAGATAGAGCTAATTGAATGAAAACATGGTACAAAGGATTACAACAGTCCATTTTCTTTATTTGAAATATGTCAACACGGAAATATGAATTTGAAAGTACTATAGGTAAAATATAGCAAAGATTAAAATGGTTCTCAAAGATATCTTTTGTTTAAAATAAGGTAATTTACATGCAAGAAATCATATTAAGTTTCAGTGCTAAGCACATTTTATACTTCAGAAGAAAGTTATTGACTTAATATTCATAGAGGCATTTTTGTTGTTTAAATTGTTGCATTATTGCTGCTGATTTAGTCTGTTAATGCTTTCTTCATATTTACCAGAAGCTGGATAGAATGTGTTTACTATCAAGTGTCCTTATAGTTACTAAAGTCATATTTTCCTATAGTTTGTTAGGGAATTTTTCTTAATACTATAACTTCTTTTTTAAGATTTGATAATATTTTCAATTTTGTTTACAGATATTCAAAAACAAGACAAGTGATAAAGTGGAAAAAAAGATGATGGGGCCTATTAAAATATGTGCAATACTAGGAACAATAAGCAATATCTGCAATAGTCTTTATACTACTTTTCCATTTTCAGTTTATATCATAGAATGCATCAGTTTAAATAATACCCCATACTACTTGTTTTAAATAACATTTTTGTCAGTCATTATCTTATTTATATACAATATTTCAAACCACTATTGTAATTATTTTTAAAAATGAAAAATTTGAAGAAGCAATGAGTAATTTGCCTTGCAAAATACTTCAAACTTTAATGATTATTTTTCTCCCCTCACCGGGTTCTTTACATTAAGCAAATGATCCAATGAACCAAGGAAACCATTGTTTATCTGAATTGTGTAGGCTTCAAATTCAACCCAAGTGTTGCTTGCTCAGTTTGTAGACACAGATTGTGAAGAAATATTGCCCTAGACAAAGGTCTAGGCAATTTTCTCCTCATTTCCCTCTTCAGTGACATCATGTTACACTTTATAACAGGTTTCCTCGAGTACTAGTCTTCTGTAAGGGTGATGTAATTTTTCTCTGATTTTTGCTCACATTGAAATGATAGCAAATTCTCTTGGAATTTATTGTATTATTCTGACGAACTTGACTATGTGTTTCTAAATGCTAATATTGATAATGGATTACTATATCATTCAAAATAGTAACATATTTGCTCTAATACATATTTACATCTAACGCATCCTTAGTCCTTGCACAGAATCAAGGTAAACTGTAAGGCAAAGTATTTGGAGGCTGAAGATGCTTTTCTTACCCAATTCCATGCCCCACATTCAGGTACTTAGCAGTATTAGTGTTGCTGTTAGGCACCCTTATTTTCCAGGAGAGCTTTAAGAGGGTGATCACAGTGCATGAAGCGAGGTCCTCAAGACAAACTTCATCATGAGGAAGACTCCCATGTCATGTCTGATTGACTGTTCTCTCCTCTCACATGTATTTCTAGTTTAAATAACATGTCTTAAGCATAGATAGATCCTATATAGCGTGTTAAAAAAGATCTCAATCTTCAATGTTTATGATGTTCCATAAGAAAGTCCAGTGTTTTTTTTTCAGATATATCCTGTTAAATAGAAGCATATTCTTGGACACCCCTGGTCAAATTCCTCTTTACAGATGTAGAGTTTTATTAACTCTCATGAGACAATTGAAAACAAATGAGATTAACCGAAGTACATCATGTGAGGATCTGTATACACAGATCACCCAGATGATAAATTTCACATATTGCAATAAACTGGTATATTGTACACTATTCCTGTGAAAAATCTCTCTGCACACAAAGAAAGAAAGCAGGACCTGTTGCTCTAACCTCTCAGCACCTTATGTCACAGAATGGCATTATAAGTGAAGGTGAGAGGAGAGGCTTACTGACTTGTTTAAAGTCATATACCTCATAAGACCGAATTTGAATTCCAATTTGTTTGGCTAAAGCTTTAAGAGTTTTAATTATTGACATTGGATGGATGGACAAATAGATGAGCTTTTGGATACACAGCTGTATGTGCATGTCTGTACACATCTAGATAAACACTCCTTGGATATATGGATATATAAGTGGGTTTATGGCTATACAGCATATTTATATATTTATGAATTTTTTGGAATAAAGTAAAAACATGAATAATAAAATAATTTGTGGAGTAATACATTATATTATTAAAAATTGAAGACCGGTGTTTTAATTTCAATTCATATTACTTAGGACTATGGCTTAGCATATATGAAATGGTAGAGAGAAGGTGAACAAAATAATTGATATGTTTAAGCTGTTCTTTTAGTATGGGCTTGTGACTTCCCTGACTGCAGGATGAAGTCGTAGTATTCTTTCTGCCCCTGATGCGCAGCACAGTCAATGGCATATAAATGGAAATTAGAGGATATTTGGATAGGCAGGGATTGGTGATTACATTGTCTACTGAGAAACCTTGGAACAAATTCTACAGGCTGACTAGATAATTTTGAACTGAATGTCCCAAAGGGATACCTGTTAATACTATTCTTTTATAGGCTATATAAAATAGTGAGCAGAAATTATGTTCATGAAATCCTTCCTTTGCCAAGGATTTTGGTGAATACAGAAACTTTCTGCAAGAAAAGTAATCACTTTTACTTAATGCCAGGCTTTTCCTGACTGCTTAATTCACATTTGTCTTAAATATTTACTGTTTAATTCAGATATATATCAATTATAACTCAGAAAACTAAGTTTTAGATGATGCAACTATGTTTAATCACACTAACTTATAATAATCTTAGTGTCAGGCAGTAAACACAACAATCTATATCACATTATGTGAAACAAAATGTTTTTCATTTCCAGGAATTGTTCTCAAATAACTAATGTGGTCAATATAACTTTAATAACTCCCCAGTAGTTTTTAAAGACTATTCAACTATTGGATTGTGTGAATATATGTGTTCACAAATGACTGTTTTATCATTTGATGATCATGAATGAATTAATGCATTTTATAGTCCTGAATTCCAAAGGTTATTACTGAATATAGAATCTCCTTTCAAGACACTACTGCTATAGATTTGTTTTAAGAAGATACTCTGGTCACTGACAAAGGTCATGGTTGCATTTAAAAACAAAATTAAACAAAACAAAGTAGAATAAAGAAAAGGAGAGCAACGTGCAATCATATAGAAGACAGATACATCGGGCTACATTATCATATTTCAACTCCAGATCAACTAGGCTGCAGGAATCATCATAAATATCTGACATGTTTAGGTTAAATCCAATGTTCACACATGACAATGGCTAGGAAATAACAGCTAACTGATGGCACACATGGACAGCACAACTTTCATGCTCTGCACTGAAACAATTATATTTACATTTTCTTGATACTGTTAAAGAAGGAAATATTTCCCCTAAATTGGAATTAAAAGATTTATTTTAAGTGGTGTATATTCAATACTAAAGTTACTTAAGAAGAAAAATCGCTTAAAATAAGGGAGAATACTTTTTCACTTAACATTACAAAGTAAATAATTTGGCTAAGCATTTTCTTAATAAAATATGGTTTAGATTTGGAGTATTTTATGAACAAGTATTTCCCTCCATGAATACTACCTGCATCGACAAATGTAACAGATTAGTAGCATCAGTAAAATCCTACAAGTCGGCACATAAAAACAGCGCTGATATCTCTCTTGCATGAGAGTTCCACAGGTCTGTACTTCTCTGAATATTGAAACTCTGAGAGAAGCTTTGGTGTTTGTGAGGAGATTTAGGTTCATTTTTAAATATCTCTTTTAAAAAGAGAGAAATTAAGACTATAAATGTCTTTATTGGAATTTTGCTCTTACTCTCATTTATTTTAACAAGACTTGTAATGCATTCTGGCCTTTGATCTCTTAGTTTGAAACACTGCCTGTTGTTCCATTATTCCGCCATCCATTTGCAGATAACAATACATCAGAACCTTTTTCTTGCTACAGAAACAATGCCCTTTATTTGAGAAAGGACATTGTTTTGACAGATAAAGTAGGCATTTGATAAATTGAAACAGGTTCTGAATTATTTTGAGGGGAATGTGTGCTACATCTGTCTGCTGATTTTCCACTGAAGTAGTGCTTAACTTTCTTGTCTGTGATTTATTGAGCTACAGAAAAGGTTAGGAAAAATTCATGGCTCTTCTCATATAATTTGTAAGTGAATCAAACAGCATTTGTTAATGTTTATGATCCTTAAAAGGTAAAATTACTCCCAAACATTTATTCACAGTAGATATGGTAGGGACAACTAAAATAAAAGGATATGGCAAGCAGAACTGTTATTTCTCCATGAGTAAATTTCTTGCTGGAAAAAAAGGAGCACCCAGGTAGAACCACCATCCCAGATGAGTAAATCTAAAGAGTGTGGGATTTCAGATTAGGTCTCACGTTAATAATTCACTCTTGGAATAATTTAGTTATCACAAACTATGAGAAAAACACCAAATGCCCCCTAAAGTGACCTCTCAGATAAATACTCAGAGCTTTGAAGAAAATTTATATTAATATCTTATATTCCTTTTTTGCTAAATGAGTTTCTAACTTCCAGAATTGTCCTTTTCATAGTGTTGAAGATTTACCCTGAAAGGGCAATTATGGCCAAATACAAAAAAAAGCTACAGTTAAAAATATCTGAAGAAAGCAATATAGAGGTTTCTCAAAAAACTTAATATAGAAATACCATTTGACCCATGAATTCCACTCCTAGGAATTTACCCTAAACAAGTTCTCAGATTCAAAAAGACATATGCACCCCTATGTTTCCTGCAGCATTATTTACAATAGCAAAGATCTGGAAGCAACCTAAATGTCCATCAGTAGATGGATGGATAAAGAAGATGCAGTACATATACACAATGGAATACTATTCAGCCATAAGAAAGAAGCAAATCCTACCATTTGCAACAACATGGATGGAGCTAGAGGGTATTATGCTCAGTGATATAAATCAGGCAGAGAAAGACAAGTACCAAATGATTTCCCTCATTTGCAGAGTACAACAATGAAGCAAAACTCAAGGAGCAAAACATCAGCGGACTCACAGACTCCAAGAAGGGACTAGCAGTTACCAAAGGGGAGGGGTGGGGGAAAGCAGGTGGGGAGGGAGGGAGAAGGGGATTGAGGGGTATTATGATTAGTACACATGGTGTGGGGGGGATAATGGGGAAGGCAGTGTAGCACAGAGAAGACAAGTAGTGACTCTGTGGCATCTTACTACACTGATGGACAATGACTGCAATGGGGTATGGGGGGCTCAATAATATGGGTGAATGTAATAACCACATTGTTTTTCATGTTAAACCTTCATAAGAGTGTCTATCAATGATACCTTAATAAAATAAATAAATAAATCATTTACAGTGCTCATCACTCTACAAGTCACAAAATTTTATAGAACATTTTCTAAATGAATGAACTTCAGTCTCCCAAATAAGAACAAACTCTTAACATAGACACCGGGTTTATCTTACTGTAAGGTATTATCATGTTCTCATGAACTTTACCATACAGCATGCAAAATTAAAAAATCTATTTTTTAAAATTAGTTTTGAATCTAAATACGCATTCAGGCTTTAGGTTAGTAGAGACAGAATTATTATTTCCAGATGAGGACATTGAGGGAGAAATAAAAGAAGGCCACAAAGTTGTGGCTACAGTATATTCTGCCAGGCTCTTGACATTCTCTCTAATACTTTCTTTAGTTGCTGGGCTGCAGAGAGCTGCAAGAAGCTTACGATTTGGATGCTCCAAATGGACACTCTATAAGACTTGTTAAATACCTGATATGCAAAGCACACTGTTATTTATATCTTTATGCCAGGAACAAACAAACAAAAACACAGTATACCCTAATTTTTCAGGCACATGAAATAATATTATTGATTTCAAATCTACCCTTTCCTTCCCTGAATAGCCTTCTTTTGGTAACAAGCATCTAATTAATATTTAAAAAATTAAGTATTTAATGTGTTCTGTAAAATCTCAAAGCTTATCCTACTTTTCAGTGAAGGAAAATGATCTGTAAAAAGGAGAAAAATTTCCTAGCCACTTATACCTTAGGACAAGGTGGAGCAAGGAAATAGCAAGGAAAAGTATGAAAGCATTGCTGTGACACAATCTTTCCAATATGTATATTTTAAATGTGCCGAATGCAATACATAATAACATACTTATGGGGTGTACTTAGAAGCAGAAAGAAATAAGTTGATATTTCCTACTGCTTGTTAAATTTTGTGTACTTTTCTCTCTGTTACCAGAGCATGTCTTTATGTCTTTTTCTCTGTCTCTCTCTCCCTCCCTCTCTCTTAATGCACGCACACACACACACACACACACACACACACACACACACACACACACACAGAATTCCTGATCTTGAAAATCCCAAATCCACAGTCTAGCTAAAGTAATTCATTCCTGAAGATCTAAACATGATTAAATTGTTTATTTTCATATTATTTTTGAGTCACTTCTAAATAATGTAGCTTAGTTTATGGTGAATACATCTGTTCCCCAAATATGCAGTCATCAGTAGTATAATCATGGATTATTATGTTCCCTTTATCTACCCCCAACAAAGTTTTTGTATGCACACTGAAGGATAGGAAGTTGGGTGAGATTAGGTATTGAGCTCTAGTTGTCTATCAGGCATACTTCTAGTTCCTGGGAGTTCAGTAGTGGTCAACACATTAAAAATCTTGCCCTCCTGGAGCTTAATTCTGAGCTTTTAATAGACATAAACTCTTCATTTTTTTCCTTTCTTTCCTTCCTCCTTTCTATCATTTTGTAGTTTTATTTAATCATACAAAGAGCCATTCAAGAAGTATTTACCAGGCACTGTGCAAGGCACTAGCCTAAGAAAGAACAACAATGAGGACACCTAGTAGTTTTTTAAGTACATATGCCTATATAGAACCTACTTTGTTTTCATTTTAAGGGCTTAAAATGATTTATATGATCTCTATTCCACAGCTGCCACCTCTCTATCTGGGGCCTAGGACCAGTTCATCAGATCAGCCTCTTGTAAGATTACATACTGTGAAGCAGGAGATGTTATCATGTGATGTGAAAGCCCATAATATATTCTGATAAAATAAAGTAAAATTTGAATAAATGTGCACACACATACATACACCGTTCTGTTGATTATTGACCAAAAATAGTAACCTATATATTACTATATTACTACAAACTAAATTACTTCTCATTTAGTTTCTTTATATCTTTAATATCACAGGATCTGTTCACTGAACCACCTAAGTACCTGTTAAGTCTTTTTTTTTAAGTGGAGGAATAAAAGACCCATCCTTATTTTAGTTTTCTACTATTATAAAGAAACTATTGTCCTTTACAAAAACAAAGTTGTGTCTACAAAGATCTATGCTACCATCGGATACAGGCTCTTTCCTCCTCTCCATAATCCAGTGGGCATTCTGGCTCCTCTGTCCTTAGTATCCCCATGCACCTAGAGCAGTTTATAGTTTCATAAACCAGTAAAATGTTTTCCTCCATGTATTTATTCCTTTTGTCTATAATATGTTGTAGTTTTTAAACTTGGTAATATTGAGAGTCTGGGACTGATAATTCATTTT
Source organism: Smutsia gigantea (assembly GCA_032199065.1). Classification (NCBI taxonomy): domain Eukaryota; kingdom Metazoa; phylum Chordata; class Mammalia; order Pholidota; family Manidae; genus Smutsia; species Smutsia gigantea. The sequence continues at coordinate 29,143 of JAVSCE010022257.1, read as the reverse complement.
TTGGGGGAATAGGGTAGAGCTGTCCTTAAGGTTGTAGGATGTTTAGCAACATCTCCGGCCTCCACCTACTGGATGTGAGTAGCACCCCAATCACCCACTTTTGAAAATCAAAGTGTCACCCAAAATTTAGGGGGCAAAAGGTGGTGGCATGAGCAATGAGGCAGAAACTTCCTCCCAAAACCACATATAACAGGAAAATACATCAAATACAACTAATCCTGAAAGAGTGACCCAAACACTGAAATAGATGGCCTACATCCAGGGAAAAGAAAAGGGTAAAGTAGCAGGCTGCGATCTTGTGGGACACAAGCCCTCCCTCAACCCCACCTCACAGGTGAGAGGAAGAGAAACAGAGTGGGGAGGGGCAGTAGCCCAGGACTGCTAAAAATCCAGGCCCTGGAGATCTTCTCTGGAAGCTCAAACCCATATTACATGGTGCTCTGGAGATTAATAGGCTTGCAAAGCAAAGGCAGGCAGAATACTCAGAGAGACTGAAATTCCAGCTGCTTATGGAGAACAGGTATCCACAACTGGCTGCTCCAGGACAAAAGAAAGGTGGGCACTTTGAAAGACTCCCTAACAGTGAGAGGGGTGCTAAATGGCCAAAGATTACACAGAGCTTACTGTTCAGGAGAAAGGACAGGTGGACAAATTCGTCTTGGAACACTCAGCCTAGCAGGTTGGAAACTCTCAGGAGCTTCACACACTCCATCCCCCTGGCTGGCAATGCAGTGGCAAGGCACCACAATGCGATATGTAGCCTGCTGCTCCTTCTTCCTGGCAGGCACCGGTCTGCATGCCTACTGCCCCTGCCACAGTGCCAGGCCAGCCAGATGGTGGCCCAACATACAGCAGCTACAGGGGCATAATGCAGAGCTTCCTCTGTGTGTGCTTGGCCCACTGGACCTGGCAGGAAGGCAGGCACTGCATCAAGGAAGCAGGACAGATCTCTTTCCTCCTGGAAGGCACTGGCCCTGCACACATGCAACCCCTGCCATCACTCTAGGTACTGGGCACCTTCAGAGAGTAGAGCTTCTGGACACTAGAGGGCACCACTGACACAAAGTTGTTATTCCATAGAAATCATTAGAAATATGAAATGGAAAAAGAATCTTGTACAAACGACAATCCCTCAAATACCAGAAAGAAAGCTAAGTAGATTTGGAATCACCAATCTTCTTGATAAATATTTCAAAATAAATATCATAAACATGCTAATGGAGCTATAGAAAAATATTCAAAATCTGAGGGAGGAATTCAAGAAAGAGACAGAAACTTTGAAAAATACAGTACCTGAAATGAAACATACAATGGAGGGATTTAAAAGTAGACTATATGAGGTAGAGGAGATGGTAAATAAAATAGAAATTAGAACAGGAAAACAAAGAAGCTGAGGCACAGAGAGAGAAGAGAATCTCCAGGAATGAAAATATAATGAGAGAATTGTGAAACCAATCCAAGTGAAACAATATTTGCATTATAGGGGTACCAGAAGAAGAAGAGAAAGAAAAATGGATAGAAAGTCTCTTTGAGAAAAGTTTCCTGAAACCTTCCCCAATCTGGGGAAGGAAACAGTTGCTCAGGCCATGGAAGTGCACAGATCTTGCAACACAAGAGACCCTAGGTAGACAACACCAAGACATATAATAATTAAAATGACAAAGATCAAGGACAAGAAGAGAATATTAAAAGCAGCCATAAAGAGAAATAAGGTCACATACAAAGGACAGCCCATAAGGCTATCATCAGACTTCTCAGCAGAAACCTTACAGGCCAGAAGGGAATGGCATAATATATTTAATTCAGTGAAAGAGAATGGCCTTGAACCAAGACTACTCTACCTGGCAAGATTATCATTTAAATTTGAAGCAGGAATTAAACAATTTCCAGATAAGCAAAAGTTGAAGGAACTTACCTCCAACAGTGTCCACAGTGTATTTTAAAGGGACTGCTCTAGATGGAAGTGCTCCTAAGTGTAAATAGCTGTCACCAGAGAAAATAAAAACACAATAAAAGAAGTAGACTGGTTAATTACTAACCAAAAGCCAAATTAAATCAGCTACCTACAAAGTCAGTCAACAGATACACAAAAAGTACAGAATCTGACACCTAATAAATAAAGAGTGGAAGAGGAAGAAAAAGAACCTTTAGAATATATTTGACATAGCATAATAAGCAAGTTAAGTTAGACTGTTAGTAAAGAAGCTTTCCTTGAACCTTTGGTAACCACGAATCTAAAGCCTGCAATGGCATTCAGTGCATATCTATTGATAATCGCCCTAAATGAATATGGACTGAATGCACCTATCAAAAGACAGAGTTGCAAAATGGATAAAAAAAGACCAATCTATATGCTACCTACAAGAGATTCATTTCAAATGCAAAGACATACACAGACTTAAAATGAAGGGATAGAGAAAGGCATTTCATGCAAATAATAGGGAAGAAAAACAGGAGTAGCAGTACATAAATCAGACAAATAAATTTCAAAACAAAGAAAGTAAGAAGAGACAAATATGGACATTGCCTAATGATAAAGGGGTCAGTCTATCAAGAGGATATAACCATTATAAATATCTATGCACCCAATATCGGAACACCTAAAAATATGAAACAAATACTAACAGAATTAAAGGGGGAAATAGAATGCAACACATTCATTTTAGGAGACTTCAATACACCACTCACACCAAAAGACAGATCAAACAGAAAGAAAAAATGTAAGGAGACAGAGGCAATGTACAATATATTAGAACAGACGAACCTAACAGATATCTACAGAACACTCCACCCAAAAGAAGCAGAATACACATTCTTCTCAAGTGTATGTACACCATTCTCTAGAATCAGTCACATACTAGGCCATTACAAGAGACTCAATAAATTCAAAAAGACTGAAATTGTGCCAACCTGCTTCTCAGACCACAATGGAATAAAATTAAAAATAATGTATCCAGGAAAACAAAAAAGCCCAGAAACACATGGAGGCTTAACAACATGCTCCTAAATAATGGTTCAATGACCAAATAAAAACAGAGATCAAGCAATGTATGGAGACATGAAAACAACCACTCAACAGTCCAAAATCTGTGGGATGCAGTGAAGGTAGTTCTGAGCACAAAGTGCATAGCAATATACAGGACTATCTCAAAAAAGAAGAACAATCCCAGATGAACAGTCTAAATGACAGTTAATGAAACTAGAAAAAGAACAAATGAGGCCCAATGTCAGTAGAAGGAGGGACATAGTAAAGACCAGAGCAGAAATAAATAAAATTGAGAAGAATAAAACAATAGAAAGAATCAATGAAACCAGGAGCTGGTTCTTTGAGAAAAAAACAAAATAGATAAACCCCTAGTCAGACTTTTCAAGAAAAAAAGAGAGTGTACACACATAAACAGAATCAGAAATGAGAAGGAAAAAATAACTATGGACAGCACCAAAATACAAAGAATTATTAGAGAACACTATGAAAAATTATATGCTAACAAATTGGATAATGTAGAAGAAATGGACAACTTTCTGGAAAAATACAACCTTCCAAGACTGACCCAGGAAGAAACAGAAAATCTGAATAGACCAATTACCAGCAATGAAATTGAATTGGTAATTAAAAAACTACTGTAGAACAAAATTCCTGGACCAGAAGGTTTTACTGCTAAATATTATCAAACATTTATAGAAGACCTAATACCCAACCTCTTTTAAGTTTTCTTTGAGAAAGTCTCTTTGAGAAAAGAATTGCTGAAAACTTCTCCAATCTGGGGAAGGAAATAGTTTCTCAGGCCATGGAAGTGCACAGATCTCCCAACACAAGGGACCCTACGTAGAGAATACCAAGATATATAATAATTAAAATGTCAAAGATCATGGACAAGAAGATAGTATTAAAAGCAGCCAGAGAGAGAAAAAAGCAGAAGAGGAGGGAATACTTCCAAACTCATTCTATGAGTCCAGCATCACCCTAATGCCAAAACCAGGCAAAGACACCACAGAAAAAGAAAATTACAGACCAATATCCCTGATGAACATAAACGCAAAAAAACTCAACAAAATATTAGCAAATTGAATTAAAAATACATCAAAAAGATAATCCATCATGATCAAGTAGGATTTATTCAAGGGGTGCAAGGATACTAAAATATTCAAAAATCCATAACATCATCCACCACATCAATAAAAAGAAGGACAAAAACCACATGATCATCTCCATAGATGCCAAAAAATGCATTTGACAAAATTCAACATGCATTCATGATAACAACTTTCAACAAAATGGGTACAGAGGGCAAGTACTTCAACATAAGAAAGGCCATGTACGACAAACCCACAGCCAACATCATACTTAACAGTGAAAAGGTCTCTTCTAAGATCAGGAAAAAGACAAGGATGCCCACTCTCCCCACTTTTATTTAACATAGTACTGAAGGTTGTAGCTATGGCAATAAGACAACACAAAAAATAAAAGGCTTCCAGATTGGTAACATAGAAGTTAAACAGTCACTGTTGCAGATGACATGACATTGTACATAAAAAACCCTAAAGAATCCACTCCAAAACTACTAGAACTAGTAACTGAATTCAGTAAAGTTGAAGGAAACAAAACTAATACACAGAAATCTGTTGCATTCCTATATATTAACTACTAACTAGCAAAATGAGAAATCAGGAAAACAATTCCATTTACAACTGCATCAAAAAGAATAAAACACCTGGGAATAAACTTAACCAAGGAGGCGAAAGACCTATATCCTGAAAACTACAAGACATTTATGAAAGACATTGAAGAAGACACCAAATAATGGAAATACATCCCATGATCAAGGATAGGAGAATTAATATTGTCAAACCGGTCATTGTGCCTAAAGCAATGTACATATTTAATGCAATCCCTATCACAATACCAACAGAATTCTTCAATAAACTAGATAGAACAAATAGTTTTAAAATTCATATGGAAGCACAAAAGACCCCGAATAGCCAAAGTAATCCTGAGAAGGAAGAACAAAGCTGGGGGGATTATGCTCTCCAACTTCAAGCTCTACTAAAAATCCACAGTAATCAAAACAATTTGGTACTGGCACAATAACAGACCCATAGATCAATGGAACAGACTAGAGAGCCCAGATATAAACCCAAGCACATATGGCCAATTAATATACAACAAAGGAGCCATGAACACACAATGGGGAAATGACAGCCTCTTCAACACTGGTGATGTCAAAACTGGACAGCTAAATTTAAGGGAATGAAACTGGGTTATTCCCTAACTCCATACACAAAAGTAAACTCGAAATGGATCAAAGACCTGAATATAAGTCATGAAACCATAAAATTCATAGAAGAAAACATAGGCAAAAATCTCTTGAATATAAACATGAGCAACTTTTTCCTGAGCACATGTCCTTGAGGAAGGGAAACAAAAGCAAACAAATGCACCTACATCAAACTAAAAATCTTCTATAAAGCAAAGTACACCATCATTAGAACAAAAAGACATCTTACAGGATTGGAGAATATATTCATAAATGACATATCTGATAAGGGGTTAACATCCAGAATACATAAAGAACTCACATGCCTCAATACTCAAAAGCAAATAACCCAATTAAAAAATGGGTGGAGGATATGAACAGACACTTCCCTAAAGAAGAATTTCAGATGGCCAACAGGTACACGAAAAGAATCTTCACATCGCAAATTATCAGGGAAATGCAAATTAAAACCACAATGAGATATCACCTCACACCAATTAGGATGGCCAACATCCAAAAGACAAGGATCAACCAATGCTGGTGAGGATGTCTAGAAGGGGGATCTCTCCAACATTTTTGGTGGAATGTAAATTAGTTCAACCATTGTGGAAAGCAATATGGAGGTTCCTCATAAAACTAAATAGAAATACCATTTGACCCAGGAATTCCACTCCTAGGAATTTACGGGAGGAAAACAAGATCCCTAATTCAAAAAGACATATGGACCCCTACCTATGTTTATCGCAGCACTATTTACAATAGCCAAGATATGGAAGCAACCTAAGTGTCTACCAGTAGATGAATGGATAAAGAAGACGTGGTACATATACACAATGGAATATTATTCAGCCATAAGAAGAAAACAAATCCTACTATTTGCAACAACATGGATGGAGCTGGAGGCTATATGCTCAGTGAAATACGTCAGGCAGAGAAAGACAAGTACCAAATGATTTTGCACATTTTTGGAGTATAACAACAAAGCAAAACTGAAGGAACAAAACAGCAGCAGACTTACAGACTCCAAGTGGGGTCTCGTGGTTACCAAAGGGAATGGGTTGCGGAGAGTGCTTGGGAAGAAGGGAAAAGTGGATTAAGGGGCATTATAATTAGCACACATAGTACAGGTAAGTCACAGGGAAGGCAGTATAGCAAGGAGAAGACAAGTAATGACTCTATAGCATGTAACTACACTGATGGACAGTGACTGCAATGCTGTGTGTGAGGGGACTTAATAATATGGGTGAATATTGAGACCACAATTTTGCTCAAGTAAACCTTAATAAGATTGTATATCAATGATACCTTAATGAAAAGAAAAGTCACACAACAATACTAAATACTGTTTGAAAAGCCAAAGTTTCAACTGGTTGAGAATCACTGCTCTAATCCAAGTCCATCTGCCTGGCCAACAAGTACTTATTCTTTAAGATACATCTTCAGTGTAGGTTCTTCAAGCCCTTCTTAGCCTTAAAATTACAGATGAAGACTCCAGGCTTTGTGCTTCGAATGTAAATGTTTTTGCTTTCTCTAATTTCACTTATTTATTTAACTGTACCCTGTACTAGATTACAAGTTTTTCAAGGGAAAAAAAATGTATTATTTATTTTTGCATCCCTAAAGTCTTTTAGGTAGTAAATGTTTATTGTCCAAATTCATGAATGAGAAAAAAAAGGAATGAATGGAATTTAAAGATGCGTAATGATTAGGAATAATTGACCCCATAAGTGTTACCCAAGCTTGTGGATATACTATTTTTAGATAGCAAATAAGATAGGACTTTGAAACTCTAAAATACTCTACAAAAGAAAGCAATTAAAATATACCTACCATGTAACTTCCTGGACCACTTGTTATGAAACCAACAAAACTCAATTTGAGTTTGCGTTATGTCAGAGGGGAAGGCTTCATATTCTCAGGCTATATAAAATATTAGCATCATCTGTAGAAACACAAACTGTCTTAAAACGTGTGTGTGTGTGTGTGTGTGTGTGTGTGTGTGTGTGTGTGTGTGTGTGTGTAACAGAAATGGCCATTATAAGTACTATGAGGGCCTGTGTAAGTACTATGAAGGTCTGTGGCTATTTTAATAAAGAAGTGAGTTAGGCTATAAGAATGTATCTCAGCAATATTTTCTAGCTTAACTGCTATTTACATTGGCTATCAATAAAATTTGTTTCTGTGATATACCTGTTACAAGAAATAATATTTCTTTTGTACTATATTCCCATCAGGCAGAAAAGACAAAGTATGAACAATCAACTAATGAAAACAAATTTCCAATGGCTTTCAGCTCAGGTTAATGTGGAAACTAGAGTCGTAATTATAAATTTCTTATACTTATTAAGACTCTTAGCTCTAATCTTATATATTTCCTCTAAACTAGATAATCATTTAAAGAAGATTTTTATGTTTTCAACATATATCTCTATTGCATTGTCTTTCAATTTTTTTCTCATTGTTTTTCATTTTCAAAAAGCAACATTTAGCAATAATTTACAAAGCTTCCCTCTCTTAAAAAGAAAGTCAAATGACTAAATTCTATTTCTAAACAGTATTATGAGAAAATTAGTATTATTCCTTACAACTTTAAAAATTATAATAATTTTTTTTGCATTCCAACCTTTTAAGGAAAGCTTCTATAATTGGCTTATGTTCAAAGAATATGAAAAAACATGTATTCATTAAGATGTCAATTAAATTTCAGAAATTATTTTAAAAGTAGAAAACAGAACCAGGAAGAATTTTTTTTTAATGTAATTAGAAACAAAGGCCTGGAATGTTGCTGAATGAAATGTCGGGCTAAATTCCCAAAGATGGCAACTGGTTTAAAATTAAATTATGTATGAAACACTACAAAGAATAAGTATGTATGTATCTTATGAATAAGACTATTCAGGATTTAAACCTTATTCAAGTGAATTTTAGAAATTAGTCTTGACCTTTCTTTAATAATGATTTAATGGAAACATTAAAATGAGTGCTGTATTCTACCAGTTTCTGAAAAATATTACTTATAATCAAAAGCAAACAAAAAATGTGTTTTCAGAAAATTTGAAAATCTCTCTATTCTCAATAAAAGAGTTGTCTTATTATACTTCTCATTTTACTTAGAATCATAGGCTACACTCCATAATTTTATATGACTTGCATTTTATTCATTGAATGGCCACCAGCTCTTTCAGCCAACAAGAATAGTTTTATTTATCCTAGGAATTGCTACTTTCTGGAACTAGTTTACATAGACTGGTGGTTTCAATTTTACCTGCAACTGAGTACAAAAATCCCAAAAAGTCTGTGTTTATAGGCTGTAATCTTTCTGGAAAAAAAATGAACATGACAAAATAATCTTGAATTATGAAGGGTCCAGGAGGCATTTTATGCAATCTCCCATTTCAGGTACAAATGCCATTTCCAACATTCATAACTCAGAGATGGCAAAGCAATTTCTTACGGGCAATTTTATTTAAAATTATGAATAGTTTTCAATATTAGAGGAAACACCTGTGTTTAAAACAAGCTCTCATATGTTTTCTAATTATTGGTCTTGGATCTTTCATATTGAACAATGAATAGATCCCTTAAATTACGATTTTTTTAAATCTTAAACCAAATAACAATTATAACTGATTTTTCTATTTAATTAATGTGTCTTTGCCTATAGACAAAGACACATTATTAAGCATTGGGGCAAAATGCCACAAGGGAAGTAAAAATACAGTCTCATTATGGCCCCTACTGCCTCAGTTTAGCTGTTGACATATGTAATTCCTAGGAGTTAGGATCTTTTACCCCCAGTTGCAGAAGACCAATCTAGGTCAATTTTTAAAATAAGAAAACTCTAGTGATTTTAAATTACTCCATTTTGTTTCATATTGGATCTGGGTCCACTCTGATTTCTGTGCACAAAATGTTGAGCTTTCTAAATCTCCCCCTCATGAATTATGCTCATTTAAGTTAATAGATCAAGAACCCATATTAATTCTGACTTACACCACATTTAGAGGATGTGGCACTAATACAGAAGAAATTGTAGAATGAGACAACTAAACGTTGAAGTGGCTGGAAAATATTTTCCTCCACCTTCTCTAAGGACAGACTTGCAGTTGACACATGGCTTTACAACTTGGCAAGGTGAGTATTTTGGGGGGGGTGTATTCTTTTGTGTTTGCCTTATCCTTACTAGTTATGTGCATGTATTAAATGACCAGATTTCACATTTCATTTTCCATATCTATAAAATGAGGAACACAGACATCAATTCTATAGGACATAAAGTAAAATTTGAGTGGATGCCTATGCACTAAATAACTTGTGAAATTTTAGAAAATTCCTTATATTTTAAAAATAAATAAATGTTCAAACAGATGTGAGAATGAGATCTACCTTCCTCATCATTCTACTCTCCAGGGATCTATAAGAAAATGCCCCTATCCAGCTTCCCAAAGCCCTCTAAAATTACCTGGAAACTTTGAACTTCTTGTGGCTATCCACATCTACATTACTACCCATTTCTATCACCACCATGACATTGTCATGTTTTGTTTTGTTTTTCTCTGCTGTGCTTCTCCAGCTCCTTCCCCTTCATAAGAAACTCTCAGGTGCTGAGATAAAGTTATTGTGAGACGAGGGAAAAAATCAACCCAGAGTAGACCCATTCCTCTATGTTCTAAGCATTCCTGATCCACACCTTCTGGATCTATGGACCCTGGAACAGCAGTCTTCTCCAAACATTCTCAAATATGAAACCAAATATAGATGTATTATTTTAGCTTTCTGCTAAACGTGCAAAGAGCTGGTCTGCATATTTCCTTGATAGTCAACATACCCAAACACATGTACTGAAGCATTAAACACATCCAGGACAAAAGTAACCTCAGAGCAGTGCTGTCTCGGGCCCTCCATGTGTAGGGCATTCTCCATTTTCTGTGTCCAGTATTTGCCAATGTGTTTACTCCAGAGTGCATGCTATTTATTCCTCTAATGTTAGAGTATGTGTTTCTTGAAAACATTGCATCTTTAAAGAACATTCTCTTTTGGTGATGTGCAGAATAAAATTCTCAAGGTCATGTCCTAATTTTGTGTCCACTCTGTTGGATGGGTTCGTGGAAGGTGGTTTCTAATTCTGTATGAGAATACCTGGCTAAAGTTATCATAAGCTCCAGGAGGCTTTGATGTCTCCCTCTAGGAATGAGGATATTTTCTCTTAAGAAGATTTTATAAAGGAGGTTGACTGTTTAACTCAATCTTGATGGTAAAATAAAAATATTTTAAAAATCCAACTGTAGTTAAATAGCAGCAACTAAAGTGAATGTATTGGTTTATTAATGTAACTGGGATGTTCAGAAGAAGGATCTGTCTTCAAAAAACATTCACAGTATGTCTTCAAAAATCTGTGATTCTCTCTCTGTCTCTCTCCTCTCCTCTCCTCTGTGGTGGCTTCATTATTAGGCAAGCTTTCTACAGCAGCTAACATGACCACCTGCAGATCTAGACATGTTTTTCTTCCAACTAGTAGCCCCAAATAAAAGAAGCCATTTCTTTTTTGACAGTTTGAGGAAAAGTCTTAGGGATGCTTTTGTTTAGCCCCCTTGGGTTAGGTACCTATGGCTGAGATTGTACAATTTAACTGTTCTTAGTTGACACAGATGACATTAGTCTATGGAGAGGGACAATAACATTTACCATATGTATGTGCCTTTCTGTTTTCAGAGATTTTCAATATATTCAAAGCTAAAAACAATACTACCAAACACATAGGCTACATATATTTTTTCTCTATCAAAGATAAGGAAACTGTCAATGAGAGAAGTTATGTCATGCGTCCCTGGTTACATAATTGATTGGTGGAACAGTCTGGATTGAATTATCAGTCTCTTAATAGTAATCTCAGCTAGAAAAAGAAGACTAGTTAGTGTGGAGGTCAGGATTTGGGCAGCTGTTTGAATCTGCATTATTAAATCAGCAATATTTCTGAGTTATTTATGCAAGCCTGATCATGTTGTTAAGTAGGGAAGTTGGGGAAATTAGGAATGGGTGGATTAGAGGACCCTGAACAAGTAGGTTGACAGTCCTGCCCCAACATGGAGGTCGTGTGATTTCTAGTATTAGATAGTTGAGTATGTTTGATGAATATGAGATGAAAGCGTTCAATTTTTTCAGGAAAGACTCATGATTCTTTTATTTTTTGTTAAATTGATTGGTTATTCATTTGTTTTTAAAGTTGGATACAATGGCTTGAGCAACTCCAGGTTACTAGCTGTCTTTCAAAGATTTGTATGGGTTATCACCCATACAAGGTTGACTGTTTAACTCAACCTTGATGGTAAAATAAGGTGACTGTGAGAAAAAATAAAAAAGTGACTGGATTTGAAAATCTATAGATGTGATGGATCTGGATGATTTAATTCACTTTCTGAGGGCTTTAAATGAACTTGAGAAATGACTCTTTAAAAAGGTAAATAACCTTGAGAAGAAAGGGTTATAACCGTTACTTGTTGAAGTATGTGGGCACATCTTTTCTCAACCACTTCTCTAGAATGTATCACAACAACTTACTAGAATAAGTATCTTTGAACTGCAGTGGTGTTAGAGATGTTTTGTCAAGTCTATAATGCTTTGACTCCAAGGTACTTGGCCAAAAATGGTTGAAATGGAGCTGTAGATAAGGGACCAGACCACTAACACATTGGATTTTGAGGCCCTCACTGAATCATTTTAATTAATCATTGATCCCAATTTAGAAATCTGGATGCAGGGCAGTGTGATATTAGGGGGACTTGACAAAAAATAGCCGTGTGCTATCTGCTAGGCAGAACTATGGCCCAGGTGGATCCTGCAAACAAAATGGATTTGTATTGAGGCAATGGAAGATTGAGCTTTGGGAGTTTCCCTCTTTTGTAATGAGTGGTAAACAAGCCTTCACTCTGTCTATAGGAAGACATCACCTCATCCCTCAGTGTTGTCTACCACAAACACAACCCTAAGGAATGGCTTATGTACAGAATAACAAAGGTCTTGTATTCTTGACAATCACATTAAGAACATGCAGTGATGCTCAGAGGCCATGAGGGATTGCCTTGTTTAGAAACTAAACAAATAGTCACTGAAAAGAAAAATCAATGCATAGACTAATAAATATGAACACATTAAACTTTTTAAAAATCTACATAATAAACAATTCCACAAAGTGAAAAACAAGCACAGCCTGTACAAAAATATTTGCAAAGGATTAATAACCAGAGTAAATAAAAAACTTCTAAAAATCATTAAGAAAAATACATACAAACTAGTAGCAAAAAAAAAATGAACAAAGGTTAAGAAATGGAAACCTAAAAAGCCATTAAATATATGACAAGTTTCCTAACCTCAATAGTAATTAGGGAATTGAAAGGAGAAGCTTTGTGAAATACTATTCCATATTTTTCTATACGGCAAATTTTTTAAATGGGTGAAAATACCAAATGGCGGGAGAGGATGTGGAAGAATGCTTATAAGAAGGAGAACAGAAAAAATATTGTTATAAAATATTCATAAAGTCAAATACCACATAGCAATTGAAATAAAAGCTACACATGTCAACAGGGAAAATATCAAAAGCAAATTGATGAGCAAAAATGGAAACATTTGGAAGAAAATAAGGCTTTAAGACATATAAAATAAGAGTAAATATTACTTATAAATATTTACATGCATAATGAAACTATGTAATATCCAGAAAAGTGATAAATCTCAAACTCAGGGAAGTGGTAATACCTAGAGATGGAAAGAAATGTATGGAATTGATTTGGGAAATTAAAGCATTTTTATTAAATTTCTAATACTTTTTAAAAGATTAGAAGCAAGCCAAAAAGTGTTATATTTTCATGAACAAAAACAAAAGCTGGGGATCCTATATATTTTTTCTCTATGTTAAACTATTTCGTTGTAAAGAGAAAGCTATTTATCAATTTGTAGGTGAGGGCTTAAAATCACCACACTTAGCAGCATAGGACATAAAACAAATTTTATCCTTTTAGTATATAACATGATATGGTAAACAGAGTAAACCAGACATGTGCTACACCCAAAGATGATTCTGTGTCTCTTTTGGGAAGTTAAAATCCCTTGTCTCTGGCTGCTAGAGACTTGGTATCTAGGTCTAGTAATAGACCTGAGGATAAGATCTTGACTCAATGGCTGTCCTCTAGCAGTCATTTTACTGTTCCAGTGCCGAGGCTTGAGTTGAAACCCAAGTCTTCCTTTTCATAGCTGACGATCCCTTGGCCAATTATTTCTTGCTTTATGGCCCAGGTCACTTAATTATAAAATTATAATAGTAAAATAAATGTATTTTTTCATGGATAAACTCCTGGTCAACTGCTATCTACAACTTTGACCATCTCCCTTGTTCTCTATTTTGTTCAAGAATCCCTCATTTCCAAAATCACTCAGAGAAAGGTGAGCCCATCTCCAGCTCCTGATATGGAGACTGGCTATTTTAAGTCCATCTATGGCATTCCTCTGGGCTGTTATTCATCCATGAGTGAACTGGTGACCTAAAAGCAGACCAAATCATACCGAAGGAAAAAGACAGTATTTGACTTTCTCCTTCCCTTTCTAAATGGAACTAAATAAGGAGTCATTTACTTTCAATTTCCATTGGTGATCATCTTGTACTTGGAGGAAACTAGACTGAAGTAAGATGAAGGGTTAACAAAGCCCAACAGAGGGGCAGAAAGATTGTGTTTCATCTGAGTTAAGTCCCAGACAAAACTGCACCTAAAGCCCGTCTTATCTCTGAAATTCCAATTATTCTGAGATATTAAATTTCTTTAATATTTAAACCAATTTGACTTAGTGTTTTCTGTTACTTGCAGAAGAACACAATAACTGATACACTATCTCATATATTGAACTGTAAAAATAAATGAGAAAAAATTTATAATGCACCTAGCAAAATACCCAGCATGTGGCTATTTTTAGCTGGAACAGTTTGGCCCCCATGCCTCCTTTGTCAACACATTCCCTCTGAGTTTAAGGTAAGTAGCTTCTATCCATTAGCCTATTCTTCAAATAATCCTTGCCCTGTTCCTCGATTTTAACTTCCCCCATACATATACTGTTTTATAAACCATACTGTTATTGATATGCAATTAGTTTATATTTAATAATGTAGTGGCAGAAATAGTACCTGACACAAAGGAAGCATTCAATATATATTTTTAAATAAATGAACTTACTCTTCTGACACCTACAACACATAACAATGATTCTTATGTAATTTATACATCTATACATTTATATAACATGCATAAATATATATTATGCAAACCTACATTTATATGTATACATATTAGATAAATATACATTGATATGCATTAATATACACTAATACATATGGTATTTTACTAAGCCTCCCACAGGGAAATGTTTCATTTATAGATGGACAATTATATATTTGTAAACACAAAAGTTTTCACAACTAATATTTTATCATAGAAACTTTGACACTTGGTAGATTTGGTTGTTCAATTCTAGTAGTCAGACACCAAAACTTATCTTCAGAAGCCATAGTTTAATGGGAGATTATTCTCCCTTTGTTAGCTTTTCCTTCTTCATACAAAAATGATAAGATCAAAGGTAAACAGGTCAATTAGAGACTTAGATTCTGTGCCTAAGGAAGAAGGATGTCCTAAAAAAAACAAAACAAAGCAAAACTACTTTAAATATAACTAAGGAGATATTTGAAAAGTTAATAATAAAACATTCACTCTATCAGCTACTAGTGACAAGTCCTAGAAAAAGTTACAAGACATCCTTCCGGAAAGAAGAAAAACTATGGTATATGCTTCTAAAATAAAGTACTGAAAATAGTATTTTAATGATAGCAAGCACAAAAACACTTAGCATGTTCACTCAAACATGAATGTTTAATCCCCCTGCATTCTTTAAGTCTCTGATCTCCTTTGGGAATGAAATAACTTCAGGCCTCAATTTGTACTGGTAGCTTAATGATTAAAGATGAAAAAGTCTTTGTGCATCTGATTTTTATATGCCTTGTTTTACTGCAAATCCTATTAAAATAAACTCTGCTTTTAGTTGCTGTGAGTAATTGGATCCAGTACTTCACCGCTGAAAAATGTTAGCTTCTAATTTTAATCTTTGTTACCAATAGGATGACACTAGAAAACAAGAAGGGGTTGTGAGTACTATATAAGGTACAGTTGCTGAAATAAAATGTTAACATTGTCTGCTAAGTTTGTAAATTGTATATGTCTATGTGTGAGGGAGAGCACAAAACCATTTGCAATAGTACTATTTCTGTTTGCTAAAACAAAATGAATGCTGTACCTTTTCTATTTAATTTTGTCAATAAAATATTTTTAAGCCAAAAATAAGAAATCTAATGCTGACCTTTATGCTATATGTTTCACACTCCAAAATAATTGGATTTAAACACAGTTCTGTAAGGTTTATGCATGTGAGTATGTATAGGAGGTGTCATAGGAAATGTAAGGAGGAAAGGGAGGATATTGTGATAGGGTCTAACTTGGTTTTGCTTACTGTAGGCACCAAACTTTGACATTAAGAATAATAATTTTTTTTGCCAGAAATTTTAGGATGATGACAAAAAACATTTGTTTAAAATGACTGTGCCCACACTTGTAATGAGAAATAAGTACACATTACTGAATATCAGACCATAAGTGGTCCATGTGACAGAAGTCTCTAGTTCTTCTCAGTAAGAAATCAGGGGGCATCTCTGGTGTGTTCAAGACAATCTATCATGTTCTCTCTGGTTTGGTATCTCTTCTGCATGCTCGCCATTTAGTCTCATTTTGTCCTGAACAATCATTTCCCCTTGCCCACTTTTACTACTATATCTTTGTATTTATTGTTTCCCTTTATTCAAAGGGAATTGTTGAGTTGGTGTTTCAGTGGCATCAGTATCATCTATGTGTTAATATTATGGGAGACTGGAGGAGAGCTCATTTCTAAACTTCTTTGCAGAGATAAATATGAACTGAAAGTGACTTTTTCATTATCCCAGCACCATGCAATATATGGTACAATATTAAGCTTTCCCATACAATAATAACAGGATGTAACCAATTTATGTGAAAAATGACTTTGTGAGTCTCACATGTGCACACAAAATGACATGGACAATTAGTCAATTTTGTATGTAATGTTTGCCTATGGACTTGCAATGCTCATGTTTAGCTACCAATAAAAATCAAGTTCATAATATACTGAATACATTTACAATTCATCTTGTTGAGTGTCGACATATTTTCAAGATTCAAGGAAATATTTGGATGGAAAATCATAGGTATTACTCTTCTAAAGTTGAAAGTTAAAATCCTGTTCAATGTTTTCAATAAAAACTGGCTTTTGAAGCAGTGAAATTGTCCTGAACAGATTTAATATGCTTGTTCTTTTTTAATGTGATAAGGGTGTTATATATTTTGTGAAATAAATGTAGAATAAGTTTAAAAATAAATATACATGGTCCTTTTTAATACTCCAGTGAAATACATGGGTGTTTCACTACACCTTTCACTGACAAAAAAATAATCACATAAATCCTCCACACACAGTTGCAATTTAGTGAAATACACAGTTTTCTGTTTTCTATTACTGTATACAGTATAAATTCTTCTGCTGGAAGACAGACTGTGACAAATTTGCAAACAGCATCTGTATTCATACATTTGAAACATTAATTTATCCACCAATAAAATTCTGATTTCCCAAAAGGAGAGTCATATCTGAGAACTAATGCCTATTTTTGAGACTTAACTGAGTTTTCAATGTTAGTCATTTTCTCATGAGTTACGTGCTCCCATGGAAAAATATACAACTTAACAGCAAGTACAGAGAGTTAAAAGGGTCACACAAAACATAAATCTGTATGCCTACTTTATGTATGTGTATAATTCATATAAATAAATTTTTGACTACCTACACTTTCCATTATGGAAAATGCTTTTGTTAGCAGCGATATCAAAGGAATAACAAGGAAAGCTCTATAATATATACACTAAATTAAATGCTTACATACTACATTTTTTGAAATGATAAATACTGCTCTGGCATAATAGGGAAACTTCTTGAAACTGAAAAATAAAGCCTATGTTTATTGGCCAGTAGTACAGTTTATTTCTAGGTGTAGGATAGAATTTTCAGAAGAACTACATGAAAGCAAAAGAAGGTAGAACTACAGACATGCAATTCTAACTGTGTGTTTTTTCTTTTAATTCCTTAGGAATGTATTTATCATTCAACAAGAGCTACTTTTTAACTCCTGGTTTTATAAACAATGCCACAGCATATACCTTCTGCAATACAAAAAGCAGTTTAGTTAGTCAATTTATGTTTATTTGCTTTTGGTTTTGTTTTCTCTTCTTCCGTAGAATTTATGTAGTGTATTCCTAAAATCTCATTGAGACTACCTGATTTCTTATGTATAATATTTTCATTCTACTGATTCATGAGGAAACAAGACCTTCGATTAGGTTATTTTATAGAAATTTAAAGAAAACGTCTTGATCATTTTAATTATGTCAGGAAACAACTGGTTTCACCAAGTCTTAAGTGAGACACCCTCAACAGCTCCCCACAGGGGTGTCCTACAGAGACTAACCTTATCCTGGACTTTGCTTGTTCTATTGTGGTCTTCTAAGTGTTGATCAAAGCCTATTCAAATAGATGCGGAATATATTTTTTAAGTGACATAACATGAGATTTAAAATTCAAAAAGCCTTCTCAGCTATTTGAACAGTGACGATCTGAAATCTGCATCCATGCTGCTTTTTTAATTAAAATTTTACCCAAAGGAAAATAGTACTTAACAGTTTGTGAGCTTACTCTCTCTAGAAATTGTGTAGTGAATTGTATGCTCATAGCATAAGGTGCTCCAGTGTCTTGGGCTTTTGCTCTGCTGTCTGATCTTTTTTTTTTTTTTCCACTGCTGTTACACTTTTGACCTAATTTAATTGACATACACAACAGATTCACATTGTTCTAGGACTGATTACCTGAACAGGTAGTGAGGAAAAAAAGGCAAGTCACAGAGCTGGCTGGGACATTCATTTCAGTCACACTAAGTTGGCAGAGAGGGAGTATCGCTCAGAGAGAGAACCTGAGGAAACCTGACTTTACAGGAAGGTCGTGAGTGACTTCAGAGAATTCTTCAACCTCCTCGTTTATGAATTTATTTTTAATTAATTTCTTCTTTCAAGTCAATACATTTTCACATATCATTGTCTCAGGATTGCTGTAGGGATAGAAAAGTCTGAACTGCTTCACTGTTGACATATGTATTAGGTGTGCCTGGCTCTCACCTTCTATACTTGAGGAGAATGTAATATGAGCATCTGATTTTAAGATTTTAGCTCTTTTCTCTTCATTGGTTTCAACTTACTCTAAAAACCAAAGAATCACAAGGGGTTTGTTTGGTTTGGTTTCATTTTGGTTTCCTTTCCTGAATATCCATATCTCTATCTGTCTATATATTTACCAACCATAAAGAGAATTTGAAAATAAACCAAGTTTTGCTGTTTCTCCATAAAATTCCAACTGAGCAGTAATCACCACCTAAATTCAACAGATTATTTAAGTGCCTTAAGCTTGCTTAATTATGGTAACAAGAGTTTCTTAATTTGTGTTTCAACATTCTTTCAAGAACAAGAGCAAAATGCATTCATTACAATATGAGTGCATTTTGTTATCTTAATGATGGAGGAGATCCTTATGAATGCATTGCCTGAATGAGGGTAGGCCTATGCATGGACTGCGTTAAAGGACTTTAGGAGCCTTTGGAAAGATGGGATTCTTCACAAACACCTGTTCTGTAGTTGGGTTATTGCCCGTGCTGCCCTGAGAGCAGAGCAGGATGTGGCACTGTCTGGGATCCACACACCAGAGGACCCTTCTTTCGCTCTTCTCTATCCACTCACCATGAGAAGAGAGCCACAGGGCTGCATGTACTCAGTTGCAATGCACCCTGTCTATGCCGCTCCAAAGCATGTGGGACTCTGGATTTCCCACCAAATATCTCCGTCCTACGAACGGAGCAGGTACAGGCTTTTCCCATGGCTTATACTGCCAGACTGTGCCAACACCCCTAGGCCCTAAGAGAGACAAAGGTATCACTATTTGTGGGAAAAGGACAGAGATTGGATTGCAGATAGGGACTCCCTATGCATCTTCATGAGGCTGCTCATGGGGCCGGATTAGCCACATGGAGCAGAGGACTGTGGCTGGAAACTAGGGCTATGGAGAGAGACAGAGGGGTGTCAAGAGTCCTCCTGATTGATAACTTCATAACTTAACATGCAAACATAAAGTCAGTTGGCCTCTGCTTATACTCTTTCCTAGATGAGCATTAAGGGAGAGCTGCCGAAAGTTTACCTTTTTATTTGTATTGAGTCAATTGCTCTGAGTCAGGATGATACAATGGGAAAATAAGTCAACATAATACTCATTCCCTTGGACTCATTCCTCTCTTTTCAATATGTCTGTGCTATCATTAATAAAAAAAAATAACTAGTCTTAGAGAATATGGTAGATTCTAATGTACTGTCCAGATCTTTCAGGAATGAAATCATTAGTTCCCCCAGTTGTTATGACTGTGGCAGAAAATGGCTCATAGACCCCAGCCCACTTGAAAGACTGACTCAGCTAATGAAATCTTCCTTGTCCAAAATCACACCTCTTTTCATGGTCCAAAGGCACCCAGCGACTGACCAGCACAGGTGTCTGAAACCTTGCCATTCCTGCCTTTGCCAAGTTAGGACAACTCTGGAAGGCTATACAGCTTCAAGCTGCCCATAGCGTTGGCTGAGTCCATCACTGGGAATGCATTAAGCTCAACTTCTTCCTCTGAAAAACCCTGCTTCCTTCCTTGCCCATTCACAGGTATTGATTCCAAAGGCATTCCCTAGCAAATTCCCTGCACTCTAATCTCTATCTCAGAGTCTGCCTCTATGGGAAACCAACCTATAAGGAGATATTAAGCAGTATATAGAAATTTGTGACTCCATTACTTTGAATATGCTTCCCTCTCTACAGATAATTCTTTCAGTTTTATACTTCACACATTTAATTCTACTTATTCTTCGGAAGCCCACTTCAAGTTATCCTTGTTTCTTCCTAATTCCTTCAATCACTCCAGTTCACACTGAGCTCTGCCCTTTACCTAAAATATTAATCTATACTATTGTGCTTAGAATCAGCACCCCTGACTTAATAAATGATGACATCATAAGTTGAAGAGAGCTTCGTAAATAGCAAATATGCCAATGTCAGGTATAATAATAGCATTAGTGTGGTCTCCCTCACTGGAGTAACAAGAACCATACTTTTTATATTTTCTCTTCCTTTTCACTCCAACCCCCATTCCCCTGCAGAGTCTGTTACAATTAATACAAACTATATTTTAGATAGATTTTCTTAAAAATATGGATCCCATATCTTGCTAAATACAGGTATAATTTTTTGATCATGGCTAAGTGGTAACAAAGTAAAACAAAATTTGGGAAAAGATTAATTTTGGTGTTCCTGGTTGATGATGTTCTCACATTTATATAAATGTAACATGAGGTAACCAAGCACTTAAGCAATTATTAAGCCATATATTAGAGACAGTGCTAGATCATATATGATCATTTCTTATGTAATCAGCATGACATGTCCCATAATTCTGGAGAGTAAATAATTATGCCTGTTTTATTTTTCTAGTCATAGCCAATAAATGCACTACTACCATTGTGTCTTTGTGCCATATGTTATTACTGTGAAAGAAAAGGAGAGAAGTTAAGAAGAGAAGGAAAGGAGGGAAGAAGAGAGGAAAAGAAGAAGGAAGACAAAATATCTTAAACTGCTCCTTAAACTGACCAGCCAATGATGTCTGATCTGTGTTGACACCATAAAAGTCTAGCTTCTGAATGAGCGACTGATCTTTGAGGAAGGACAATGCCCTCCCTGAGATCCAAACTCAATTAAAGAGAATCCATACTTGACATTTTCTCCTTTTTATACAAATACTCTGCTGGTTGTCTACTGCTCCACGGAACTTAAGCCTAGGTTTCTGGTCTGGGAGAATTTTCAGTACCCAACAGACCTTGTATGTGTCCATGTCCACAGATCCCTAGGCT
The DNA here is from genome assembly GCA_032199065.1 of Smutsia gigantea. Taxonomy (NCBI): domain Eukaryota; kingdom Metazoa; phylum Chordata; class Mammalia; order Pholidota; family Manidae; genus Smutsia; species Smutsia gigantea. The sequence goes on along the minus strand of JAVSCE010022257.1, from coordinate 7,746 downwards.
TTTTGATTTCATTGCAAGTAGAGAAATTAATTTCATGCCTCAGTTGTTTGCCCTTGTAACTGATCATTGGGTCAGTGTAAGGAAAACTCTGGCCCATCCTAGGACGGCAAGGTCTAGGGCACTGGCCTTACTGATCTGCATGGCTTCCTGCTTTGCAAACTAGGGATGTCGAGGATTAACAGTCTTAATTAAATAGAAAAGATTTGATGGTTCCTTAATTTTAGAACAATGTCTGTTTATTCATTCTATATTTATCTAAGATGTTTACACAAATTATTGCATCAGACATTTCAATTCTGTTTCCTTAGGTTAAAAAATCAAACAAATCTGTACCTTACTTAATAAGTCCAATTTAATTCTTTCCACATGCTGATGGGCCTGCTCACCTCCATTATACAGAGGAGAAAACCAAGAATTGAGATGACTAAGTAATTTACTCAACATCACTACCGACTATTGAATGTAGGACTACCAAAGTAGTAATTCTTTATATTATTACATGAAAAAAGTCAAAAGACACGAATATGCATTCCAGGTGCATTAATGTACAGAATTGGCTATCAATACTAGTGTAGTTGAAGTTTGAACGCTCATTTTATGATTCCCTAATAAGAAGAGCATACTTTTTTTAATGAGTTAAAGATTTCCACTGAGTAAAACCGTAATTCATGTTTACTGGAAAAAGGCGGAAGTGTTTTAACTTCCCTGCCTACAAATTGCTTTAGCTCTTCTTTATTTACAAGACAAACTACATGTGAAGAAAAAAGATTTGGATCCTTCGCAGCTAACATTTCATTTCCTCTTGGCAGCTCTTAGAATTCTGTCATCAGGCTGTCATCATATTGTGTTTATTTTATCCTGATATCAAGGTGCATGTTTATATAAAGAAAACCGGGGAAATATTTAACTGAATATGAATGCCTTGATATGAATATGAATGCCTTAAAAAGTAAAATGGAAGTTTATTTTTTAACTATTAAATACATAGATATTACATAATAAAATTTCATTGAATAAATATATGAACAAAATAATTAGAGAATTAAGTATTGTTCTAAACTTCTTATGTGGGAAGGTAAAGACTTCATCTGCTATCAATAAGAAATGTAATTCCCACCTTAATTATTTTTTTAAAGACTATGATTAAGGGGAGAAAGGAAGGAAGGAAGGAGGAAGGAAGATTGATCTCCTAGAAGGGGTTGATCTTCTAGCTCTGATTCTACCTGCATGTGCATTCTCAGTGTCAGAAGGGATGGTAAAGGATGGGATACAGCAGGTGTTGGACAGTGAGATAGAAAATTGGCACCTTAGTGGCCACTGTGTGTTGTTTAGACCTACCCTCAGAACCAAGGCACTTATTCTCCAGCTGCCAGGGCTGTTGGCTGCTCAATCCTGACAGTTGATCCTCTTCCCAGGAATTTCTCTTATGAAAGAAGGCTTCTTCACCCAAAATCATGCCTCTTTCCTGGGGCAACCTTCCCTATAACCCTACTGGCATAGTATTCCATGATTATTTCCTTGCTCCTCTCTGTTTCTCATCTCTCCCTTGCTTTGTCTCTCTAAAATAGATAGATGATAGATAGATGGTTACACACAGAGATGTTACAATCTTATAATAAGTCATTGGCACCCCCGAATTTGAAGTGAAGAGGTATTTAAATGTATTCTAGCTTATGAACATATTTTAATTCAACATTTTTTTCTGTTTAGGAGCTATTCCTGCTGAACTGTCTTTTCTGTTTTTCTTTCTCTTCTCCCAACTTCAGGATTGGTAGTCCTCAGTCATTACTGACTAATCTTACCCAGTATTACACCAGTTAGCATACAGTCAGGAAAAAAGAAACCAGTCTAGATATTTCATACAAAGGATTTAACACAGGGATTTGGTTCTAAAGGCTTTGGGAGGTCTTCAAAAGCTTAAAGAAGAAGGAGGCTTATAGAAACAACAGAAGCTGCTAATACCCCTGGAAGGAAACCCAGGGGCCTGATCCTGCTCTTGTACTTTTGGAAATACCATTACAGTTGGTTTTGATTACCATGCCATTCCTCTCTCCCTAACAGACAACCACTACAATGTGGCTGATCTGTATTCTTGATATATAAGCACAAGATATAAGCAGTGTGTAAAATATGCAGTGTGTTTTTAATTTGCATGCATTAAAATCGGATGTCCAGTTGTGCTCTTACTTTAAATATTCTCCATTTATTTTTATAATTTCTCTCATTTGATTGATAAATATAATTCCTGATTTCTAACTAATTCATAGGATTCCATGGTATGTATCTGCATATTTTATTCGCCACCCCTTAATCACGTATAACTAAGTCACATCCAGTCCCCTGCTGCCTCAAACAATATTGTGATAAATAAGTGCATATAAACCTCTGGGATGGCTATCAAGACAATGGATCACTGAGCCCTGGGTGATAACCATAACTCACTTCACAGAAAACTGCCAGAATATATCCCAAAATGGCCATACTAGTTTATAGCCCTTCACAGTGCATGGGGAAGGCTCTTTCCTAAATATTATCAAATCAAAATGTTGCCCAACTTTCTCATTTTGCCAATTTCTTGCATGGAAAGTTTTATTTCATAGTAGTTTAATTTGTATTACTCAGGTGAATGTTAACATCTCTTCTTATATTTGTTAACCATTTGAGTTTACTCTCCATGAATAATCTGTTTATAACCATGCCCATTTTGCTATTGAATTCCTAGTCTTTGGCTGATTTTCAGGACTGTTCTACAATTTAATTAATTCCATCTATCCATTCATTAATTCATGTACTAAATGAATTTCTATTGAGCATTTACCATGCTGTAGGCATTGTTTTAAACACCTAGAACATGTTAGTGGACAACAGAGACAAAGATCTTAACCCGAAGTTTATGTTCTACTCAGCAGTAGGGAAGGATGGTGATGAGTAGGAAACAATAAACATGTGAATAATAAATGAGAAAATTAAATAGTATGTTAGAGGGTGATAAGTTGAGGATAAGTAGAACAAATAAGGAAACTGGGAAAAGGATGATTAGCCTATCTTCAAGTAGGTGACATTTAAATGAAGACTTAAAGAAATCCTGGGGGAATTGTCTATGAGTATCTGGAGGCAGCATTGCAGGGAGAGGCTGATTAGTGACTCACAGTGGGCGCAGAACATGAGTATTTGAGGAAGAGCATGAAAGCTAGAGGGAAGACAAGTGCTAGTAGGAGATCTAGTCAGAGAAGAAACATGAATTTTACACCACTGGCAGTTGTCGAGCAAAGGAACAACATGTTCTGGCTTATGATTAAAAAAAAAAATCATCTGGTTGTTGGGTTGAAAAGACTCAGTAAATAGGCAAGTATAGAAGCAGAAAGACCAGTCAAGAAGCTATGACAGCACTGAGGTTAGAGGTGATGATGGCTTGAACTTAATGTTAACAGTAGAGATGGTAAGAAGTGGTGGGATTCTGGACATATTTTGAAGGTAGAGGCAAAGGACATTCATTTCTTGTGGGTTTTTACTGCTGTACATGACATCTACCAGTCGGTTACCTGACTCCTATGTTGACTCATAGTGTCCCTTATTTAACAGAAGTTCCTTAATTTTAATGTAATTAAATCTGATTTCCACATTATAGACTATGCTGTTCTTGTCAAATTTAAAATAAAACAAATGAACAAACAAAACAAAGACAGACTCATATACAGAGAACAAAATGATGTTTGCCAAAGGGGAGTAGGTTGGGGGGGATGGGCAAAGTAGATGAAGAGGATTAAGAGGTATGAACTTCCACTTATAAAATTAAATCATCAGGATAAAAAGTACAACATAGGGAATATAGTCAATAATATTGCAATGACTTGGTATGGTGACAGATGGCAATTAGACTTACCATAGTGAGCATTTTGTAAAGTATGTTGTCAAATCGCTATGTTGTACACCTGAAACTAATATTATATGTTAACTATACTTCAATTAAAAAAAAGTTCCTTCCACCACCAATCTCATATTCCCCTGGATTAGCCTTAGAATTTGACATTTCATATTTTGGTCTTTAATATTTTAATCATTTATATTTGTAAAAATAAGATGGAAATCCAGCTTTTTTTCTCTCTAGATAGTAAATCAGTCTCCAAATGCAGCATTTATTTTTCCCATTGATTTGTGGCACAACATACATCCTTTATCATGTCCCCATAAATATATGGATCTTAGTGAGCTATGACTGGCCTCTGCTTTGCATAATGAATATTATAATAATAATAATTGGAGTTAGTTCTACATTAACTACAAGTTTGCAATTTTTGCATAAAAATGTGTAAAAACTGTGTAATTGACTTAAACTTCTGTCACCATTAGGACCAAGAAATCTCAACAAATATTTTCCAGAGAAGTCAAAATGTCTTTTAAATGCTGTGATAAAAAATCTGAGTCAGAGCCCATAAAGGAGTTTGCACCATTCAGATTTTACAAGACAGGTGAATAATACGTTGTTTTTTTTCTTAAGAAGGAGGGCATTAAAGACTTAATTAAAAAAAAAGTAGGGACTTCCGGGAAGATGGCGGTGTGAGCAGGGCGGCAGAAATCTCCTCCCAACACTATATTTATCTACGAAAACACAGAAAATACATCTATTCCTAAAAGAGAGACGAGAATACATAGGAAAGCGCACAGCGTGCAGCTACACCCGAGAGGACTCGGCACCCCAAGAGGCGGGTAAGATACGGAGCCGCGACCCGGCGGGACCCGAGCCCTCCCCCACACCAGCGCACCGGCGGAAGGAGAGGTTCAGAGCCAGGAGGGAGTGGAAGCACACCCTGCGAAGTAGCCAGCCCCGGTGATCTGCGCGGGGAGCGCTGACCCACATTGCGCAGTGCAGCGGAGATCGGAGAGACAGAGGGGCAGGATCTGAGCGGGGAACGCGCCAGGGTGCTTGCAGCCGGCTCCCGGGAAGGAAAAAAAAAAAAAGCGCGCGCTTTCTTCAGTGGTCTTAAAGAGACAGGAGCCCAGCGGAGGAGCCGGATCGCCCCAGCACACTCAGCCCAGCAGGCTGGGAGTCCTGGGGAGTTTCAGACGACTTAGCTGGCGACTGAGGAAGCGTAGCCATACTTAACACTTCTCACTGAGATCAAGCCTCCTATTCGTTCCCACCCCTGCCAGAGGGATAAAGGGCCCTGCGGAGCGGCACAGTCACAGCTGTGGAATAGTGGGGCAATAGCGCCACCTAGAGCATTCCCACAGAATCTACGTCCGGTGGGCATTTTTTTGTTTTTTTTTGTTTTGTTTTTGTTTTTTCTTTTCTTTCTTTTTTTCTTTCTTTCTTTTTTTTCCTTTTTTTTCTTTTTTTTTTCTTCTCTTTTTAAAGTCTTAAAGAGCCCAGCTGACATACGTGGCAACTATCAGTGACCAATTATATAGCCATGAAAAGACAGAGGAATATGGTTCAGACGAAAATCAACCAGACAACCCCAGAGAGGGAGTCTGAAGGAATGGAAATGCACAGCCTCCCTGAAAAAGAATTCAGAATAAAAGTCATAACCATGCTGATGGACCTACAGAGAAATGTGCAAGAGCTGAGGGAGGAAGTGAGGGAACTGAGGAAAGACAATACAGAAATCAGACAAGCGATCGACGGGCTTAACAGCAGAATGGATGAGATGCCAGAGACTGTTAATGGAATAGAAAACAGAGAACAGGAGTACAGAGCAGCTGAGGAAGAGAGAGATAAAAGGATTTCTAGGAATGAAAGAATATTAAGAGAACTGTGTGACTAATCCAAACGGAACAATATTCGCATTATAGGAGTACCAGAGGAAGAAGAGAGAGAAAAAGGGATAGAAAGTGTCTTTGAAGAAATAATGGCTGAAAACGTTCCCTCGCTGGGGAAGGAAGTAGTCTCGCAGTCCACAGAAGCTCATAGATCTCCCAACACAAGGGACCCAAGGAAGACAACACCAAGACACATAATTATTAAGATGGCAAAGATCAAAGATAAAGACAGGGCATTAAAGGCAGCTAGAGAGAGAAAAAAGATCACCTACAAAGGAAAACCCATCAGACTATCATCAGACGTCTCAACAGAAACCTACAGGCCAGAAGAGAATGGCATGATATATTTAACGTTATGAAACAGAAGGGCCTCGAACCAAGAATATTGTATCCAGCACGATTATCATTTAAATATGATGGAGGGATTAAACAATTTCCAGATAAACTAAAGTTAAGAGAATTTGCGTCTCATAAACCACCACTACAGGATATCTTAAATGGACTGCTCTAGATGGAAGCACACCTAAGGCTAAAAGATGTCACCAGAGAAAATAAAATCATAGCAAAGAAAGCAGACCATCCAAATACTAACTAAAGGCAAAGAATAAAACACCTAGTATATAAAGAATGGAGGAGGAAGAATAAGAAGGGAGAGAAAGAAACATCAGACTGTGTTTACAATAACTTAACAAGAAAGATAAGTTAGATTATTAGATAGTAAAGAAGCAACCCTTGAACCCTTGGTAACCACGAATCTAAAGCCAGCAATGGCAATAAGTACATACCTATCAATAATCACCCTAAATGTAAATGGACGGAATGCACCAATCAAAAGACACAGAGTAACAGAATGGATAAAAAAGCAAGACCCATCTATATGCTGCCTACAAGAAACTCACTTCAAATCCAAAGATATACACAGACTAAAAGTAAAGGGATGGAAAAAGATATTTCATGCAAACAACAAAGAGAAAAAAGCAGGTGTTGCAGTACTTGTATCAGACAAAATAGACTTCAAAACGAAGAAAGTAGCAAAACATAAAGAAGGACATTACATAATGATAAAGGGGTCAGTCCAACAAGAAGATATAACCATTATAAATATATATGCACCCAACACAGGAGCGCCAGCATGTGAGACAAATACTAACAGAATTAAAGGAGGAAATAGACAGCAATGCATTCATCTTAGGAGACTTCAACACACCACTCACTCCAGAGGACAGATCAACCAGACAGAAAATAAGTAGACACAGAGGCACTGAACAACACACTAGAACAGATGGACCTAACAGACATCTACAGAACTCTACACCCAAAAGCAACAAGATACACATTCTTCTCAAGTGCACATGGAACATTTCCAGAATAGACTACATACTAGGCCACAAAAAGAACCTCAGTAATTTCAAAAATATTGAAATCCTACCAACCAACTTCTCAGATCACCAAGGTATAAAACTAGAGATAAATTTTAGAAACAAATCAAAAAGGCTCACAAATACATGGAGACTTAACAACACTCTCCTAATTAATCAATGGGTTAACGACCAAATCAAAACAGAAATCAAAGAATATATGGAGACTAATGACAACAACAAAACAAAGCCACAACTTCTGTGGGACGCAGCAAAGGCAGTTCTAAGAAGAAAGTATATTGCAATCCAGGCCTATTTAAAGAAGGAAGAACATTTCCAAATGAATAGTCTAAATACACAATTACTGAAATTGGAAAAAGAAGAACAAATGAGGCCCAAAGTCACCAGAAGGAGGGACATAATAAAGATTAGAGAAGAAATAAATAAAATTGAGAAGAATAAAACAATAGAAAAAATCAATGAAACCAAGAGCTGGTTCTTTGAAAAAATAAACAAAATAGATAAACCCTAGCCAGACTCATTAAGAGAAAAAGAGAATCTACACACATAAACAGAATCAGAAATGAGAAAGGAAAAATCATGACGGACCCACAGAAATACAAAGAAT
>JAVSCE010022256.1:0-137163 GCA_032199065.1 Smutsia gigantea | reverse complement strand
AAGTGCTGCAATAAACATAGGGGTGCATATGTCTTTTTGAATCTGAGAAGTTGTATGCTTTGGGTAAATTCCAAGGAGTGGGATTCCAGGGTCAAATGGTATTTCTAGTTTTAGTTTTTTAAGGAACCTCCATATTGTTTTCCACAATGGTGGAACTAGCTTACATTCCCACCAGCAGTGTAGGCAGGCTCCCCTTTCTCCACATCCTCGCCAGCATTTGTTGTTCTTAGTCTTTTGGATGCTGGCCATCCTTACTGGTGTGAGGTGATACCTCATTGCGGTTTTAATTTGCATTTCCCTGTTGATTAGTGATGTGGAGCATCTTTTCATATGTCTGTTGGCCATCTGAATTTCTTCTTTGCAGAATTCCCTCTTCATATCCTCTGCCCATTTTTTAATTGGGTTATTTGCTTTTTGGGTGTTGAGGCATGTAACTTCTTTATATATTTTGGATGTTAACCCCTTGTCGTATATGTCATTTACAAATATATTGTCCCATACTGTAGGATGCCTTTTTGTTCTGTTGATGGTGTCCTTTGCCATACAGACACTTTTAAGTTTGATGTGGTCCCATGAGTTCATTTTTGCTTTTGTTTCCCTTGCTTGAGGAGATGCGTTCAGGAAGAAGTTGCTCATGCTTATATTCAGGAGATTTTTGCCTATGTTGTCTTCTAAGAGTTTTATGGTTTCATGACTTACATTCAGGTCTTTAATCCATTTTGAGTTTACTTTTGTGTATGGGGTTAAACAATAATCCAGTTTCATTCTCTTACATGTAGCTGTCCAGTTTTGCCAACACCAGCTGTTGAAGAGGCTGTCATTTCCCCATTGTATGTCCATGGCTCCTTTATCGTGTATTAATTGACCATATATGGTTGGGTTTATATCAGGGCTCTGTAGTGTGTTCCATTGGTCTATGGGTCTGTTCTTGTGCCAGTACCAAATTGTCTTGAGTACTGTGGCTTTGTAGTAGAGCTTGAAGTTGGGGAGCATAATGCCCCCAGCTTTATTCTTCCTTCTCAGGATTGCTTTGGCTATTTGGGGTTGTTGTGATTCCATATGAATTTTAGAATGATTTTCTCTAGTTCATTGAAGAATGCTGTTGGTATTTTGATAGGAATTGCATTGAATCTGTAGATTGCTTTAGGCAGGATGGCCATTTTGACAATATTAATTCTTCCTATTCATGAGCACAGGATATGTTTCCATTTATTGGTATCTTCTTTAATTTCTCTCATGAGTGTCTTGTAGTTTTCAGAGTATAGGTCTTTCACTTCCTTGGTTAGGTTTATTCCTAGGTATTTTATTCTTTATGGTGCAACTGTGAATGGAATTGTTTTCCTGATTTCTCTCTCTGCTAGTTCATTGTTAGTGTATAAGAATACCACAGATTTCTGCGTATTAATTTTGTATCCCGCAACTTTGTTGAATTCAGATATTAAATCTAGTAGTTTGGAGTGGATTCTTTAGGGTTTTTTATGTACAATATCATATCATCTGCAAACAGGGACAGTTTAACGTCTTCCTTGCCAATCTGGGTGCCTTTTATTTCTTTAAGTTGTCTGATTGCCGTGGCTAGGACCTCCAGTACTATGCTGAATAGAAGTGGGAAGAGTGGGCATGCTTGTCTTGTTCCTGATCTTAAAGGAAACGCTTTCAGCTTCTCGCTGTTAAGTATAATGTTGGCTGTGGGTTTGTCATATATAGCCTTTATTATGTTGAAGTACTTGCCCTCTATACCCATTTTCTTGAGAGTTTTTATCATGAATGGACGTTGCATTTTGTCAAATGCTTTTTCAGCATCTATGGAGATGATCATGTGGTTTTTATCCTTCTTTTTGTTGATGTGGTGGATGATGTTGATGGATTTTCGAATGTTGTACCATCCTTGCATCCCTGGAATAAATCCTACTTGATCGTGATGGATGATGTTTTTGATGTATTTTTGAATTCAGTTTGCTAATATTTTGTTGAGTATTTTTGCATCTATATTCATCAGTGATATTGATCTATAATTTTCTTTTTTTGTGGTATCTTTGCCTGGTTTGCTATTAGAGTGATGCTGGCCTCATAGAATGAGTTTGGAAGTATTCCCTCTTCTTCTACTCTTTGGAAAACTTTAAGGAGGATGGTTATTAGGTCTTCACTAAATGTTTGATAAAATTCAGCAGTGAAGTCATTTGGTCGAGGCGTTTTGTTCTTAAGTGGTTTTTTGATTACCAGTTCAATTTTGTTGCTGGTAATTGGTCTGTTGAGATTTTCTGTTTCTTTCTGGGTCAGCCTTGGAAGGTTGTATTTTTCTAGAAAGTTGTCCATTTCTTCTAGGTTACCCAGTTTGTTAGCATATAATTTTTCATAGTATTCTCTAATAATTCTTTGTATTTCTGTGGTGTCCGTTGTGATTTTTTCTTTCTCAGTAGACTCTTTTTTTCTTTATAAGTCTGGTTGGGGTTTATCTATTTTGTTTATTGTCTCAAAGAACCAGCTCTTGCTTTCATTGATTCTTTCTATTGTTTTATTCTTCTCAATTTTATTTATTTCTGCTCTAATCTTTTTTATGTCCCTCCTTCTACTGACTCTGTGCCTCATTTCTTCTTTTTCTAGTTTCATTAATTGTGAGTTTAGACTGCTCATATGGGATTGTTCTTTGCTGAGGTAGGTCTGTATTGCAAAATACTTTCCTCTTAGCACAGCTTTCGCTGCCTCCCACAGATTTTGTGGTGTTGAATTATTGTTGTCATTTGTCTCCATATATTCCTTGATCTCTGTTTTTATTTGGTCACTGATCCATTGATTCTTTAGGAGCATGTTATTAAGCCTCCATGTGTTTGTGGGATTTTAAAATTTTCTTTGCATAATTTATTTCTAGTTTCATACCTTTGTGGTCTGAGAAACCGGTTGGTACAATTTCAATCTTTTTAAGTTTACTGAGGCTCTTTTTGTGGCCTTGTATATGATCTATTCTTGAAAATATTCCATGTGCACTTGAGAAGAATGTGTATCCTGCTGCTTTTGGGTGTAGAGTTCTGTAGATGTCTGTTAGGTCCATCTGTTCTAGTATGTTGTTCAGTGCCTCTGTCTCCTTACTTCTTTTCTGTCTGGTTGATCTGTCCTTTGGAGTGAGTGGTGTGTTGAAGTGTCCTAGAATGAATGCATTGCATTCTATCTCCCTCTTTAATTCTCTTAGTATTTGTTTCACATATGTAGGTGCTCCTGTGTTGGGTGCTTAGATATTTATACTGATTATATCTTCTTGTTGGATGGACCCTTTTATCATTATGTAATGTCCTTCTTTGTTTCTTGTGACTTTCTTTGTTATGAAGTCCATTTTGTCTGATACAAGTACTGCAACTCCTGCTTTTTTCTCCCTATTAGTTGCATGAAATATCTTTTTCCATCCCTTCACTTTTAGTCTGTGTATGTCTATGGGTTTAACGTGAGTCTCTTGTAGGCAGCATATAGATGGGTCTTGCTTTTTTATCCATTCAGTGACTTTATGTGTTTTGATTGGTGCATTCAGACCGTTTACATTTAGGGTGATTATCGATAGGTATATACTTATTGCCATTGCAGGCTTTAGATTCGTGGTTACCAAAGGTTTAAGGTTAACTTCCTTACTATCTAAGAGTCTAACTTAACTCACTTAATATGCTATTACAAACACAATCTAAAGGTTCTTTTTTTTTTCTCCTCCCTTTTCTTCCTCCTCCATTCTTTATATACTAGGTATCATATTCTGTACTCTTTGTCTATTCCTTGATTGACTTTGGGGATAGTTAATTTAATTTTGCATTTGCTTAGTAATTAGCTGTTTTACTTACTTTACTGTGGTTTTATTACCTCTGGTGACAGCTATTAAACCTTAGGAACACTTCCATCTATAGCAGTCCCTTCAAAATACACTGTAGAGACAGTTTGTGGGAGGAAAATTCTCTCAGCTTTTGCTTATCTGGAAATTTTTTAATCCTTTCTTCAAATTTAAATGATAATCTTGCTGGATAAAGTAATCTTGGTGCAAGGCCCTTCTGCTTCACTGCATTAAATACATCATGCCACTCTCTTCTGGCCTGTAAGGTTTCTGCTGAGAAGTCTGATGATAGCCTGATGGGCTTTCCTTTGTAAGTGATCTTATTTCTCTCTCTGGCTGCTTTTAACAGTCTTTCCTTATCCTTGATCTTTGCCATTTTAATTACTATATGTCTTGGTGTTGTCTTCCTTGGGTCACTTCTATTGGGAGATAATGTGCATCTCCATGGCCTGAGAGACTATCTCCTTCCCCAGATTGGGGAAGTTTTCAGCAATTACCTCCTCAAAGACACTTTCTATCCCTTTTTCTCTGTCTTCTTCTCCTGGTACCCCTATAATGCGAATATTGCTCCATTTGGATTGGTCACACAGTTCTCTCAATATTCTTTCATTCTTAAAGATCCTTTTTTCTCTCTGTGCCTCAGCTTCTTTGTATTCCTCTTCTCTAGTTTCTATTTCATTTATCATCTCCTCCACTGTATCTAATCTGCTTTTAATACGCTCCATTGTGCTCTTCAACAATTGGATCTCCGACCATAATTCATTTCTGAGTTCTTGAATATTTTTCCGTACCTCCATGAGCATGTTAATGATTTTTATTTTGAACTCCCTTTCAAGAAGAGTCATGAGGTTGATGTCATTTAAATCTTTCTCGGACTTCTGGGAAGATGGCGGCATGAGCAGGGCGAAGAAATCCCCTCCCAAAACTATATTTATCTACGAAAACACAGCAAATACATCTTTTCCTAAAAGAGAGACCAGAATACACAGGAAAGCGCACAGCGTGCAGCTATACCCAAGAGGACTCGGCACCCCAAGAGGCGGTCTTAAAGAGCCCAGCTGACATACGTGGCAACTATCAGTGACCAATTCTATAGCCATGAAAAGACAGAGGAATATGGTTCAGACCAAAATCAACCAGACAACCCCAGAGAGGGAGCCTGAAGAGATGGAAATGCACAGTCTTCCTGAAAAAGAATTCAGAATAAAAGTCATAACCATGCTGATGGACCTACAGAGAAATGTGCAAGAGCTGAGGGAGGAAGTGAGGGAAGTGAGGAAAGACAATGCAGAAATCAGACAAGCGATCAATGGGCTTAACAGCAGAATGGATGAGATGCAAGAGACTGTTAATGGAATAGAAAACAGACAACAGGAATACAGAGAAGCTGAGGCAGAGAGAGATAAAAGGATTTCTAGGAATGAAAGAATATTAAGAGAACTGTGTGACCAATCCAAACGGAACAATACTCGCATTGTAGGAGTACCAGAGGAAGAAGAGAGAGAAAAAGGGATAGAAAGTGTCTTTGAAGAAATAATTGCTGAAAAATTTCCCTCGCTGGGGAAGGAAATAGTCTCACAGTCCGCTGAAGCCCACAGATCTCCCAACACAAGGGACCCAAGGAAGACAACACCAAGACACATAATAATTAAGATGGCAAAGATCAAAGATAAAGACAGGGTATTAAAGGCAGCTAGAGAGAGAAAAAAGATCACCTACAAAGGAAAACCCATCAGACTATCATCAGACTTCTCAACAGAAACCTTACAGGCCAGAAGAGAATGGCATGATATATTTAACGTTATGAAACAGAAGGGCCTCGAACCAAGAATATTGTATCCAGCACGATTATCATTTAAATATGATGGAGGGATTAAACAATTTCCAGACAAACGAAAGTTGAGAGTTTGCCTCTCATAAACCACCACTACAGGATATCTTAAATGGACTGCTCTAGATGGAAGCACACCTAAGGCTAAAAAGATGTCACCAGAGAAAATAAAATCATAGCAAAGAAAGCAGACCATACAAATACTAACTAAAAGCAAAGAATAAAACACCTATTATAGAAAGAATGGAGGAGGAGGAATAAGAAGGGAGAGAAATAAAGAAACATCAGACTGTGTTTACAATAACTTAACAAGAAAGTTAAGTTAGATTGTTAGATAGTAAAGAAGCAACCCTTGAACCCTTGGTAACCACGAATCTAAAGCCAGCAATGGCAATAAGTACATACCTATCAATAATTACCCTAAATGTAGATGGACTGAATGCACCAATCAAAAGACACAGAGTAACAGAATGGATAAAAAAGCAAGACCCATCTATATACTGCCTACAAGAAACTCACCTCAAATCCAAAGATATACACAGACTAAAAGTGAAGGGACGGAAAAAGATATTTCATGCAAACAACAAAGAGAAAAAAGCAGGTGTTGCAGTACTTGTATCAGACAAGATAGACTTCAAAACGAAGAAAGTAGCAAGAGATAAAGGAGGACATTACATAATGATAAAGGGGTCAGTCCAACAAGAAGATATAACCATTATAAATATACATGCACCCAACATAGGAGTGCCAGCATATGTAAAACAAATACTAACAGAATTAAAGGAGGAAATAGACAGCAATGCATTCATTTTAGGAGACTTCAACACACTACTCACTCCAGAGGACAGATCAACCAGACAGAAAATAAGTAAAGACACAGAGGCACTGAACAATACACTAGAACAGATGGACCTAACACATCTACAGAACTCTACACCCAAAAGCAACAGGATACACATTCTTCTCAAGTGCACATGGAACATTTACCAGAATAGACCACATACTAGGCCACAAAAAGAATCTCAGTAATTTCAAAAATATTGAAAACCTACCAACCAACTTCTCAGATCACCAAGGTATAAAACTAGAAATAAATTTTAGAAAGAAATCAAAAAGGCTCGCAAATACATGGAGACTTAACAACACTCTCCTAATTAATCAATGGGTTAACGACAAAATCAAAACAGAAATCAAAGAATATATGGAGACAAATGACAACAAGAACACAAAGCCACAACTTCTGTGGGACGCAGCAAAGGCAGTTCTTTTTTTTTAATATAATTTATTTTATTATCATTAATCTACAATTACATGTGCAATATTACGGTTATTAAACTACCCCTTCATCAGGTCCCCCCTACCAACCCCATTACAGTCACTGTCCATCAGCATAGTGAGATGCTATAGAATCACTACTTGTCTTCTCTGAGTTGTACTGCCCTCCCCGTGCCCCCCCAACATTACATCTGCTAATTGTAATGCCCCTTTTTCCCTCTTATCCCTCCCTCCCCGCCCATTTTCCCCAGTCCCTTTCCCTTTGGTAACTATTAGTCCGTTCTTGGGTTCTGTGAGTCTGCTGCTGTTTTGTTCCAAAGGCAGTTCTAAGAGGAAAGTATATTGCAATCCAGGCCTATTAAAAGAAGGAAGAACATTCCCAAATGAATAGTCTAAAGACACAATTACTGAAATTGGAAAAAGAAGAACAAATGAGGCCCAAAGTCACCAGAAGGAGGGACATAATAAAGATTAGAGAAGAAATAAATAAAATTGAGAAGAATAAAACAATAGAAAAAATCAATAAAACCAAGAGTGGGTTCTTTGAAAAAATAAACAAAATAGATAAACCCCTAGCCAGACTCATTAAGAGAAAAAGAGAATATACACACATAAACACAATCAGAAATGAGAAAGGAAAAATCACGACGGACCCCACAGAAATACAAAGAATCATAAGAGAATATTATGAGAATCTATATGCTAACAAGCTGGAAAACATAGAAGAAATGGACAACTTCTTAGAAAAATACAACCTTCCAAGACTGACCAAGCAAGAAACAGAAAAACTAAACAGACCAATCACCAGCAACGAAATCGAATTGGTAATCAAAAAACTACCCAAGAACAAAACCCCCAGGTCTGATGGATTCACCTCTGAATTCTACCACACATATAGAGAAGAAATAACACCGCTTCTCCTTAAAGTTTTCCAAAAAATAGAGGAGGAGGGAATACTTCCAAACTCATTCTATGAAGCCAGCATCACTCTAATACCAAAACCGGGCAAAGACCTCACCAAAAAAGAAAATTACAGACCAATATCCCTGATGAACGTAGATGCAAAAATACTCAACAAAATATTAGCAAACCGAATTCAAAAATACATCAAGAGGATCATACACCATGATCAAGTGGGATTCATCCCAGGGATGCAAGGATGGTACAACATTCGAAAATCCATCAACATCATCCACCACATCAACAAAAAGAAGAACAAAAACCACATGATCATCTCCATAGATGCTGAAAAAGCATTTGACAAAATTCAGCATCCATTCCTGATTATAACTCTCAACAAAATGGGTATAGACGGCAAGTACCTCAACATCATAAAGGCTATATATGACAAACCCACAGCTAACATCATACTTAACGGCGAGACGCTGAAAGCTTTTCATCTAAGATCGGGAACAAGACAGGGATGCCCACTCTCTCCACTGTTATTCAACATAGTACTGGAGGTCCTAGCCACAGCAATCAGACAAAACAAAGACATACAAGGCATCCAGATTGGTAAAGAAGAAGTCAAATTGTCACTATTTGCAGATGACATGATACTGTACATAAAAAATCTAAAGACTCCATTCCAAAACTACTAGAACTAATATCTGAATTCAGCAAAGTTGCAGGATACAAAATTAACACACAGAAATCTGTTGCTTTCCTATACACTAATGATGAACTAACAGAAAGAGAAATCAGAAAAACAATTCCATTCACAATTGCATCAAAAGAATAAAATACCTAGGAATAAACCTAACGAAGGAAGTGAAAGACCTGTACTCTGAAAACTACAAGACACTCCTAAGAGAAATTAAAGAGGACACTAACAAATGGAAATGCATCCCATGCTCTTGGCTAGGAAGAATAAATATTGTCAAAATGGCTATACTACCTAAAGCAATCTACAGATTCAATGCAATCCCTATCAAACTACCAACAGCTTTCTTCAATGAACTGGAACAAATAATTCTAAAATTCATATGGAACCACAAAAGACCCCGAATAGCCAAAGCAATCCTGAGAAGGAGGAGTAAAACAGGGGGAATTACGCTCCCTGACTTCAAGCTCTACTACAAAGCCACAGTAATCAAGACAATTTGGTATTGGCACAAAACAGACCCACAGACCAGTGGAACAGAATAGAAAATCCAAACATTAACCCAAACATATACAGTCAATTAATATTTGATAAAAGTGCCTTGGATATACAATGGGGAGATGACAGCCTCTTCAGCAGCTGGTGTTGGAAAACCTGGACAGCTACATGTAAGAGAATGAAACTGGACTACTGTCTAGCCCCATACACAAAGGTAAACTCAAGGTGGATCAAAGACCTGAATGTAAGTCATGAAACCATAAAACTCTTAGAAAAAAACAGACAAAAATCTCTTGAACATAAACATGAGCAACTTCTTCATGAACATATCTCCCCGGGCAAGGGAAACAAAAGCAAAAATGAACAATTGGGACTATATCAAGCTGAAAAGCTTCTGTACAGCAAAGGACACCATCAGTAGAACAAAAAGACATCCTACAGTATGGGAGAATATATTCATAAAAAACGTATCTGATAAAGGGTTGACATCCAAAATATATAAAGAGTTCATGCACCTTAACAAACAGAAAGCAAATAATCCAATTAAGAAATGGGCAGAGGACATGAATAGACACTTCTCTAAAGAAGAAATTGAGATGGCCAACAGGCACATGGAAAGATGCTCCACATCACTAATCATCAGAGAAATGCAGATTAAAACCACAATGAGATATCACCTCACACCAGTGAGGTGGCCAACGTCCAAAACACAAACAACAACAAATGTTGGCGAGGATGTGGAGAAAAGGGAACCCTCCTACATTGCTGGTGGGAACGCACATTAGTTCAACCATTGTGGAAAGCAGTATGGAGGCTCCTCAAAAAACTCAAAATAGAAATACCATCTGACCCAGGAATTCCACTCCTAGGAATTTACCCTAAGAATGCAGGAACCCAGTTTGAGAAAGACAGATGCACCCCTATGTTTATCGCAGCACTATTTACAATAGCCAAGAAATGGAAGCAACCCAAGTGTCCATCAGTAGATGAATGGATAAAGAAGAGGTGGTATATATACACAATGGAATATTATTCAGCCATAAGAAGAAAACAAATCCTACCATTTGCTACAACATGGATGGAGCTAGAGGGTATTATGCTCAGTGAAATAAGCCAAGCCGAAAAAGACAAGTATCAAATGATTTCACTCATATGTGGAGTATAAGAACAAAGAAAAAATACTGAAGGAACAAAACAGCAGCAGACTCACAGAACCCAAGAACGGACTAATAGTTACCAAAGAGAAAGGGACTGGGGAAAATGGGTGGGAAGGGAGGGATAAGTGGAAAAAGGGGGCATTATGATTAGCAGATGTAATGTTGGGGGGGCACGGGGAGGGCAGTACAACTCAGAGAAGACAAGTAGTGACTCTATAGCATCTTACTACGCTGATGGACAGTGACTATAATGGGGTTGGTGGGGGGGACCTGATGAAGGGGTAGTTTAATAACCGTAATATTGCACATGTAATTGTAGATTAATGATAATAAAATAAATTATATTAAAAAAATAAATAAATCTTTCTCAGGAGTTGTATTAATAATTTTACTTTGAACCAGGTTCCTCTGGCATTTCATATTTGTATATGGCACCCTCTAGTGCCCAGAAACTCTACTCCCTGGAGAGCCCAGCCCCTGAAGCAATGTTGGGGGTTGCAGGGGAGTGGTATTGGTGCCTGGGGGGAGGGAAGGGTTGTTTCCTGCTTCCTGGCTGCTAGTCCCTGCTCCACTGCCTGAACCAGTGGACTGAGCACACAGGTATATAAGCCTCTATGCTTTACGTTTGTAGTTGCTATAGACAGATCTTCCCTTTGGCTGGGCTAACACCAAGGTAGGGTTTGCCGGTTTGCAAGCCAGGTGGGGCCGGCTGGGAGAAAGGCACAGTAGGCTGCGTACCACAGAGGGGTCCTTGGAGCTGTTTAGCCAGCCAGGAAGCCGGAGCACCTGAAGATCATGAAAGCTCCCAACCTGCTGGGCAGAGTGCACCCAGACAATTTTGTCTACCTGTCCTTTCTCCCGAGCAGTAAGCTCTGTGCAATCCTTGCCCCTTTAGGAACCCTCTTGCTAAGGGCTTCCTTGTTAGGAAGTCTCTCAGACTGCCCGCCTTTCTTTTGTCCCAGAGCAACCAGATATGGATCCCTGCTTTCCACAAGTGGCTGGAATCTGTCTCTTCAGGAGTTCTGCGTGTCTTAGCTTTCCAACCCCCTACTCACAAGAGTACCATGCAAGCACCATGAATGTAGGTTTGTCCTCCCAGAGCAGATCTCTTGAGTTAGGTATTCAGCAGTCCCAGGCCTCCACTCCCTCCCCGCTCCATTTCTCTTCATCCCCACAGTGAGCTGGGATGGGGGAAGGGATTGGGTCCTGCCGGGCCACAGCTTTTGTATATTACCCTGTTCTGTGAGGTCTGCTCTTTTCTCCAAGTGTATGCAGTCTGGCGCAGTTCCCCTTCCTGTTGCTCTTTCAGGAGTAGTTGTATTAATTATATTTTCATATTATATGGAGTATTAGGAGGAAGCCTCTGTCTCACCTCTCACACCACCATCTTTAATCCTCCCTCTCCACCTGATTTTTCTTCAGCAGCATTTTATGGCTACAGAGTTAAAGCAAGGATTGAATTCCACAAGTCAAAAAACAACCATTTTCTGAGACCCCACTCTCTGGGAAGCGTGGGGACAGAGACACTGACAAGTGTGGACTGCCTCCTCTTCTTGGTCCACCTTACACATCCTGAGTGTTGGTGCTGGGCAGCTGGTCTTTACTGCTTGGAACCAAGCAGCAGGGACATGACAGGTCTGTTCCCATGTCTTGGAAGCTTTGTCAGTGGAAGAGAAATAGGGAGGGTTTCCGGTGCTGGGGGAAAATCACCACCGTGGGGAGGAGAGGGAAAAGCCTGTGCATGTGGATGTTCTGTTTTCACAGCTGCCCGTGGTGTCTGCTGCAGTTCACCTTGGGGATGGGAGAGATGAGAGGGTTGCTCTTAGTACTGCTCTATGTCACCCACTCTTCTGCCAGTGAGTGTGATTTTTTTCTCTCCTAATGATTTTAGCCGACCCTGTAACATGGCAGGGGGATCGTCCAGGAAAAGTTAATGGTCCTTAACGTCCAGAGAGGGACTGGGGAAGCTGACTCACAGCACTTTGCTCTGGCAGTGTGTGTTGGTGGTGGGAACCAGGCCAAGACGTGGAACGTGGGGTGTGGATGCAGGAAGCTGGCTCCAGCAGCCTGAAGTCAGGGCTGATCCTTGGATGAGTGAACGTGTGGTGAGGAAAACAAGCCCTAGGCTATGGAGAGGCCCACTGGACAGACTCCACTCACAGTCCCTCCCCCACTTTTCCTGGGGCCTGTTCCCAGACACCGTCAGGTGCGGGATGTGCTTCCCCTGCCGGGTGGAGGACTGTGATGGGTCTGGTGCACTTGGGAGCCAGGCCCTGCCTGTGTCTGTCTGCTTCAGCATCAGTGCTCTGATGAAACCTTTTCAATCACTAAACCAAACAGCGTATTGCTAAACTGACCCCCAATTTCAGGGCTGTTCCCGGGAGCAAGGATGTGACTTGGTGGCCGGGAGCTTAGTCAGAGAAGCAGCAGCTGCCGTGCTGCCCACCCCAACCTTCAGGTTGTCCCGGACTGAGTTCCAGCCCAGAGAAGGGCAGGCAGAGGCTCTGTCCCACCTCACGGCCACCCCAGCTGGCTCTGTCCTGTTTTTGTGGAATTAGGGGGGAGACATGAGAGAGCTGCCCACACCCACACCCCTGCCCATGTCAGTAGGAGAGCCCCCTACCTTCCTAGCCTACTCCCCCTCCGTTCAGCCTCAGGGAGGCAGGGGGACACTCACAAAACAGAAAGGTCCTCTCCCTCTTCTTGAAAAGCTGCAGTCTGTGACTCAGGGAAAATATTTCATCTCTGGGTCAGATTTCCTCACTATTCCTGGCCTTTCAAGGGTTCTATAAGGTCAAATGAACTAGCCAACTAGAGCTTTGGAAAAGCAAGTCATCATGGGCCAGATAGGTTTCTGGGTTAGGTAGGATCGGTTAATGCCTTGTTCACCACAGATTTGACAACGTCCCATGAAAAAACTGGAATTCCTGTCTTTGGTGATTCTAAAACGCTTAGTGGCTTTACAGAGATCATCTTGCTAGCAGCTAGCACTGTCACCATCTCAGCAAAGCCTCCGAGTGTGGATTCATACAGATGCTGGGTCATGTGATGCCCTATCATGAAGAGCTCGGCCATGGTCCTTTAATGACAATACGGACTGTTACAATCACCTCTAGCCTCCTGGTTTGGAAACTCTCTTGTCTTTTGTGCTCACCTCAGAGGTCACCCCCTGAAGCTGTTCAGACTCCAAGCTCTGGACAGAATCCATGGCCACTCTTCTAAATTCTCTAGGCACAATCCCCTGTTACCATGAGTCTCTCTACGGCCACCGCTCTTCAGTGTGTCTGTCTCCCCCATGCACTGCAGCCTCCCCGGGGCTGGGACAGGATGCTGAAGCCCTTCTGTTGTACCCCCAGCCCCGAGCTCAGTGCCTGGCAGGGCTGTGTGTGTGTGGTTGGAAGAATGGCTGAAAAAGCAGCCACCGATGATCTGGTGCATAGTCCGCTGGTGGTACCCATTACATGACACCCATGACCTGAGAAGCCAGCTCTGGGTACTCGTGGTTTGGGATTTACAAACAGCAACCAGAGTATTAGTTAATATCAATAGTAAAATGGACTCATCCATTCTGCCTTGGGCTTAGAATTATCAATCATGGGGATACAGTTTGCAAAGCACCTTTCCATAACCTCACTTC
This sequence comes from Smutsia gigantea, assembly GCA_032199065.1. Taxonomy (NCBI): domain Eukaryota; kingdom Metazoa; phylum Chordata; class Mammalia; order Pholidota; family Manidae; genus Smutsia; species Smutsia gigantea. Next base: position 123,354 of record JAVSCE010022256.1, on the reverse strand, counting down.
AGGTGATCTTTACAGCTCCAAGGAGTGTTCCTCCACATTTCAAAAGAGGAAACCGAGGCCCAGAGAGGTGAAGTGGCTCACTCCAGGTTTTACAGCACAGGGGCCAATTGGACTTGGAACACTGCATCCAGGGCCTTTCTAAAACAATGGTGGCTCTCAACCCCAATTCACATTAGAATCTTCCCAGACAGCTCTTAAAAAATGCCAATGCCCAGGCGCCTTCCTGGAGTCTGGGAGGGGGTGGGCAGCAGGTGGATGAAATGTGCAGCCAGGTCGAGAATCTTTGCACTCCGCTCTGTGTGGGTGAGGATGAGATGGGCATTCCTGGGTCCAGTAAGGAGGCTGGGCATGGGGAACGCATCAGGACGGGGCATATCAACTGGTAAGGGAGGACATGGGGCAGCAGAGGGAGTCAGCAGCCAGGGAGAGCAAAACAACCCGTGTGGGTGCCATCCTCTAGTGGTGTCTGGAAACTAGGAGGCTCAGAGCACCCAACCTGGGGCTTTGAATTTCAAGAGTATTTCCTGTTCTATCATTCTCACCCTCTCCATGATTTCATGAATATGGAAGTCTTTTTTTAAAATACAGGGCAATATAGCCATCTTGGGTAATCCCAGGGCTGCCAGGGGAAGATTATTATTTAAAACATTAGTCAGTGTTTGCCTCTCATTTGAAACAAAGTCCAGACTGCCCAAGAGACTGTCTGGTTGGAGGTGACCCATTCAAGGGCTCGGGAAGGCAAAGGCCAGGCAGCCTGAGTGGGCCAGAGACAGCCTCCACCTGGCTGGACCATTTAGCTCTTTGATGACAAGATGTCAGGGAGTGCTTGGGTTCACAGAATGCTCTTGTCCATTCACCTTTCTGTATTTACCATATTAGAAATTAAGACTGGGAAAAATTTAGAACAGCAAAATATACAAGTACACATGTGCTATTAGCCATCAGAGTGATGACATCATGTAGCATCTGGAAAATTCCACTGTACATTAGTGAGTGAATGAGGGTAAAAAAAGCAAATACTGTCTTAGTATTCTTACAAAAATTAATTTAACCTTGTAGACCCTGGAAAGGGTCTTGAGGACTCCTGGAGGTCCCAGGCTGCACTTTGAGAATGGTTGCTGCATATAAAAGGTTTCAGATACTGCCTAGTATGTACTGCTAAGAGCTAATAGTTGAGAGTGATTATTGGTAGCCTAACATTACTTTTAATTTTTTTAACACTATTTTTATCAGTAGCCCAACATTTATTATTTACCATCGGGGGTAGCAGAGAGTGGTGCCCAAGATGGAGAGCTGGAAGGAAGGGGGAGCCGGCAGGAAAGGGGGTACTGAAGTCTTTGGGGGGAGTGGTGGCCACAGGCCACCAGCTCCTTGCCACAGCAGTGAGGCCCCTGCACATCCCCTCTGCAGGTTGTGGCATCCAGGAAACCAAGGTTATAAAAAATTCCGAGGAGGATTTGGTCCTCAACAAGGAATTCGCGTGGGTCATGTCGCTGCAGGATTCCCTGTACACTCACCTGGCTTTTGGCAGCATCCTCACTGAGTTCTGGATCCTCGCATCGCACCTGCCTTTCAGAACAGTCCAGTACCCCTGCCTTTGGGGCCTATGGAGTCCCCCAGGGAGGGGGGTGGGAGGAACTCTGTTTCCTGCTCAGCTTGAGGAGGCCTGGGATTCCTGGTGGCTGGGTGACAGGGTCACAGGCCTTTCACCAGCCCAGCACTTGCTCTGCCCTGAATCTTGGGGTCCTAAAGTCACCAGCTGCCAAAGTTGAAATGACTGTTCATCCATCCTCTACAGGAAGGATATTCATTCCCATTTTACTGACTCCTGATACCAGAGGTCCCTACTGCTTATCTTGATAAGCAAACTGACAGGAGCTCTTACTGCAAAACACTTCTCTCATGCCTTAACAATGTGACTGTCACAATGTATGTACATAGGAAAGGACAAGGAAATAGGCAAACACTGTAAGAGCACTTGTCTTTGGATGCTCAGAGCTACATGATTTCTGTTTTCTTCTTTGAACTTCTTTGTATTCTCCAAATCCTATGCAATAAACATTTTTTAAACAAGAAAAAACCCCATAAATGTTATTAAAGGAATTACTTTTTTTGTAAATCATCTCACTTTTGACCCAATGATTTCACTTTTGGGACTCAGCCTAAGAAAATAATTGCAATCACTGGAAAAGTTTTATGCACAAAGTTCTTCATAGGATGGTTAATTATACACAAAACACTAAAAAGGTAGTGTCCAGTTATCATGGATGAATTATAGTACACTTATTTTTTCATGTATATAGCATATATTATAATATATAGTATATGTAATTACATGTATCTCTCTATATTATATATACACACAGAGTATGGGGGAGAGAGAGTGTAATTACTGTAACTGGCTAAATAAATTGCAGTATAAACCTTTGATGGAATATTGTGCAGCTGCTAAATTTTGTGACATTTATATTTTTAATTGAAAATATGTGTATTTAAATGAAAATGCACGTACATAGTATAATGTTCACAAGGGGCCAAAGGGTATACAACAAAAAGCAGCTCCTTCCTCCCCTGCCCTTCAGTCACTAATTCTCTAATTTGAGCCATTTTCTGTCACCAATTTCTTGGCCATGCTTCTTTAAATACTCAGTGCATTTAAGGACATCTGTATACCTATAGGTCTATCTCTATTGATTTTTATATCTACTGACAGAGAGAATTTTCTTTCCCCCTGTGTTAATCTTCTAGGGCTGCCATAACAGACCACCACAGACAGAAGGCTTAGAGAACCAAAATTTATTTCTCCCCTTTCTGGTGGCTGAAAGTCCGAGATCAAGGTCTCGGCAGGTTGGTTTCCCCTGAGGCCTCCCTCTGTGGCTTGCGGACCGCCACCTTTGCACTGTGTCCTCACACGTCTTTCCTCTGTGTGTGCACACACTCCGGTTGCCTCCTCCTCCTCTTATAAGGATACCTGTCCTACTGGATTAAGGCCCCACCCTTATGACCTCATTTAACTTTTATTACCTCCTTAAAGGACCTGTCTCCAAATACACTCACATTTGGAGTGACACATCACATCAGTGTTCACCTATGAATTGGGGGGGACACAATTCAGTCTGTACCACCCCAAAAACGCTGGCAGCATGCTACACACAGTATTCCACTCTTAGCTTTTTTCACTCTATCGTGACTGTTGGGTGATCTTTTCTTATTGATACATAAAGAGCTCCCATAGTCCTTTCATAAGCTGCAGAGTATCCTGTGAGCAATGTACCATAATCACGCAGTCCTCTAATAATGGAAATTTGGGTGGTTTCCAGTCTTTTATGAGTACCAAAGAATGTGGCAGTAGATACACTTGTCCATATGTTATTTCACACTTGCAGGTGTTCTTGTAGCATGGATAACCTAGGAGTGGCAAGACGGGGCTTCATCTTGATAGCTATTGCCAGGTAGCCCTCCAGAGAGGTTCTGCTTTTGATGCAGTGTTTTCAGTATTGCTCTTTTCTACCTGGTCTGCTGTTTTGGTTTTGCTTTTTCTCTTTGTCTTAGGGTTTTATTACAGACCGAATTTTTAAATATTCAGGTAGTAGGGTCTTTTGTTTTATTTTCTGGCATTATTTAATTTTGGGTTACGCTACATGGTGATCTGTTTAGGGATTTGCTGAGGTTGTCTTTGAGGTCTACTGTATGTGGTCCATGTGAATATTTTCCACAGCTAAATTTAAAAGTTCCTTTTCTATCTTTGATGTACTATTTAATATATAAAAATTGGGGGAGGGAGTCTCTCTGATCTGTTCTAGGCAAATGGAGAAGATTTAAACTCTCCTGTCATGAATGAGCTTCTGGCTTTTTCTCCTTTTTCCTGGAATTTTTACTTTGTGAACATGTCACTTGCTGCGGATGTTTATGACTGTGATATCTTCACTGTAGACTGAATTCTTTCTCCTCACTGAGAGCCTTTCTGGATCTCACTTCAGGCTTTTCTGTTCTACCGTGATGTTCAGAATGAAACTCCTGCTTCTTGTTTTTATTTCAGGTTATGTTTTTATTGCTTCTTGTTTTTCTTTTCATTATATGGCCTTTGATTTTTGTGCAACTCTTCTGACAAATTTGGAAAATTTAGGTGCTCCTTCAGGTGTTCATCGTAAGAGTTATAATTTCATGATGACACCGAAGTCCTCTATTTCTTTCTAGACAGTCCTCTTTGAACTCTCTGTGGCCAATCTTAGAATTCCTTTCTTTTCACTTCTTCCCATCTTCTCCACCACCACCCAGTTTTAATAGGTTATATATGTAGTTTAATGTTTACTTGATTCACATACATATTTGCATTCGCTATTACTTCATATATTAGCTGTAAATAAATGTCTGGACTCCTATAAAAGGTGAGAAAATTGGTGTATACATCTATATCTTTCTTTTCAGCTTTAGTTACACCACTTAATTATTGCCAGGGTTTATATTTTACTCCAATCTAAACTTGAAGAAGTTTTTCTTTTAATTTTAGTCCAACATAATGAATTCCACCCTTACTGACTATCCTTTTGTTGGATTTTCTCCAGTCAGCACTAGAATTGGCTAAAATGTGTCTTCAAGTAGTTTCTTAAAGGGCTCCCAAGAACCATATTTCCTTGAATTTTGCATATTCAGAAACTGCCCTTAAACCTGAATGACCACTGATGTATAGAATTCATGGACCACACCTTTCTTTCTGAGGACTTAATAGGCATTACCCCTAGCTTCAGTATTAAATCTTGCTGTGGAGAAGTCTGAAGCCATTCTGATTTTTTCTTCTTTAGGTGAATGACTACACACCCTAGTATGCCTAGGAGAGGCCTGGTTTACACCTATTATCTTCGTACCCTGCTGTTGGCATCCGCTTTCACCCTCACAATTTCCCTGGGTTAGGCAATAAATTATGTGGCCAAACTTAAGATGACTTAATTGGGTTTGTCTGGAAGCCCAAGGATTCCTCCTTTGTCACTGAAGTCCAGCAATTTGGTTAGCTATGCTGGATCTCTCCCATTTCCACTCTCTACCCTTTGCTACCTTGCTGGGTCCCAGGAAGCTGACCTGTGGGGGTTACACCAATGCATGCTCTTGCCTTCTGGGTTCCAGCTGGGTTTGGCTAAGGGGAACACTGGCAAGAGAACAGAGGAGAGGGAGTGTGAGCTTAGAGTCCTCATTCCCCTATGGGGTGCTGCTCCTCAAGTCAAGTGACCCACTCCTTACAGCCAATCAGAGCACTCCCTCCCCTCACCTAGAGCTGCAATGCTCTGTTATTACTTTATCAGGAGCTCCATATGCCATGTGGCACACAGCCTCTATTCCTTGTGATTTCCCACATCCTTCTGAGACCTTTGTAAAGAGTCCCTTTAGTAAACTTACATCAATTTACTTTGAGTATGCTATCTGTTTCCTGCTGGGAGCTGGGTATGTCTTAGGTGTTATTCATTCTGTATTGCTTTTTCTTTTCCAAACTAGATTCATGTCTTGTTTCTGAAAAAGTTTCTTAAATTATATCTTGAAATATTTTTCTGCTTCATTACAACAACCATTGTTTGTGATTACTGACTCTCCATTAATGCCATATTTATAATTTTCCCCTCTAGCCTTTAAAAATCTTTGTTATTGTCCATTTCATTTTGGTTATTTCCCTCAGCCCTACCTTCGTGCCCCTTATTGTGTTTTCTGTAGTCTCTGTTCTTTATGCTGCTTCCAGTTTGGCCTTGTGATGGTTTTCTTTTCTTTCCCTTTCTTAGCTGAGAGGCATGTTTGACCAGCTTTTCCTGACTCTGTGGCAGTAGGTATCATCTCTAACTCCCTGCAATCCTCCTGACCTTCACTGCTTTTGTTAATCCTTCCTCTGATTCCAAGGTTTGGATTCTCCAGTGTCTCATAGTTTTAGGCTGTTTGCATTTGTTTCTCCTTCTCATAATTCCTTGGGTGATTCCCAAGAGGAAAAATACTCTGCTGAACTCCACCATTACTAAAATCAGAATTTCTCTGAAGTGCATTTAGAGTATATAATATGGAAAGACACTAGTATTAAAACATTAAGGGCTAAAATCAAGAGTCAAAAAGAGTGTATCTTTGGTCAAACTACAACTATGCAAAAACCAAAAATACTGCATGGAGAAAAAGATAATCAGCCATAACATAACAGATTATCTTTGAGTGGTGAGACAACTAATGTTAAGATAGAAGAATCCTTAAGATTCCACGGGCCTACAAAGGAGGTCACAAGCCTAGGGATTCAGAAAAGACTTCCTGGGGACTGGGTCCAAAGAGGTCAACAAAGATTAGCCCAGGAGGATGAGTTGGATGACTGTTTCAGGGCAAAAAATAGTAAATATGAAAACCAGGCAGTGTGAAGCTTCCTTGGTGCCTTGGCTTCTCAAGATTCCCTTGCTCTCTCTCTCCAGGAAGGACGTTATCGCTATAGTTGGCATAGCTAAGATGGATGCCAAAGTGATTGCTCACAAAGAGTATCCGGTCAAAACCATCATCTTCCATGAGGAGTTTGATAATGAAACAATGAGCAATAACATAGCCCCCCTGAAGACAGACACGGTGATGCAGTTCAACAGCCTGGTCCAGCCCATCTGCTTCCTCGGCAGAAAGCTGCATAGAACCCCATGTCTGCAGTTAATGCCTTCCTTCTCCTAGAGGAGGCTGTGTGTGTGCTAGCAGTAGGGGTGACAGGGTGAACCATTCTAGCCCTTATCTTAATACTTCAGGTTGCTTGAGGCTCTAGAGTTGGGCTGGAGCCCTTACCTAATCAGTCCAGATTCCCAGTGCTTGCCCTTTCTGTGGCAATTCTCATTTTTGGTCCTTTTTCTTCCAGTCATACATCAAAATTGGAAGTACATAGGCTAGCAAATATACTGAGATATACAGCCTGGAATGAGTGCAAGGTTATGGAGTGCTCAGGGCACATTCTTCCCTGAGTGAGAGCTGGCTGTCCTCTTGTCTAAGCCATCCTTGTTTCCTTTTATACTTGGGAAATAAACAAGGAAAAGTGTTCTCTGTAGATACAGAGGAAGGGTGAACATGTTCTCTGCCTATTCACATTCAAGTTTAAAGCAAAGGTAGTTTTCAGTAAAAACTCAGACACAGGTTCTGATTTCTGTGAGGAAAAGCGGGTTATCAGGACATTTTCTACTTACTCCCATAGGATATGTGAGTTGCAGTTGAGTTGAATTAAGGTATGTCCTCTTGTGACTAATTCTTGGGCTCTCTGTTGCATGGTCCAGACAGGAGATCACATGACAGTGAATATCCTGAGGAAAATCTCCGTGAAAGGCATCAACGTGTGCCCCTTACATGAATTACAGAAAACAGGATGTGGCAGTCACAGAGAGCAGGAAACCAGTGTCGACTGCTTGGTAAGAACATGATGGAGGAGAAGCTAAATGCCGAGAGTGAGCAGCTCTTGCTGGGTGGCGGTGGCCTCTGCGGGGCAGGGATTGTCAGCTGGGGTCCGTGGCTGTCTTCGGGGTGAGCAGCACTTGGCAGATAGCAAGTGCCCAGTGAACACCTGCTGAATGGACTGACCAGCCAGTCACCGTTTTCGGTGTGATATGATTAAGCATGGCTAAGTCACAGATGCTTTTTCACTAGTTGAAAGTTTGAAAGTGTGGGTCCAAACCACTCATGCAGATATACTTTGAGCACATCTACAGTGTGGGGTCGCTGTTTTTTCGGCTTCCATGGAGCCTAGGCTCTGATGCTATTGCTCATTGATTGTTGGTGTTTTTTTTCTGTAAGAAGCCCTGTCCTCCACCTGGATGACAGCTGTGCAGGTGTGGCTGTCCTGTTGCCTCAGGAAAATGTGTAGAATTCACAAACACCTGCTCCAGGTTCCCTAATATCCATACCCAGGGAAAGTGTGGCTTGCCAGCGTCACACAGTTAATAAATGTTCAAGAACCCAGGTCTACCAGATTTCCAGCAGAGTGTCTCTCCTCTAAAATATTCTCTCTAAGATGCTGACCACACACTGTTCCCTGAGTAACCTTCAGGATTCCTTGATGGGGACTCTTCTTTCCAGAGGATCTAGGGAAAGTTTTTTAGAAAAAGGGAAAAAATCCATATATACAGACAACTCTTTCTAAAAATAATTTTATTGTGAAAGCATGCAGAGCTGCCCTTCATTAGGCAGTTAAGTTTGTCCTTCCCAAGCTGGTTCAACATTTATTGAGGATCTACTTTTCACTGGGTTCTCTGCCAGGTGGAAGTCTGTAACAACTTCTTAAATTAGATAATATGTTAAAATACAGTAGAAGACATAGATTTTAATGAAATCCTGCCATCAGCCATTCCATCAGTCTAGTACCATATTCATCCAATCTATGATGCCATCATTTGTAGAATGCACCATTATTTTATGTAATGCCAACAAACAAAAAATGCTACCAGTTAAACTCTAATAAAAATTGATTAAAAGACACATCCCATGTCAAAGATGTTAGTCTTTAAGGAGCACCTTAGATTCAGTGCAATATGTAAGCTGCTTATATGCTAAATGATCACCTCTAAACCCACCTACAAAATGTGGATTGGTTTTTAACTGTAGCACACCGCAGACCATGTTGTTTTTGAACTGTACTTGCAAACTCAGACAAAAAAAAATGGTGACTTGTCTACCTAGGATCCTTCCCTCTCTTGGAAATATGGTCTAGTGTCCAGAGGTCCTCAGAGCTACACTTCTCAAATGTGGAATAAACCACCCAAATTCGGTATCTGGTTAATGGATTCCTAGAAACCTGACAAAACCAAAATCACTCTGAACTCACTCCCACCTTTCTTTCCACAACTGTTAGGGCTTTTGCTGAGTGTCAGCATTGAGGCTCCATGCAGTGAATCCTGCCTTTGCACGCCAGGGCACTCCCCAGGGAAATGAGGTGGGCTTCTCCCCAGAAGCAGCTGGTACTGTTTGTCCAGCTGCTTGGGCTTCAGAAGTCAAGCCCTGTGGGTTTTGGGAAGGAGAAAAAGCAACGTATTCTACACTGGCTGGAATGGCAACTTGCAAGACCATGCAATAGTTGGGGATGTCTGCTGAACACTCAGTCATCAAACCATTTGTCCTGAATGCATTCTCTCTTCCTCATGCCATAAAACCACACTTAAAGCAAACTGGGACCAGGACTGGTGAAAGGAAGGGAGAAGACATATGTAGAAGAACCCCAGGCAGACACAATGGGGGCATTCACCAGGCTGTTTTGGTGTCTGTTTTTGATAGTTAAACACCTGGGTTGCAACGGACAGGCCCACAGCTCACACTGGGCTGGCTCTCCCTCCTCTGTCCATCCCACTCCCACATGGGGTACAGCCTGGAGCCTATTCACCAGTTTCAGCATAGCTAGCCAGAACTCTGGGATGAAATCTCTACCCTCTGCTGTTTGGCAGCATGGACTAAAAAACAGTAGCTTGTGAAAACTGAAAAGCCAGGAGTTCTAAACTAAAGCACTCCCTCCCATCTAGTGAGAAGCACAGAGCAGAGTCCAAAATGTCTCCTCATGTATCTGGCTGTGGGTCTAACCAGGGGATCACGACAGCCATGCCAAGCACGCCTCCCTGCTCCCTGCTTGCAGTCACTCCTTGCTTCTCCCATTCACCTGCGTTACTGTTCTCCTGTGGCTTCAGAACGAAGGAAGTCAGGGAAAAAGGCTGCATGTGTAGAAACCTAAGAAGGACCAACACTCAGCCCCAGGAATGGGCAGGAGCCTGGTGGCCACTCTTTTGCCTCTCTCCTTCTCATTGAGTCTGTTCACATTGTTTCCTGTTGTCATCTGCAACTCCCCTCCATGCCTCAGTCCAAACTAAGAGCAACGTGTGACGGCCAGCTCTTCTAGCCAGGCAGGCTACACAGGTCAAAGCCTTTGGATGAGAGCCCCATCCTGGGTCATGATGGAACACCGGTAGGGGTGAGAAGAGGCCTAGGGGGTGGGGCAGGTAAGGTAAGTTAAACCTAATAGTTGTCTTGTGGCTTTTCCCATATTTCTCAGCTTATCACATAAAAATGATGGCCTTTTCTAGACACCAGGGTAATAGTAGCCAATTCTTTATTAAAGTGCTTACTCTGTGCTAGGCACTCTGCTAGGAGCTCTCCATGTGTTACAGGCATTAGATGTATCCCCACTTTAGTTCAGGGAGAGTTAGGTGACTTGGCAGGGTATCACATCTAGCTAAATGTGCCAAGCTTCTACCACTCACCTGATACGTGCCAAGGTCTGCGTGGCAGTAATCCCCAGTCCTGGAGGACTCCTGCGTCAGGAGCAAGAAGGCCGAGCGCAGGGGCAGGGGCTGGTGAGCAGGTGCATTGACAGGCAGCTGCTGGGGTGGGAAGCTGTGAGCCTCACCCGGTGTGTGCTCCCCTGCAAGTGTGACTCTGATCCCAGCAGGCCTGTGGGTGGGAGGGCCAGCTCAAATGAGGCCAAAAACTATTAAAATAGAGAGGAGAAGGGAAGACGGGGCATTCCAGGCCAGAAAGAAAAGAAATGATCAACATTTGAGGAAGGAGAGGCCAAAGGAGAGGGAGGATTTAGCCAAAGTGCTAGCAAGGGGCAAGGAATTGAAATGCAAACCAGGAAGTGACAGGCAAACTATAGAAGCCTACAAATGATTTGCATGATAAAATGAAAAGTCATCTCATTGGAATTGGTGGTGGTGGCTGCCTAGATGGGAAAGAATATCCTGTAATTTACCCTATTTCTAGTTAAGAACCAGTAGAAAACATTTCTAAACCAGTAACTTGCACAAGGATATATTAAAAAAGAAAAATTCTAAGACCTGATGCATTCTGTCCTTTGTTGCAGGGGGACCCAGGAAACCCAGGATGTGCCAGCTACAACAATTCGATTTGTGGGTGCTGAGAGGAATCATGAACCAAGGTGGTGAGAAATGCCCTGGCCTATTTCTGTACATCAAGGTGGAAGACTACAGTGACTGGATCACATCCAAGACTAAGACGACCAACGCTCCTGTGTCCTCATTCCATCACTGGGAGCATTCGGTTCCTTTCTCTGGCTACAAAGCACAATATGCTGCTGTAACAAAGAAAACATTCTGGGCTGGGCGGGCTTGGATGGTCCCAAACATACATCCAAGGACCAAAAAGGGCATTCATGGCCAGTAAATAGCTCTAGAGAGAGACTAGATCTTAGGGGGAAAGGTTTAAAGGAATCAGGCACATCTCAGATGGATGTACAACCTATGTACTAGGACTATTACGGTGGAGAGACTGGGGGGAGTGGGTCTATGTCAGGCCAGAACAGGGTACATCAGCCCCAAGAAATGATCTTGTTTTCTTACGCAATGGTATCTAGTCTAGGAGCTAACCCTCCAAATTGAAGAAAAGCAAGCTCAGAATGCTGAGCGCCAGGCATTCACCAGGCTGTTTTGGTGTCTGTTTTTGATAGTTTAAACACCTGGGTTGCCATGGACAGGCCCACGGCCCACACTGGGCTGGCTCTCCCTCCTCTGTCCATCCCACTCCCACATGCGGGAAGACAGTTTCATTTGTGCTTATGAACTAAATGTGGGCTAACAACTGTCATACCATTAGGGTGTCCTGTGGTTCTTTCAGTGTTAACGGTTCCAGGGGCCAGGCTGTGAAAACACTTCCCATGGGCAGATGTCTGGGAGGTGACTGTCTGCCTGGCTGGAGAGTTGGAGATACCAGCTAGCAGAGGGAACAGAGAGAGGACCCCACAACTAGAAAGGAGCTGATTACTTTAATGGATCACTTTTTGGTCTGCCGCCATAGCTTTCCTCTGGCTATTTCCCAGGGAGGCAAATTGCCTGCAACTGCTCATTGGCGGTTTTCATTTTATTCCAAGCCTTGCGGTAGCCTTTTAAGGACATCTGCAAAAAGGAAAAAGAGGGAGGGGGGAGAAGGTCATTTGGGAAAAACTAATTGTGACTGTTCAGAGAGCAGCCCGCATCCAGCCCTGGGCTGTGCGGCTGACCATGTGTGGGACAGGGCCTGCTGTGCGAGCTGCACAAGACAGGCCCCCGGGGGCAGCCCCTGTCTGGAAGATTCTTCTAGAGCTTGTTTCTGTCCAAAGAAGTAAGATGTTGCGGGTTCCTGCTGTGATTCTCTGCTACTTCTTAGCTCCAGATCCAACAGGCCCAAGTTTGGATCCTAATTCACTCCCTGACACCAAGAGACCATGGGCAAAGCAGGAAAGAGTTCCATGGGATATGGAGCCAGAGTCTAGATGTGAAAATGCCAAGCTTCCCAAGTGACCTGACTGGGTTTCTAAGCTTCTCTGATGATGTCCAAGTGTCCTCTGTATGCAGCCTGGCTTGTGGCAGTCTCCATGCTTTCCTTTTTTCTGATGCCAAAACATACCATTTGCATGTTTCCCATTTTATCTTCTGCAGCTCATAAGGGGCAAGGGTGTTTCTGTGCACATTCTATCATATGAAAAGGCCCTGGGACAGTCAGAAATGAAAAGACCCATGGCAACTATGTAAATGCATGGAATTGGGTTATCAGTGAAATTAAAAATCCATTATTATTTCTTTTTTTAAAAACTGGCTTATCCATGTATAAAGTAGCAATCACTAAATTATCAGTGGTGGGAGAAGGAATTCAGAAGCCTCCAGAATTCAATAAGAAAACAAGCAGTTAAAAACACTATTACTGTAAAGTCTCTTCCTGATAATCTGAAAAAATGTTGTCCCTTATAAAGAAAAAGGAGCTTAAAAACAAACAGCCTTCCTTCATCTTAGTATAAAAGCTGAAGCAACTGAGATTCTCCATGGATGTTACAAGTCCAAATATCTGTATTCTTAGCTCCAAAAACAAAATCCTACATAAAAACGTGAAGGGCACAAAAGGCTGCTGTCTTGGGAATCTGTGACTTACCTCTGCAATCTCCACTTTTCTTTCCCACATCTTGATGGTCTTCTCCAGGTCCCCATTTAAGATCGTCTCCCGGACATACACCATCACCTGTGGTACTCGGAACTCAGCTAGCTGCTTTCGGAGCTGCTTGTTCAAAGCCTCAGCTTTGGCCCGGTCCTGCATTGGGAAGGGGGATTCCCATTAAATTAAACCCAGGGATCTCTGGTGGTTCTGGCTTACCGGGGCTTACTGGTCCTGGCATCTTTCCCCAGTGATTCTAAAAGTAATGTTTAAAACTTCAAAGGAGTTGGGGGCAATCACAAGATTCTGATTTTCTTCTACAATTATGATATTTTCATCCAGTTCAGAAACACTAAGTGCAGCCTAAAGCAGTCTTTTTGCCGTTCCTTCCTTCCTTTATTAAGGAGTGTGTTTTCCTTATTTTGATATCTTAAGTTTGGTGGGCTTTTTTAAAGAGAAATTATATAAGTACACTTTGATTTGATAGTCTTAATTTCCCTGCCCTTTTTGTAAAATATACATAATATATTCCCATTCTAACCATTTTAAGTGTACAGTTCTGCAGCATTCAGTACATTCACACTATTGTACAACCTTCACCACCATCCATCTCTAGAACTTTTCTCATCTTGCAAAACGGAACCTCTGTGCTCACGACACACTAACTTCCAATCCCCGCCCCCCTTCCCTCCCCATCCTACTTTCTGTCCCTAGGAATTTGACTACTCTTGGAACCTCATATAAGTAGAATCACACAATATTTGTACTTTTGTGACTGGTTTATTTTACTTAGAATAATGTCTTCAATGTTCACCCATGTTGTAGCATTTGTCAGAATTTCCTTCCTGTTTAGGCTGAATAATAATCTCTTGAATGGCTATACCACATTTTGATTACCTATCCATCTGTTGATGGTTGCATCTACCTTTGGGCTATTGTGAATAATGCTGCTATGAACATGAGTGTACAAATATCTATTCAAGTTCATGCTTTCAACTATTTTGGGTATTTATCCAGAAACAGGATTGCTGGATCATATGGTTATTCAATTTTTGAGGGATATCTTTTAGAATTGTGTTTTTTAAATTATCATATAGTAAAATTACTAGCCTTTGTCTTTTAATTGAGTGGTTTTTTGAATTAGCCTTTTCCTTTTAAAGTTGTAACCACTGTTTTGAATAGGCAATGCATTCAATTCAAACTGTATAATAGTACAGTTCCCACCCTTTCTCACCACCCCTACCCCCAGCCACACAGGTCCCCTTCCCAGAAGCAAACACTATTTTTAGGTTTTGTGCATCCTTCTAGAGAGCTACAAACATTCATTTACTTTTTTGACCTAAAAAGTAGCCAGTTTACTTTTAGTCACTCAACTTTTGCACTCAGTAAACCTTGAAGATCCTTCTGAATCAGCATATAAAAAATTTACCTTTTTTTTTTAACAGTTGCATAATCTTCCACGGTATGGATGTTCCATCATTTAACAAGTTCCCACAGTCACTTAGCTTCTCAATCTCTATTACAACAAACAATGCTCTGATTATTACTCTCCTGAGAATACATAATATTAGAAATATGCAACTATATCATAGGATGAACTAACTGAAAGTGAATTGCTTGTTCTAAGACAGTGGTTCTCAAGTGGAGGATATTTCACTCCCAGTAGACATTTGGCAAAATCTGGAGACATTTTTGTTTGTTTGTTGCAACCAGGGGAGTGTTATTGGCATCTAGTAGAAGGGGGCCAGAGTTGGTACTAAACACCCTACCTGCACAGGACAGCACCCCCAACAACAGTGAATTATTTGACCCAAAATATCAGTAGTGTCTAGGTTGAGGAACCCTGCCCTCAGCATATGTGTATGTTTAATAAATAGTGCTAAATTGCCTTCTACAATGATCAAGCCAGTTATACTTCTGAGCAATGTATGAGACTGTTTGTTTTTCCCCCATTCTCTTGACACAGTCTTACCAAATTTTATCTTTGTTGATCTAAGAGAGGGGAACTAGTATCTCATTATAGCTTTGTTTTGCATTCCTTGTGAGACAGGTAAAACATTTTATATAAGTTTGAGACTTTTTAGTTTCCTCTGTAAACTGTTAATCTTTTGCACATTTATTTTGGTTAGATTTTTCTTATTCATTTGTAAGTTATTTGTTTTAAGAAAATTAGCTCCTGTGATATTGGATACATTTGTCCAGTTATTTATCTTTTGGCTTTGCTTATGATGGTTTTTGTTATGCAGGAAACTTTTCATTTTTATAAAACTAGCTTTATTGATTTCTGGGTTTTATATTTTAAAAGTCCTGCCCATTCCAGAATGATAACAAAAAATGTTCCAACTGTTAAGTTTAAGATTTTAATGGTTTTATCATTTATATTTAAATCTCTGATACACCTGGATTTTCACTGTAATATACAGTTCCAACTTAATTTTTCCTAAATGGCTACTCAGTCATCTCAAATCATTTATTGAATAATCTGGTTGTCTCTCACTGCAATGCCAACTTTATCATAAATTAAATGTATCAGTATCAAAGCTTTATCAGAACCTGACCTTGCACATATTATATATGATCTGTATTGGGGCTTATGATAGAGCTCAGATATTTTCCTTTGATCTTCTAGTCTATTCATGAGCTTGTTTCAAATACTGTAGCTTCATATTGTGTTTCAACATTTGCTAGGGCTAGTCCCCTCATTTACTTATTAAGAATTGGGGGATATTCTTATTTATTTTTCCAAAAGAATTTTTGAGTCAGTTTATTTAAGTCCTTAGAAAAAACTCCTTGTTATTTTAATTGGCTACCATTACTTCACAGATCAACTTAAACAGAGCTAACAGTTTTATGATGTTGAATCTTCCTAACCTAGTATTGCCTTTTGATTCCTTGCTTCACAAAGTACAATCTATGGCATTGGCATTAGGACCACTCCAGACCTGCCCAATCAGAATCTGCATTTTAACAGTATTTCCAGGTGGATGATTTGTACCTCCTAGTTTGGGAAGTGCTGTTTTTATTCACTTTGAAGCAAACCAAAAAACTATGTTTTTAAAATTAACTTGTTAGAATGCAATAAAAACTTGTCAGGAAGTATTCTGTGAATATCTGCTATGTCTAGCATAGACATACACCTGTGAGGAGACCTAAAGATGTACCCACAACCATCAGTGGACACTTTTGTGAGGATAATAATTAGAGAATACCTAAGATAATATATAATGAAGTAGCAAGAACTGAGGTTTTAAAAAGTAACTTCAATAGCTATGAAGGACATTCTGCAAATACCAGGGACTGAAATCCTGACACAGCAACCAACTTGTACAGGTGTCATTGTAAGAAAGGCAGACCACTGTTCCCACCCTCAGCTCCCATGCAGTGGCACAGAAGTTTTGTCAATGGAAAAGGCTGGGACACAGAGTTCTGGAATGCTGCCTAAAGGGACTTTTTTGGAACAAAGTGTGGGAAGTTCATGCCTAAGGACTTTGTGTAAAACATTGGAGATTTTTGGGATGAGCAATTAAGAGAAAGCTGGTAGTTCTATGGTATGAGAGCAATAAGCAAAACAGTAGACCAGCAAGATGTTAAACAGAACCAGAGAAAGAGACCATTAAGAAGGGGTTAAAGCAAGCCTCAAAAACTGGAAAAGGGGCTTGACTTTAGTAGATCAGAATGTGAAGCAATTCATGTCTCAGGGTACTGTTGAAAGCAATAGAGCAATCAGCTAGTAATTAATGGAGACTATTAGCTGTGTGTGATACTAACAGAGGTAAACAGGCCAGCAATTTAGCTGGAAGATGAAGAAAAGAGTCAAACACCAGTCATTCCTGGTTGTTAGGGAGACTGTGTCATGATCAAGGCTGCACTCTCTCAGGAGCAACATCAAAGGCTACTAGCAGCAGAGAAATAGACTTTACTTAATTAGTCCAGCCAGTTTCTAAACAAGCAACAAAACAATGACAGACACAAGAAAAGTGCAGTATGGGGTGGGGGATCAGTATACAGAGTTGCTATGTTACCTAAAATGCCCAGTTTTCAACAAAAATACAAGATAGGCAAAGAAACAAGTGTAACCTACACAGGAACAAAAGCTGGCAACATAAGCTGCCTTTGAGGGAGTCCAGATGGTGAAGTTAGCAGACAAAGCAGCTATTATAAGTATGTTCAAAGAACCAAAAGACACCATATTTAAAGAATTAAATATATGATGATAATGTCTCATCAAATAGAGAATATCAATAAAGAGACAGAAATTATTTTTCAAAAAAAGAACCAAATAGAAAATCTAGAATCTTTTCACTACAATAATCAAAATGAAAAATTCACTAGAGATCAACAGTAGATTTAAACCAGCAGAAGAAAGAATCAGTAAACTTAAAGATAGATTGATAGAGATCATGCAATTCTGAATAATAACAGTGGGAAATGAACAAAGAAAAATTAAGTCTTAGAGAAATGTGGAACACCATTAAATATACCAACATACGTGTAATGGAAGTAACAGAGAAAAGAAAGAGAAAGGAACAGAAAATATTGAAGGAAAGAATGGCTGGAAACTCCCCAAATTTGATGAAAAATATTAAGCTACACATCCATGAAACTCAGCAAACTCCAAGTAGAATAAGGGCAAAGAAATACACACCCAGACACATCATACCCAAAATGTTGAATGACAAGGCCAAGAGAAAATACTGAAAGCAGCAATAGAAAACAATCACACACAAGTGAAGCCAGTAAGATTAATAACTGACTTCTCATCAGAAACAATGGGGTCTAGAAGACAGTGGGATGACATATTCTAACAGCTGAATGAAGAAAACTGTCAACCAAGAATCTTATATCCAGCAAAACTATCTTTCAAAAATGAAAGCAAGGAATGAGCACATTCGGATCTTGGTTTCTAATGCTATTCTGAAATAAAAGGAAACAGGTCTTTTTGGAGAAATGGCTGATTCTAAGATTGGAGCAAAAAATATGCAAGAAGAACCTGCAGGATGTTCTAATGCCAGAAAGGAAAGAAATGCTAAAACACACAAATACACACACACACATGCATGCACAGGGATATGTCAAAGGGACAGAGAAGCCAACTGAAAAAGCTCTCAATGGCTGAATTGAACCAGTGTGAGCTATAAAACAAATAATATTAGATTATAACCCAACATGTATAAATTCATGGATATTTATTTTAAAATAAATAAATGGAGAATAGATAAATCTCCCATACAGAAGAATTCTGAATAATTTATAACCTCCCACTGCTTAACTGGGGCTGCATTTAGCAAGTTTCTTCCAAAGAGTACAGTCTGGCAAGTGGGGGGAAGAGTATCTTTACAGTGGAGAAGCACAGACTACTACATCAGCCAGGTGATCAAGGTTAACAGTGATAAACTGACAGTATGCCCCCTTGACATGTGATGAAAATGACACTTTACTCCTGTGATCTTCCTCGCAAAACCCCATAACTCCAGTCTAATCATGAGAACAATACCAGACAAACCCTAATAGAGGAATGAATATCCTACAAAATACCTGACCAGCACTCCATTAAACTGTCAAGGTCATTAACAACAAAAATCTAAGTCTGAGAAACTGTGACAGCCAAGAGGAACCTAAGAAGACATGATGCCAAATGTAATGTGCTGTCCTGGCTGGGATCCTGGAACAGAAAAAGGACATTAAGTAAAAACTGAAGATATATGAATAATATTAATTATAAATATTAAAGATAATGCACCAATATTGTTTTTTAATTTTAATAAATGTATTCTACTAATATAAGATGTTAATAATAGGGGAAATTGGGTGTGAGATACTTGGGAACTCTCTGTACTATCTTCACAATTTTGCTGTAAATCTAAAACAGTTCTCAAATAAAAAGGTTATTTTTTTTTAATGAAGGAAGAATAAAGACATTCCCAGATACACAAAAATGGAAGTAATTCATTGCTAGCAGATGAGTCTTACAAGAAATACTAAAGGTTGTTCTTCAGTCTGAAAACAAGTAATACCAGACAGTAACTCAAATACATGTGAGGAAAACAGCACAAGTAAAGATAATTATGTAGGTACTTGTAAGAGACAGTATAATTGCATAGTCTCCTTCTCTTAACTGATTTAAAAAGCAATTTTGTAAGATGATATGTACATAATTGAATTTTGGGCCTATAACATGTAAAAATATATTTGACAACAGCACAAAGGAGACAGGGTGAAACAAAGCTGTATTTGAGTAAGGAAATAACTCAAACCCATAGGACAAAATGGAGAGAACCAGACAAATGGTAAATAGGTTGATAGAACTAACTCTATGAACATACTTTGTCTCCTTTCTTCTCTCAGCTTTTGGACTCCTTCCTCACACCATTTACAAAATTAACTCAAAATGAATCATAAACCCAAATGTAAGACCTATAAAACTCCTACAGACATAGGAGTAAATAATCATGATATTAAGTAATAGTTTCTTAGATATAACACCAAAAGCATTAAGTGAAAAAGAAATAAGAGATAAGTTAAAGTTCATCAAAATTAAAAACTTTTGTGCTGCAAACAATACCATCAAAAAAGTGAAAAGAAAACCTACAGAATGGGAGAAAATATTTACAAATCATTTATACGATAAGGGATTTGAATCCAGAATCCATAAAGAACCTTACAATCCAATGATGAATGAATGAATGAATGAATGAATTATCCAAGAGCTAAAGGCTTGGATAGACATTTTTCCAAAAAGACAAGTGGCCAATAAGCACATGTAAAGATGCTCAATGTCATTAATCATTAGGGAAATTCAAGTCAAAACCACAGTGAAACATTCACACCCCCTGGGATGGCCATTAAAAAAACCCCAACAACTGAAAATGACAGATATTGGCAGACGAAATGGGCAGAAACAGGAATGCTCAAACATTGTTGGTAGGAATGTAAAACACAGCTACTCTGAAAAAAGTTTCTCTAAATGTTTGACATAGAGTTATGCATATAACCCACAGCTCCACTTTTAGCTTACATGTTCAAGAGAAAAGAAAATACACATTCACATTAAAATCTGTATATGAATGTTCATAGCAGCATTATCATTAAAACCAAAAAATTGTAGCAATCCTTTGAGTCACTAATGGATGAAATGTGGTAATATCCATACTAGGAAGTATTATTCAGCCATAAAAAGAAACAAAGTACTGATACATGTGACAACATGAATCTTGAAAATAAACCAGTCAAGAAAGACCACATATTTAATGTTCCCTTTTATATGAAATATGCAGAACAGGCAAGGCAGAGACAGACAGTAGATCAGTGGCCACCTAGGGCTGGAAGGTGGGAGTGAAAGTGAGGTGGGGATTGGAGAAGGATTTCTGATGAGTACAGGTTTTCTTTCTGGGGTGACAAAAATGTTCTAAAATTATTGTGCTGAAGGTTACACAACTCTGTGAATATACGGTAAATTTTATGTTATGTGAATAATATCCCAATAGAGCTATTTTTTAAAAGTTAAGAAAACTAAAATATACTAAGCAGTGAATGCCAGGCTTTTAAAAGTTGATTTCATGTTTTACTGATAATTTAATAAATCTCAACCCAAACAAACAAATACCACAGACATTCTGCATGGAGAAAGCACACAGACGTTTGCGTCAGCTTTGTTACTGGCCGCTTTCTGAGACCAGCTTTTTTGCAGAGGGTGTTGGTTTTCCATCATGGATGTGATGTGGATGCCATGACAAAACTGAGTCAGATGTGGTAATCCTGTGGCTTTTTGCCTATTGGAGGCAGGTTTGGGCCATGTGCACTGCTGGAGACATTTTGGGCCCACTCAAGAAAATGATGCTAATGACTGTATTCATGGCTTTAGAGGCTGACAAAGCATTGGTGTATGTGGTCCTATCTGATCACCACAACAAGGTTGGGATGTCCACACCACACATTCCACAGATGTGGACACTGAGTCCTGTCTTATTAAAAGGCTGGCAACACTAACCCTGTGCCAGGCCTTCTGACCACAAGTGCAGCGCTCTTTCTCCTCTGCCTTCCCAAAAAAGGCCTCTTTGAGTCATATTCCAGGAGCATTTCATTGGCAGAAATTCAACTATATGTGCTCAGCAAAATAGTGAGGGTGCTAAATAGCAATCTAGATGTAAAGAGCTCAGATGATGCCACACATCTTTTCACACAGGAACCACAGGCCTTGGAGTGGGTCCAGGACAGTGGCCACAGGTCTATTGTTCAAGCATCCATTGTACCAAATGAGAGTTACATGTTTAAAGAGCTCTCTCTCCTTTACACAAAACACTGTATTTTGGCAGCTGTACTTTTTCTCATACCAGTTACATTACTACATGCATTGTATGTTTTTCATGAAGTTATATGCACTTCAGATATGGTATCTTATGGGTCACCTAAGGAATTCCCAAGGGTTGTTTGCACTCTGCATGATTTCTAAATGACTTCATGATTTCTACGTGATTTCTGACTCCGGACCCTAACCTAGCAGTAAAATGCAACACTGTACTGGGCTGTGAGTCTCTAGGTGCCTCTTTCTCTTCTGACGGCCCACTTATTTTTATTCTTATGGTTTAGACTTTTGTAGATAAAAACTGAGATGGCTTGGGTTTTGGCAGACACTGGCTCAAGCCCTTGTAGACACAAGGGAACATACACCAGAAACAGCTTTTATCCTTCCTACCTTCTCTGCTTGTAGGGTTTCTCTTTCAATTTTTTCAAGTAACTCATTTCTCAGCAAGATCTCCTTGTCCAGACTGATGGACATTTCTGTTGCTCGGTGTAGCTTGCTCTGAAATATAACAACACGGCAAGTTTTGAACGAAGATGATCTCTTAGAACTATAGGAAGGATAGACAGCTCTTTATTAAGCAGAAGAGCAGGATGGCCCATGAACTTGGGCCTGCTCTTCTCACAGCTGCTCAGATTTCCAGAATCCTGGTGTCTAAGTGGCAGGGGAGGTGAGGACCCCAGGCGTCTTCACTTGCTGAGTGGCCAGACACAACAGGACCCAAATCCCACCCCACCACTTCCTAAGAGAAACTTTGGGCAAGTCCTAGAACCTCTCTAAACTTGGGTCGGTCACCTTGTAGTGTTTTGCAGGCTTAGGGGCAATAATCCTGGGCACATGGAGAACACTCAGCAAAGAGCTACCATTACTACCTCAGAGAGTACTTCACTATATACCATTACTTCACTCAGAGGAGGAGGGAAAAACACTCTCCATGAGGTAAGTCTACTGTTACCTCACTTTACAGGTGAGGGACTGACTCACGTTATGGTGGTAAACAATTTGCCCAAGGTCACAGACAGAATGGGGAGCCAGGATTTGAACCCAGGCAGTGTGATTTCACAGCCTATGGGCCCCACAGCTACCTCTAAGGCCTATGGGGCCTGACCCTGCTGGTGTAGAGGGAGGCCTACAGGAGCCCGGCTGCAGCTTCCTGCTGTGTCATTTGTTGCTGCTCTTCACTAGTACTGCCTCCCCCACCCCCAGGCCTCCATGTCAAAATGGGGAAGTGCCAGCCTGGAAGGAGGAGTTGGGACCAAATTAGCTGAGGGATTTGCTTGGCTGCAGAGTGGGTCCAGCACAGGAGCCAGTGACTTCAGGGGTATTGATCGACAAGGCCTTAGGACCCACCCACCCTGCTCCAGGCACTGGTCAGCAAAACAACCTAGGCCCTGCTACCAAGAGGCCAGCTCACAGCCAGGACAGAGGTGCAACAAGATATGCAAAAATGTAAAAGTGCAAATGTGCCAAGCACCAAGAATTTGAGGACAGTGGTCAAGAAGGTTTCCCTGGTGGGAAGGGCTGCTGGAAAGAGAGCTGAAAAGTTAAGTCAAGTATGTCTAGGTAAGAGGGAAGGAAAGAACATTCCAAGCTAAGGAGAAAGCCTCTGAAAGGAGGGCCTAAAAGGAGCTGGGCAGGAGGAGGGTGCTAGGGCAATGCCCAGGGCATCAAATCTGAGACCTGGCAGAACAGCCTGGAGCCACCTGCTTGGGGGCCTTAGAGCACCTGGGGGCCATCCTTCTCCCTCTTTTTCTCCTCTCCAATCCTCCCTTTTTAAAGGCTCATTTTCTGCCCCACATCCTGCATGAAATTGCCCTGATTAAGAAAGCAAAAGTGAGTAAGAGACCAACCTGAGGGGGTTGGCGTTAGGGAAGTAGAGGCCGGGTAGCCCTTCACTGCAAACCAGCAAGTCAGATGGCAGAAGAGGAGAGCAGGGGAAAGAAATCCACCCAGCAGCTTAGAGAGACAGGGCAGGCAAGAACCCAACTCCAAGGGCAAGTGTGAGTCAGTCACTGGCTTGGGCAGTGGGGCCTTTGAGAAGGTGTGCTGAGAGCTCTTTATGAGCAGAATGGGGGTCACTTGATGTGGTTACTTCTGAAAAGGCACACTGGCTTTCTCTTGCTGTGTAACATTACCACAAATTTTGTGGTTTAAAGCAATACCCATTTGTTATCTCATAGTTTTTCTAAGTCAGAAGTCTAGGCACAATGGCCAGGGTCTTCTTGCAAGCTCACAGGCTGTTAGCAGAATGCATTTCCGTGAAGTTGTATGACTGGGTCCCCATTTTCTGTCAGTGGGAGGTGGCCCTCAGCTCTTCGAGGCCACCCTCAGACCCCTTCAACATAGGCCCTCTATCTTCAAGCCAGCAACTGCGAACTTGCCCAGAGAATTCCCTTCGGGCTTCACATCTCTGACTTCCCCTTCCAGAGAAAACGCTCCACTTTCAAAGAGTTCCTGTGATTAGGTCAGGTCCATCTGAGTAGTCCCCCTGTCTCAAGGTTAACTGGGTGTTATCTTATAACCTTAGAACAGAACAGAAACGAGTAACAGAACTCATCATATTCACAGGATGGTACAGGGTGTATACACCAGGGGGTGGGGAGTCTTGGGGGCCATCTGAGAATTCTGCCTACCATAAGGCAGCACTAGTTGACACAAGGATCACTAATTTACAGTCAGTTAAGAATGACACATCACAGTCATAGTCACAGCCTTACATTTCACTAGACTGTACCAGGCATAGTCAG
This sequence comes from Smutsia gigantea, assembly GCA_032199065.1. Classification (NCBI taxonomy): domain Eukaryota; kingdom Metazoa; phylum Chordata; class Mammalia; order Pholidota; family Manidae; genus Smutsia; species Smutsia gigantea. The sequence continues at coordinate 99,429 of JAVSCE010022256.1, read as the reverse complement.
AGAAAAAGGTGCTGCCTTGACTGAGGTTCACTCACAGAAGTCATAGAGAGGACCATGCCTGTCTCCTTCAGGCTGTACCCTCAGCACTTGGCCCTATGCTTGGCATGCCGTAGGTACTTGGTACATTTGGTAATGGAGGAAAGTTATTCTGCGTGCTTTTATAGGGTTTCACACTTCGATGCTTGATATGTATATGAAAGTGGTCCCTCCTGCCACCCTCCTATCCCCTAAACACACACTTGAATCACTAGTAGTTCATTCGACAATACTGGCTGAACACCTGCTTTGGGTAGGCATTGTCCTCAGTTCTGGGAACCCAGCTGGAGCACCATCTGGGGGTGAGTCACAAAAACCTACCTCCAAGAGGTGCAGCATCATGCCCATGGTCCCCAGTGGAGTCCCCATTCAAAGCCGGGTGAGGCCTGACTCCACAGCTTATAGCTGTTTTGCCTCCATTTCTCCCAGGAGACCTGAGAACTGAGACTTGGAAGAAGTGAGCTTGCTTCTCTCTCGCCCCCTCGCTGTGTCTACCTTAGGACTCTTGTTGGCATCTCCTCCCAAGCTCTACCATCACTTTTCTATTATCGGAAACAAGCCTGTGGCAGATGGCCCCTGGATTCCAACTGGAATGGCTCCGAATCAGCCCACTATGGCCGCTCAGGTATTGCAAACAATCTACACTGTGTGTTTAGACCTGTCCAAAGGAGCTCAAGTCCTAGATCTGACAGATTCGTCTTTAAACCAGTAGCTCCACTCCGAAACCCTGGCTTTTCCTCACAAGACCAGACAGGCCCCATGCTACTTAGCTGATTCTGCAGGATAAGATCAAGGTCCAAAAAGATGTAACCAGGTACTGCCCAGCTCTCCAGCCACTCAGGCCTGGGAGTCCCGGGATTGGCTTCATCTTGAAATAACAGTGATCAGATGAGCTAACTACTGATGAGACAAGATCAAAGAGGATGGTTTGTTTGACATTCATGACACATGAATCTCAGAATGCCAGCACCATATTACCTATGCACTTTATGCCAGGGGAAGGCACTTGGGTTAGGTGGGGCACACACTGGACCAGCAGTACCAGCTCTGTCACAAGCTTGTTGCTGGAATCGGGCAAACTGCTTTGCCTCTTTGGGTTTCAGTTTTTCATTCATAAAAGGAAAATGTTGGACAAACATAAGCCTCGTCTAAACACACTCAAATTCACGTTTTTAAATGACACTATGTGGGCCAAATGAAGCCCATCTGTGAGCTACCTAAGCCCACAGCCACCACTGTCACCTGAACACTAGGCCAGGGGTCAGCAACCTTGCTCTGTAAAAAGCCAGATAGTAAATATTTTAGGCTTTGCAGGCCAAGAGGCAAAACTAAGGATATTATGTAATTATTTTTATGAACAAGAGAAAGATAAATTTCCAATGTCTTATTGATAAAATTCAAAATGTAATAATTTAGTACAATATTTTGGAATACAGGTTTACTAATGAGAAGAATGGAATTTCTGGGAAGGAAACCAATTTTGCTTAACCAGGTTTCAAAGGTAGTATTCTCTTGCAAATCAGTTGCAAATACTCTTCTAAAGAAACCATTCTTCACTCACAGTCCAGTGGATGGGATGCGCTGGCCCATAGTTAGCTGATCACAGCATTAGACAGTTGCTAGCAGGATGACTGGACAGCCTGGTCTGCTGGGAACAGGCCCTATTCATTCTTATGGTCCCTATTTAATTACTAATAGGGCTTCTTTCACCCCCAAAAGGGTTCTGGGTTGTGAGGAATTATTTAGTAGTTTTCTAATTTCTAGTTAAGTTGACTTTCCTTTGCAGGGTTTTAAGCAGGAAAGTGTTTATTACAGGCCTAAATTAAACAGGGCTTAAATATGATTAGTTCTCAAAATTCACTGTGCATAAAAATCATGTGGGGATTGAAAAAAAAAAGATGCATGGTCCTCACCCCCCAATTCAACTGGGCAGGGTTGGACTAGGGCATCTGTATCTTTAAAAAAAGAAAAAGCTTCCTCGGTGGTTCTAATGCACAGCCAGGGATGTGGGAACATTTGGCATATTTTAGAAGACATGGCTTGTCAAGAGAAATCAAGGAGCAGCGGGCAAAAACAGGGAGAACATGTGAACTGCAGAGGTGCATGGGAGCCTTACTGAGGCTGCAAAGGTTGTGAAGGGAAGCCTCAGGGACCTGGAATCGCTGAGGACCTTACTTTGTATGTGTTGAGGACTTGCAAGGTGTTTCCAGATACCAGTTTTAGCTGGATCAGTTCTTGATTCCTTGCTTCAGTTGTGTCTAAAAACTGAGCATTCTCAATCTTCAGCTGCTGAAAATCAACATCATGGAGGGCCTCACCCACCTCTTCCTTCTAAAGCTCAGAAAGAAGAAAGAAATGATGTGAGGTTGTGACTTCCAAATGTATGGCTCACACCTTGCGATTCTAGGTGAGATTTTGGAAGTTAAGTCACCACAAAGTCATTCAACAAACATGGATTGGCAATCTGCTTGGTGCCAGGCATGGTGCTTGGTAATGGAGTGCATAATCAATGAGGGCTCACAGATAGGTCACAGTATGGTGTAGTGAGACTTGCAGGGGCAGAAGGCACGTGGAAGCCCCTCTCCAGGCTAGGGGAGATTGGAAGGCTGGATCAGGGAAAGCTTCCCCCAGGAGGTGGTGTCTAAATAGGACTGTAAAGGAAGACTAGAAAGAAGGCCACTGAAAAGTTGCTTTCACCTGGGAAACTCAGGACAAGCAGCCCATAAATTCCCTTCCTTTGACCGCATGATGTTTCTGCACCATAGCCGTATTAGCGTATAGGGTTCCCTCCTGGACCTGGCCCCACGTTACCTGCCCCACCAGGTCTGTGTCATCTTACATCTGTGGTAGGCAATAGCCAAACTCAGCTGTACCCCCTCCCAGGCTCTACTCAAGCTGTACTACTTCCTAGAAGCCGTGTTCTTCCTTTCCCCCCAAACAACATAATTTCCTTGAGCCCCAATGTGATCCCTCCCCCAACTCAAATGCTCACAACCATCTTCCACACCAGAGGACAATCCCTGTTCCACTGAGCCCCTGATGGCTGTAGCTCCGTGGTTCTTGTCACGGTTGCCTCTGCATAGCAGTTACACATCTGCACTTTTCTCCCTTCCCACTCCCAACCAGTCTGTGGGCTGGCAAGGGCAGGCCCACATCAGTGTCCGCTCTGTGAAGACATGGCCTCTAGGTCAAAGGTTATCCATCTACTCCCCATCTCATGCCTAACCCACCCCTTCAGGATGGCTGAGCTTGCATGAAGCCCAGAGTACTGGGAGCTCAAAGGCAGCTCCTCTACCTCTGGCAGCTCACCTATGCCATGTTGTTTCTTACACTGAACTTGAATCTCCTTCACTGACACCACTACCCTGGCCCTAGCTCCACCCTGGGACCCTTGGAAGCAGTGTATTCTCTCCTGCTAGAGCACTTTGAGGCAGCAGCCTTGACCCTTCTGGGTCCTCTATCCTTGGGTCCATCAGTCCCAAGTCCTCTGAAGTGCTTTCTGCTCCTCTTGCTCTCCAGCTCCCTCTCCCACATGAACTCTAGTTTACCAGTTCTTTCAGGTGTGGAGCTCTGAGACACAGCACTCCAGGCCGGGCTACTCAGAACAGAGTGAAGCAAGACCACCCACCACTTTCTTGGTGAAACTCTGTGGCTCCCTGTGCAGCCTAGCATCTCATAGCGTCGCCTCCAGCTGAGCTGCCTTTTGGGCACTCTACAGTTAAGCCAGCTGGTACCTGTGCACATAGTTTGGGAAATCAAAGAGGAGGATCTTGCACTTGTCCTTAGTCACTTCATGTTGTTAAAGCTGTCCTAGCTTGTTGAGTCTTTCAGGATTCCAAGTCAATCGAGCAATAGTCCCCAGACATGTTAATTCTCCTGTCCAACTCTGTGTCATTGTCAGTGGCCACTTCTGATGCACATGCCATCAGTGCCCATATTCAAGTTAATAATAAAAAGATTGAGCTACAAGAGGATGGAACTATGTAATCACATTCCAGAGGCCCTGTGCCATGTCTGCCTTATGCCTTTTATCAGGAATCTTTAGGGGCAGCTGTTCAAAGACTTACTAAAGCACAGTATAATTGTGCCACCCAGGCCACATTCCCTGAAAGAGTCAACAAACATATCACGAAGGGTCTTTTAAATTCCAACTCCATCCACAGATTTACCAGCATAGTAACTGTATTAACTTCCTATTGCTGCTGTAACAAATGACCACAGACTCAGTGGCTCAAAACAACACAGATCTATTATCTTACTGCTCATGACCTCACAAGTCCAAAATGGGTCTTTGGGCTACAATCAAGGTGTTGGCAGGGCCACATTCCTTCTGGAGGCTCTAGAGGAGCATCTGTTTCCTTGCATTTCCAGCTGTTTCCTTGCATTTCCAGCTCCTTTGCTCATGACTCCTTCCTCTATCTTAAAAGTGCACCACTCTGATCTCTGCTTCCATTATCACATCATCTCTGACTTACTCCCCTGCCTCTCTTTTAGAAGGACCCTTGTGATTACACTGGACCCACTCAGATAATCCAAGATAACGTCCCCTTCTCAAGATCCTTGACTTAATCACATCTGCAAAATCCTTTGCCCTGTGAGATACCAGATTCACAGATTCCAGGAATTAAGACGTGGACAGTTTTGGGGGGACACTGTTCTACCTACCACAGTAACCTTAGACAAAAGAGAAAACCACATACCTGCCTCAATTGTAAAAGCAACTTTTTCCTTTGGACTTTGAGAGAAACATTTTTCAAACGTAATTTATCCTTCATATTATCCTAAAAAAAAAGCACATTTTAATCCATTTATCTTCTCTGTTGGTTTGAAAAGTTAGTAGGTCTGGGGCTGCAGACTTTGAGCTCTAACATTCAGTCACTTGTTTTTAGGTCTTGTTGTATCTACTCAACCTGGTTTTGCTATAGCATGTCACACATGACCAAGAAGCAGAGGAAACTAGGTCTGCTCCATGAAAAATTTTCTATGGATTTTAAATTCAAGATAATTTGGGTATAGAGACCTTTCCTGACAAAATGATCTTATGATTCTTTGGTCTTTTATTTTCTTGGTAGTTTACATAATTTTTATTACTTGTAACATGTTGGGATTAGTAACCCTACCTATCTCCAGGATCCAAAGCTTGACATCCTGTGAAATCTTTGGAAGTGAGGAGCATTTTATGTCTCATTCTTATAATAATGTAACTCAGAGAACCTGAGATTTACCTGTCCCGCTCCATGTAGTCACCTGACTAGATAGTCTCACACCTTTCTCAAGAAAACATACCACACCTTGAGACAAACAGGGACAATAAAAAAGAAGAAATTGACCTGATATTATTAATATTTGTCCTGCCTGATTGATTTTAGCCTTGATAAACTTGCATTTTAAGACCCACACTTTAGGTGAATGCAAAAAGTCTGCATATGTGGGCAATATTTACTGTAAACCAAATGGAATGGGGCTGCCTCACATGGATCATTTTTATGTCATCATTCTGTGAATCTATTCCCCCTTTCTAATTTCTAACCTCCTGCGAACTTACCCTCCGGCGGTTCATGTCCTCAATGTACTTCATCACTTTCTCAGTGGCCAAAATACTCCCTTTCTTCTTGGATATGGTTTTTAGAATATCTTTTTTAAACTCCTGTACCGCTCTCTGAACTTCAGTCCATCGAATTTCTGCTTCCTCAATGATAGCCTGGAGAAGTCAACATCAAGAGAGAACAGAGGTTCCAAAATATCTGAAGGAAATATCCCTCTAAGGAAACCAAAGTTCTCACAACTCTTTATGTCCCATTACATAATATATCTTTTTAGTCTTAGAAAGATGTCCTTATAACACAAATTTGACTATATGAATGTCATTAAAAAGCATGCCTCAAAAAAATCATAGTATTCCTAAAAAGGGGATGAGCAAACAAAAACAAGACCTCCTGTATCTCTACACATATTATTTATATATCTGAAGTATTACTCATCCATTAAAAATTATAACATACAACATAATATAAAAAATATCTGAAAGGATATACACCAAAACATCAACCACAGTCACATCTAGAGAGATGGATTGGTGGGGAGACAAAGAAGCATTCTTACTATATATTTCTGTAATTTGAAAAAATGTTATAAATGAATATATGTATTGACATGGAAAGATATTAAGTGAAAAATACAGTGTATAAAATAATGTGACACCTTTTTATGAAGAAATTCAAATATGCATAGAAAATAATCTAAACTCTAGGAGATAAATACAACAGTCAACAGTAATTACCTCCAGGTAATAAGATTATAGATGTTTTCAAATGTTCTTCTTTTAGCTAACCTGTATGTTTAAATTTTGCTGTAACAGAGATTGTCTTTCAATAAAAAAACACAATAACAGTTATTTTAAAGAATAAAATGAAAAGGTATCTGTACCTGCAAAGCAAATCATTCTAATTCAGGCCTTTTCACTGAGCACCAAGACGCAACAGTGTGTCTCTTTACTGGCCAGCCTTTGGCCCCTGCCTCTTCCCTCCCTATCATCTTCACATGCCTGAACATCAGTCCACCCTAAATGCCACTTTCAACATGTCGCTCTCCCGCTCAGCTATCCTCATCAGGGTCCTGCTTTTTAAAACATCAGATAAACTCCTTTGCCTGTCTTTCAAGGACTCAAAGCCCTACTCCACCTGATTTCCTAATACAGCCCCCAAAGCACCCTTTTCTCTAATCACATGGCCCCCTTGGTGTCATGGACTGGCCATGTTCATTCCCACCTCCACTTCCTTGCTCATGTCATTCACCTTACCTAGGGTGCCCTTCTTTTTCTATTCTTTAAACAAATACTATCATTCTTCAAGGCCATGTCAAGTCCTATGTCCAGCCCCACATCCTCAACAAAGTCTTCTTTGACCAGTCTAGCCATGGAACCCAGCACGTCAGGACAATGCTAGCACATCCTGAGCTCCTTTAACATGTTAGAACTCAACAAAGCATGTTTGAAAAAGAAAGTAGGAGAGATGGGGGAGGGCGGCGGGGGTCAGAGAAGGAAGGAAGAGTAGCTTTACACAGTCTAGATGGTTCCATCAATAGAGACGTGAGTCTACTGATCTGTCCCTCAAGGGATCAAGTGTGATTCTGTGTATGCCTGCATTTTGAAATGGAAAAACTTAGAAATAGAAAAGAAATATCTATTTTTCACACAACATGGCTCTCAAATTCAAGCCAACAACTTCATCCCATGGACAACAGAACTGTGATGATTTCTTCTCTGGAGGAAAACTGACCATGTTGGTCTTCAACAAGACATGGACCACGGTCATAGATGCTGTGTATGGAGCATGACTTAAGGGATTTTTCACCCAATTCATTTACTTAAATCTTAAGCCCCTTTATTATTAAGGAATTATTACAAATTTTAAGGGCATTTATGGTTATTATGGCTAGGGTTTTTTTTTTAGAATCCATATCCTAGCGATATATACTGAAACATTCACAGATAAACAGCCTATTGTGGGGGGAAATTGGTAAGGATATGGAGAAAATAAGAGTACCACAGGTTGATGACTATTGCATGTGGGTGTTGAATACACAGGGGTTCAGTGTGCTAGCTTCTCTACATTTGTGCATTTTTGAAATTTTCCATATAAAAAAGTTTAAAATTTGTTGTCTCTTCAAGCAGGTAAGTTCTGTAAAGATAGACCCTCAATCTGTCTTATCCTCCTTGTGTTTCTTTCAAAGCGCCATCAATGATCTGAACCTACTATCAGGACTTCTTGATGAGGCAGAAGCGGGGAGTCCAGGTGGGACGGCCTACAGAGAGAAAGGCCCACCTCGTGATGCTGCAGGTCCCATTCGGCATTGGCCCTCATGTGCCTTATTTCTTCTTTTGTGTCTTCCAGCTCCTTTTGTACAAGCTCACATTTCTGGTCAACACTGAGGCCTATCACACGGTCTGTACTTATGCGGGATTTGGATCTACGCCTGCCTCGTAACTGTAACACAAGAAAAATAAAGCCACTGTCAAGTAGGAACTGGTAATAAAGTAGGCCAAGGTGGGCATCAAAATGACCACTCAGATCTGCTAGAAATTTCTCTTCATGAGAGCCAAGGAGAACAGACTCAATATGAAAAGACTCGGGATATTAGGCTTTAGGTGATGTTTATTTTACAAATCAGCCTAAGCCCTGTGCTAAATACTTCAAAGGCCTGTACTTGCAGTGAAATGAAAATTAGGGCAAGTGTCTTGAGGGTGGAAAGACCTTAAAGTCAGTGTCAGAGAAAGCCCAGAGCTCACTGCTTCCTGAACACAAGAGGAGAAACTGCACTGGGGGCATGCTGTTCGACAAAAAACAACTGAATAGATAAAAATTTTGGACTTCTGTGCATTTAAGACAAAGGTCACAAGCCCAGGGAATGTGCAGGCCAAAAGATGGCATTGTTTGGCTCTCAAAAGTAGACCTACATACAGTTTTAAATAAAAAAAGAAAATTAATTACTCAGATTTGAAAATAAGGAGATTTTACCAAAATAATACAGATTTCTAGCTTCTCTTGAAACATCAGCTGCTCTGGCAACACCAGGCCACCTGGCTTGCCCTTTTAAATGAAGAAGGAACTCTCTAGCACCCACCTCAGGCACACTTCATTCCTTTATGTGCTGGCTGGGCCTTGTGAACATTTGAGTCCCCCAACTTAAGGGAATTATTTCCAACTAAGATATTCTGGGAGAGTCAATCCACTATTAATTGAACCTGATTCCCTCACACTCACTTGAAGAGAAATCTTGTAAGGGACTGAAGACTCCAAAGTAGAACAGGGAGAAATTCATTTGCCACTTGGCCAAAGAGGGGTACACCAAAGGCAGATACACAAATATTACCAGCATCAAAAGGGACAAACAGAATAAAAGAATTCTTAGATCTCCATTGCATACCTGTGCAAATTCTGCTCCCAGTGTTTTAATTTCTGATAATCGTGGCACTTGATCCCTGGGCTCCAGTTTACTGTAATATTTCTCAAACATCTCTGTCTCAGTTTTGAGAGCAGAGTTTCCAGAGCTGTAAGACAGTGGGTACTTGAGTAAGCTCTACTAATAGTTTAAACCCCAAATAACTAGTACTTAACACATGCTGGCTATTATAACCTTCTGCAAGATACTTAACCTCTGAGTACCTCAGTTTCCTCATTTGTAAAAAAGGGAATAACAACAGCACCTACCTTTTAGGAGCTGTGATAAGGAACGCAAAGCCTTTAAGATGGTGTCTGGCACGCCGTAAGTGCTATTTAAATATTTGATATTTTAAAAATACACTTAATGAGCCACTAAATCCAGGGCACTGGGATAATATTGAAAATTGTTGCTCAGATGAAGATACAAACTTCATCTTCAGGTCCTAACCCACTTGTGAAATTCCTTCTGAATTACTATATTCTTGAAATTATACACATCCACAGTCTTCAGATGTTTTCTTTGGTTTATGTAGCTCTTAGTAGTAATATCTTAGTTCTGACCTAAACTATCTGTAGACATATATAAGTAACATTCATTCAGCTACCAGAGACTGAATATTCTGTGTGAGACCAATAAATTGCACAATTAACCTCAACTACATCATAGAATCTTGATATCCAATTTACTTGCTATATTAGACATAAAACAAACTGCAGAAAGACCCCCAGAATATTGGGTCAATCATTCTTTGCTGTCCATCTCCAAGCTTATACTCCGATTTAGGTATAAGTTGCCTCATACTAAAACATCTCAATAGCTTCCTTTCTATCCGGCTGCCACATTAATCTTATCACAGAATCTTAGCACTGGAAAAAGGCTGGGAGGTCACGTGGTCCGGTCCAACCTGCTGCCAAACAGTAGAAAGGCGGCTAAGCACACAGTCTGGCACCAAGCCACCAGGCTGAAGTAATTACCACTCTGATCTTCCCACTACGGGCCCACCCCCTCGCATCCCCACCCTGTTCTGGCTCCATCAATGGCTTCTTAGCTCAGCGGCAGTGGAGACACAGGGATAACGAGCAGAGGCACGTTCCCCCTCCCCCCAGCTTTGGCGGGGGGTGTCTCAGTTTCCTCAGTGTTCAATGTGGACTTGGATCGTTTCCTTGCTGGACCAAGGTCCGAGCCTACACGGTGAGGACGCCGGTCGGCCAGTACCTCAGCTCTTCCACCAGCCCGCACAGCTGGATAACTGGTAGCTCGCTCTCATCCTCGACCTGCAACTCGGAGACAGAGGGCTCAGAGTCCTCCTCAGTCATCGCTCTGCCGAAGCGGCCGTGGCCAATGTCTAGTGTGGCCAAGAGCGCCGAAGAGTAGGGGCCACACGCCTCTCCCTCGGGCTGCAACGTAGCCGCGCGTTGCCAGGGCGACCTGACGCGTGCGTGGGGGCGGGGATCCATGAGGTCCCGCCCAGCCCTAGCCCCAGCCCTAGCCCCAGCCCCGCCCATCTCCCGCTGACCAGAGCTAGGTGTCTGGCCTGCACCAGGCTCCTCAGTGCGTTCGCTTTTATTTAACAGTAATTCTTAAAATTATAATAATAGCTACTGTTTGCTGAGCACTTACTATGCCCTTGGCACCCTGTTAAGCATAGTTTATGAAAATCCTTGCAATAACCTTGTAACAGTATCTATTATTCTCTTTATTCTCCAAATGAGGAAACAGACCCAGAAAGTTAATTCAATTTGTCAGTGTCTTTCTTCCCCTACCTCGGTGTGAGGCTTCTACTCTATTCATCACCTGGTGCTTCATACATATTAACTGCAATTTCTCTCAGATACCGATATCCTGCATTCCTAGAAGGAAAAAGCTGGCAGATTATAAATTCAAGGCATCCCTAAATAGACACTGAATATCTTCTGTATCCGGAGTATCTTGGGGAAATGTATGGAGCAGCCCATTCCAGCCCTGAGGGAGCTTCCTTATTTAATGAGTGAGGGAAATAGTCTCTAAACCAGCTGTTGCTATCTGGAACGATAGTAACAACGTCATGCCTCTCACCATTTCATAGTTATCATCTCAATCTTCAAAACAGTCTTTTGAAATTGGTATTATTGTCTTCATTTTGCATATCAGGACACTGAGGAATAGAGTAGCTTTGCTGAGTTGCCTGTGGCCACACAGGAATGGAATCAAGCTCTGTCGGAACCCAAAGTCCATGCCGTTTAACTTCTACACACCCTGATGTGTGTCATGGTAGGGATTGGCAAGGCAGCCAGGTAGCTTTCTGTCTGTTCCCACTGGGATGGAAGAGGGCAGAGGGCAGAATGGGCAGACTTCTCTGAAGGAGGGTGGGCGCTGGATATGGTTAGAAAGCAAGCTGTGATAAACTGCTTGGGCGTCAGCCACCTTCCCCTTCAAGGGACGTGCCTTAGCATCAACACACAGTCATTAAACTCCAGAGAAGGACTTCTGTTTTGCTGCTTAGGGTGCACGGGCTGGGGCCGGATAATAGCAGAGGGACTGAGCCCTGCCACCACTTTCTTCTCTCTGCTGGCAGCTCCACAGCAATGCAGACTACATTTATAAATACTTAATATGCTCATATACCAGCTGACAGAAATGATGCCAGCCCCAAGAGGGCCTGGAGCAAGAAAGGGCTCTGCAGCAACCAGGCTATGGTACAGAACAACCCTGTCAATTAGGGTATGTGACAGAGCAAACCCTATTGTGTTGGAGGTACCAGTGGTGGGAAAAGAGGCAACATGAAGCTTAAAGCAAGATCCAGTGGGAGAATCACAAAATACAGGACCGGGGATTTTAAGGAAAGATAATTCAGTCCACAGCAGGAAATTTCATGCCTTTTGAGAAACAGCTCCTGGCCTGTTACTAGACCTTGGCAGAGACAGAACACTTGACCATGCCCATCATGACCTGGGTTCTGTTGGACCCACCGAGTCATAACCTTGGACAGGCCCAGCTTCAGTCCATTGTAAAATGGCAGTGATTCATCCAGGATCAAGTCCCAGCAGGAGCAGAGAGCTTGAATAAGCTGCAGGAGCAGGTAGCCCAGACCAACATGTCATCCACACTTGCACCAGTCCACACTCTGACCATATGAGGGGAGGGTATAGGGTCATGAGCAGCTGAAAGAGAAGGAAGACGCACGCACAGGAGACTGGAGGGCGGGAAGAGAGAACCTCTAGGGTATTTCTTCCGGATCTCTCTCTGCTTTGCCATCATAGTTCTGGTGGGGCACAGCCCTTCTATGACCACACGTACTGTCTGGCGTCCCCTCACTCCCAGCACCAGCTGTCACTGAACACTGGCTTCACTCTTCATACCTGGAATGCTGCTGGTCCCGGAGGCCTCACCAGCCTCGTTGGTTCCCTTAGCTCTGCCTAGGTGGGTGTAAATAGTCCCTTCACTAAAGTCTCTTCAGTTGAACTGAATGGAATTGTGTTTCCTGCATGATCCCGACTAGTAAATACATCTGGGATCCACCTACCTGAGGAATTCAACTTGTCTCCTAAAATGAGCTGCCCACTAGAAAGACAGGTCTGTTGAATATAAAGTCACTCAAGACTGTAACCCATCAGTTCCTTTTCTTAGAGTCAGGCTTTGTTAGGGAGGCAGTACCAGGTGTCTAGAGGCAGTGGGCAAGTGCCTTAGAGGTGGGGGAGTCAAGAACGGAGTGTTTTAGTGGCTCAGGATTCTAGCCCTGACTTGGCTACTGGCCACTTAACTTGGATAACTCACCCATTGTGTTTGCTCCTCAAATTCCACCTCTGTAAAACGAGGATGACACATTTCAAGGGACTACCCTATGCATCTTACTAGCTTACTATCAGGCTCAAATGGGATGGAGTAAAAGAAAGTGGTAGGTCGGAAACTATGATGCCAAGATGTGCTCCCCAGCATCTCCTCCATCTGGAAGGAGCCACTGCCCCAGTTTAGCAGTAGTCCATAGCAGATTATTACATGAAAAACTGACTCAGCTTGCAGGCTTTAAATAATAACGATCATAATTGCCATTGTTATTTCTTGATCTATTTTTTAGCAATTAGGTAATACTATTATTGCTTAATAAAAGCATTTGTACCAATTATTGTTTCAATTGCTGTTTACTGAGTGCTAGCTATGTCCTGGAGGCTGTGCTACGCACGTTCTACACATTCTCTCAGTGTATCAGCATAATGGTCCTGGGAGACACTGGGACTTTCTTAACCCCCGTTTTACTCATGAGGAGACTGAGGTTCAGAGAAGTTAAGCGACTTTCCCAAAGTCATGAAGCTTTTCTGGGGGTGGGACTGAAATTCAAACCCAGCTTCATCCCACTACGCTCTGTCCTCTCATCATATCCACCCCATTAGAGCAGTGGTTCTTAGCAGGGGAAGGAGATATTTTGCCCCCCGCCCCAGAGGACATTTGTTAATGTCTGGAGACATTTTTGTTATAACCAAGGGGGATGGTGTTATTGGCATCTAGAGGATAGACGCCAGACACGATGCTTGTGTTAGTTTCTCAGGACTGCTGTAACAAATTTCCACACACAGACGGCTTAAAACAACATAAATTTAATGTCTCACAATTCTGAAGGCTAGCAGTCCAAAATCAAGGTGTTGGCAAGGCCACACTCCCTCTGAAGGCTCCAGGGCCGAAGGCTTCCTAGCTTCTGGTTACTCCCAGCAATCCTTGGCATTCCTGGCTTGTAGCTCTATTGCTCCAGTCTCTGCCTCCATCTTCACATGGCCTTCTTCCTTGTGTCTTGTGTGTCCTCTCCTCTTCTTATAAGGACACCAGTCATTAGATTCATGGTCAACCCTAAATCCAAAATGATCTCATCTCAAGATCCTTAACTAATTACATCTGCAAAGATCCTTATTTCAAACAATGTCACATTATGAGGTTCCAGGGGGATAGAAACTTGGGGAGATGCTGTCCAAACCACTACACTGCAAAACGCCCTTCATGCACAGAACAGCCCTCCCCCCATAAAGAATTACCAGGCCCAAAATGTCAATAATGCTGAGGTTGAGAAATGCTGCTTTAGAGGGAGACATTTCTTCGCTGGAAGCAAGAAGAAAGTGCCTCTGCTAATCCAGACAGCTACAAACCAAAAGGGTCTCAGAGCAGCTTAAAGTCTGGAGACCATTCTCTCTCTTCACTTCTCTGGGACAACTTCTTGTTTTGATAGCCTCCAGTTTCTCCATGTGGATGCTGCCCCCTGCCTGGCATTTTTGTAGCACTTTGCATTTTGATTTAAGAATGATACAGTCAGATCCACCCAAAGTATAAAGCTGCAACCAAATATAAGAAGTGCACAGCCTCTTCTTCCTCAAAAGGGAAGATGCTCAAAAATCAGATAAAGGAACTCAGGCTCACAGGCAAGTGACTATTCGCACATTATGGGGAAGGGACCAGCCCTGAGCAGCCCTGAGAGGTGGACCAGCATCTGATGGTTGCCAGAGCAGTCCTCCATTCTTTCCACAAAGACCTGTTGAGCACCTACTGTGTGCTTGGCCCTGGGGATGCAGCAGAGGGCAGAAAGACTGCTGTGCCTGCTCCCGTGGCACTTCCAGTCTGTCGTAAACAATTTCCATCTAGTGAGGGAAGTACAAAGTGCCCATATTTCAAGGGGTCAAGAAAGACTTCCTGTAGCAAGTGAGGTCTAAGCTGAGATTTGAAGACTGAGTAGGACTCATATACAGGTGAATCAGACTCATTAATCCAAAGTCAACCACAGCCTTGGCACCTAGCTAAGACCAAGGGAAGAACAGTAAAGGGAGAGGAGACAGCTGTGCAAAGGCCCAGAGGGAAGAATGAGCACAGCTGGAAATTGAAGGAAGGCCAGCCTATGCTTCAGACACCTGCTTGGTCAGAAGAAAAGCAGAGAAGGTCATTACTAACATGCATCTTCTGGTTTCCCTCCCTGTCCTCCAGGGTCTCCTTCTCTGAGGTGAGCTGTTTGGATGCTTTTTCTTGGTGTCCATGTTGAACACAACTCCCCACTTCTCAGTTTCAAGGACCCCCATCTGTGATCCTCAGGTCAGGACAAAGGCCTGGGACCTCATCCAGAAGCAGAGGGGGACATCAAGCATAACCAGATGTCTTTGGTGTCATAAAATGTCTGGGAATTGCTTTGTCCCAAGCAGAGTGAGGCAGAGGCAGAAAGTCCTGGGAAAGCATCAGAGCTGGGGCCTGTTCACTAACAAGGTATCCCCCACTTTCAAAATCAGAGCCAGACGTATGTCGCTAAGGGCCAGGAGCCACAGTCAGCACCACTTGTGTCTCCTGGTCCCTCTGAGTCATAGAGGAGGAAAGGTGTTAAGAGCCTGGACTCTGGAGCCAGTGACCTGAATTCAAATCCCACCCTAGCCACTTACTAGTTATGTGACTTGGAGCAAGTCACCTCCCTCCTTATAACCACAGTGCTGCCCCCTGCAGGTGTATATGTGTGTGTGCAACAGAGGAGGTCACAGACCACTCCTGTAAGAGCTCAGCACAGGGCCTGACACCCAAAAAGGGTCCAGGCCCTTGGGCCTGTTTCTTTGTCATCTTTGGCCATGAACCCAGGCCCAGCCTCTTCCTTCATTTAGTTTCCAGGGAAGCTCTCTGGGCTGAGATGAGGGAAGCAGGAAGTGGGAAAAGAAAACAGTCCCTCCATTACGGTGTTCACTTTTATTCAAGTAAATTTTTTGTTAAAGAATGATGTACAACTAGTTGGGGTGAGCATTTAATAATGTATATAACTGTTGGATCACTATGTTGTATGCTTGAAACCCAAGATAATATTGTATATCAACGACACTTCAATAATAAATGTGCACAAGTCATATACAGCTTAACAACATTTCAAAAACTGAACACACTTGTATAACCAGCACATGGTTGAAGAAACAGAATATTACCAGCACCCCAGAAACCCTAAGACACTCCTTTACTGTCACCACCTCTAAGGGGAACCACTACCGGAACTTCTAAAGCAGACATTAGTGTTGTCTCTTTTTCTATCTGTACCAATGGATCATGCAACCCACACTCCTTTGTGTATGGCTTCTTTCACTCACTGTGATGTTATCGAGAGCCATCCCCATGGATGCAGGTAATAATAGACTGCTCATTCCCATGGCTGTACAGTATTCCATTGTGTTTTTCCATTCCACTGTTGAGCTTTGGGGCAGTTTCAAGTATGAGGCTATGGGAATACATGCTGCTCTGAATATTCTAGTAAATGTCTTCTGGTGAACATACATACACATTTCTGTTAAGTAAACACTTAGGAGGGCAATTGCTATATCACAGTATGTTCAACTTTAGTAGATATTGCCAGTTCCCCAGTTAACAACTTTTTAAAGCCATCAGTGACATGGGGCACTGTGACCTCCTTCCCCATTTGTTCACATATACTCATGAAGCCCAGATCTGTGCCAGGCACTGGATGTGCTATTGGAATGCCAAGGTGGAACAGGCCATGGGCTAGCTCTGTGTGTCCTGAGATCTCCTCCTTCTCCTTCCATGTTTGTGTGTGTGACAGGGGGTGGTGATAAGCTCTTCAGGCTGCGTTTCCCAGGCTCCAGGGTCAGCTGGGGATACTGACTGGAGCCCAGTGGCACTGAGATGAGGAGTCCCCCCCAACTCGTCCTGGGCAACACTTCTGGCTGTGGCTGCATCTCTTCCATGGCTCCAGCTCCCTGGGGACAGGCCTGACATGGTTCCAGCTTCTGCAGGTGACCCTGGCTTCTGGGGTCCAGTGACATCACCTGCTCCCTTGCCCCTCCAGCTGAGGGGTGGCAGTGGCTTCCAACCCCTGGTGACTGCTTGGCTTCCCCATTCTTCCACCTCTTATGTCTCCGATTCCCTGCAATCCTACCCTCTGTAGACGCTTTAGAATGGTCTTTCTTCCACATTGGACCCTGACAGATCCTGGCAAGGACCTCCAGGACCAGAGGGGTGATCTCCAGGTACAATGATAAATCTTGTTCACTAAGACCATTGATTGCACTGATGGTGGCATATGAGACATGTTGCAGGGGGTGCAGCTGGACATGCTCTAGGTTGCCTGGGGAGTCATTAGAAGAATTACTGCCAAATAGGGGCAGTTGCTCCTCCCAGACCCAGGAGCAACACTGGGAGGCCCACCTCAGTGTCCTGCCAGCTGAGGCTGCTCCATCCAAGGCATCCCTCTGTCTAGCTCTATGGACCAGAGAGCTTCAGGCCAGTCCTCAGCATGAGTTGCCTACAGTGGCTATGTACCTTTATGGAAAGTAGTCCTTGGCGTGGAGAATGGCATCTTAACTCTCAAGGTATCCCCAGTGCCTCAAGCACAGAAGGTAATAACTCACATATGAGCTTTTGCCATGTGCAGGCATGGTTCTGAGCACTTGACATGTCTTAACTCAGTAAACATGTGTTGCTGTGATCTCACTTTATAGATGAGGAAACTGAGGCATAGAGAGCTGAATTAACTGGTATTCAACCCATGTTTGCCGATGACAATAGTATCAATAACTAGTGTAGCAGAGTGCTTCAAAACCCTGGCTTTGGAATTCAAAAGACAATGTTTTGAATCTGGATTCTGCCTCTTGCTGGCATATGACCTTCCTCATTTTTTTCTCTCTAAAATGAAGATAATGCCGCCCACTTGCCTCAGTTCCTGATTAAAGAATGATTGAGCATCAATGGTAGTAGAGTTTGCAAAATTTAAACAGGTATGTTTATGTATACATATAATATATAGTGCAAAACTATACTGCATGTATGCTATATTTCAATGTTCTTCCATCATGTACAAATTTACTTATGATTAGTAATGGCCTGAAAATAAGTCACAACCTTCAGATTTAAAACATCAACAATTATCTTATTTTGCCTGATAAAATTATATATATGATGAATGTGCCTATGTTATTGCAGACACTAGCCTCAGATCATGTCATTCTTTTGGGGGTCACATTAATAATCCTAATTGATGAGGTATATTTTTAATACTGCACTATTTTCAATGCTTTATTTTGAAATCATTTCAGTTGCAAAATACAATAAAGAATGGCCATGTACCCTTTACCCAGATTTTCCACATTCCCCAAGTGTTAACATTTTACTACATCTGCTTTATCATCCCCCACCCCATATATATAACAAACCAGATGTGCATCTATATTCCCTTACCCAAGTGTTTTATTTTTTCTGAAATATTTGCGACCAGTTGCAGACCTTATGTGCTGCTTTATCCATAAATATTTCAGGTTGCATTTCCTAAAAACAAGGACATGTTCTTATAAGATTATAAAAATCAAGACTTCAACATTGTTTTAATATTTTTATTCATTATAGAGAGGGGCCCACTGGACAGTTTTGGTATAATTTGAGCATCAAATTCAATAATGATAGTAAGAGATTACAACTAATGGAATAAGATAAGAATCCATGAGTCTACACTGATATAAATAAATAAAGTGGAATCCCAGCTAATAAATGTAAAGGGAATGATGGAATTAGAAAAATCACCATTTGGCAGCTGTCATAGTAACAATTTATTCAGGCAGGAATCACCAGTGAATGCTAAAATGGGTGGGTGAAAGCATGATGAGAAACAGGATATCTACATAGACTGAAACTATCTCCCCACAAGACACTTATGAACAACGAACCAGTAACTTTACAGCAGAAAATCCTGGCAGGTACTACTTTAACCAAGTGGTCAAAGTTAAAATCATGTATCAAATGCCCCCTGACACTTTGCAATGAAAATGACACATCACTTCTGTGGTATTTCTACCCAAGATGCAGAGCCTGAATCTAATCAAGGGGAAGCATCAGACAAGCCCAAACCAAGGAGCGCTGTGCAAAATAACTGGCCTCTACTCTTCACAAATGTCAAGGTCACAAAAGACAAAGACTAAGGAACTGTATCAGATCAAAGACACATGACCACTAAGTGCAATTCAGGACCAAAATAACTCATATGTTTATTTTGCTACAAAAGACATCAGTGGGACCACTGACAAAATTTAACCTCTCTATAATGCGGTTGTGTGCCTGTGTCTAGGAAGGACCAGCACAGATCAAGTGCTCAATAAGTACATGTTGAATGAACAGAAACAAACAGAAATCAAGAAAGACCAACTGTTGTTTCCCTCCTATGAGGTAAAAAACAAAATGAAGAATCATAAAAACAGGGTTATAAAAACTACCCACACTGCCAGCCTCTCAACAATATCACCTACATTATAGGCTTGTTCAGAGACAGACATGAGGTCATGCATGCAAGGCACTCGGCCCAGCCAAGGCGCTCCATCAGCATCGGGTGAACCCATGAGCAGTGACCTGTTCAGAGACCAGCGCTTGTCTAAGGGTCCCTCTGCTCCTGCGAAGCTAACCCTAAATCCCAAGGTGGGAGGGCCTTGTCTTGGGGACAGATGGGTCTTTCTGCTTCCTTCTCAAGGTGAGACCATGCGGCAGATAAAAAGGCAATGAGAGGCTGTGGGCAGGGCTGGGAGGACATAGCACTCAGCTACTAACTTGTCCCTCAGATATCTTTCCAGGTCTCAGTTTCTTCATCTGGGAGATGGGAATATTTTTACCAGTTTCCCCAACTTCACAGGTGGTCCTGAGGGCCAAGTAAGAAAATGCTATACTTAAAAGCTCTTTTAAATAAAAGGTCACTAATGAAACTCAACAGCTGATGAAGACCTTCCACTATCCCCAACTCCACATAGACCTCCAGGCCCAAGGGTCCCCAGATCCCCATTTGCAAGACTCTTCCCAGCTCCTCTCCATCCCTTCCTCTTCATCCCATGTTCTAATCAATGAACCATGCACAGCCCTCCCACCTTCCACCCTGGGCGGGCTCCAAGAGAGCTGTGTGCTAAGGCCAGGGTTGAAATGGTCCCTTGTTTCTACTAAATTGGAAAGGACTCCTCCTTTAGGATTGTTGAAATAGGGCATTCTGTGGGCTCCAGCCCCGTCCGTGGCAGCTCATGTGGAAGGAGAGGAGGAAGCCACCCCTGCCCCTCCTGAAAAGTGAGTCACCCTATTAACATGCCCTTCTGATGTCACAGCTGGTTCTACCAGATCCCCCTGAAGCTGGGCCCCACCCTTGCCAAGCCATAACCCTCACCCTCCTCCTGTGTTAAAAACAGGAGACACATGCTAGCCAGAACTCCCAGGACCCCAGGACTCCATTCTGTTCCAAAGTCTTTCACACTGTCACAGTCTCTGTCAAACAATGATTACTGAATGACAGAGAAGAGAAGGAGAAAGTTTTCCTTCTCTCTCTGTACTCTGTTTCAATCCACACCCCAAAGGAAACCTTTGTTAACAGCTTGCTATGGAGCATTCCACATTCTGTATAATGTATATTTAATTTTTTAAAATCAGGATTTAATTCTTTCAGAGCAGTTTTAGGCTCACAGGAAAATTAAGGGAAAGGTGGAGATTTCTCATATACTTCCTGCCCCCCCACATGCATGGCCCTCCCCCACTATCAATACCGCCCACCAGAGTGGTGCATTTTTACAGCTGATGAACCTACACTGACACATGATTATCACACAAGTGCATAGTTTATACTGCGGTTTACTCTAGGTGTTGTACATGCTATGAGTTTGGACAAATGTATAATGATATGTATCCATCATTATGGCATTATGTAAAGTATTTTCACTGATCTCAAAATCCTCTGTGCTCCACCTATTTAGCCCCCTCTCCATTCCCAACCCCCAATGGCACTGATCCTTTTACTGTCTCCATAGTTTTGCCTTTTCCAGAGTGTCATATAGTTGGGATCATAGTATGTCGCTTTTTCAGATTGGCTTCTTTCACTTAGTAATATGCATTTAAGCTTCCTCTGTGTCTTTTCATGGCTTGATAGCTTGTTCTTTTTTAGTGCTGAATAATATTCCATTGTCTGGAAGTACTACAGTTTTTTTTGTCCATTCACCTACTGAAGGACATCCTGGTGGCTTCTAAGTTTTGGCAATTATTAACAAAACTGCTATATATATGCATGTGCAGGTTTTGGTGTGGATGTAAGTTTTCAAGTATTTTGGATAAATATCAAGGAGTGTGACTGTTGGATCATTTGGTAAGAGTATGCTTACTTTTGTAAGGAACTTCCAGACTGTCTTCCAAAGTGGCTATAACATTTTCCATTCCCACCAGCAATGCTTGGGAGTTCCTGTTGCTCCACACCCTCTCCAGCATTTGGTGGTGTCAGTGTTCCAGATTTTGGCCATTATAATAGGGATGTAGGGGTATCTCATTGTTGTTTTAATTTGCCTTTCCCTGATAACATGTGATGTGGAGCATCTTTTCATATGCTTATTTGCCATCTGTACATCTTCTTTGGTGAGATAAGTGGTAGGGTCTTTGGCCCATTTTTTAATTGAGTTATTTGTTTTCCTATTGTTGAGTTTAAGAGTTCTTTATTTACTTTATATGTATTTTTAGTACATATGTATATATAAAGTATATATATACATAAAAAGTATATATATATACTTTTAAAGAGTATATACATATATGTATATATATACACTATATAAGAGTTCTTTATCAGATGATGTCTTTTGCAAATATTTTTTCCCAATCTGTGGATTGTCTTCTCAGTCTTTTAATGTGCATTTAATTTTTAAAATTTAATTTTACAAGTAATACAAAAAATTACCTTCATTGGGAGAAAAAAATAACAATAAAATCTGCCTTAATTTTTACTCCTCATCTGAGTCCACTCTCACTGTGGCCTGTGGGTTATGTCTGTTATCTCTTCAGAGTGTATTCTTTCTCACCTTTCTCTGTGTTTTTGTTTGTACATATTTCTGTTTCCATGGGAAATATATAACTCTATTTTGTGCACATGTGTTTTATATAAAGGCTGACATCTTGCACCTATAATTTGCCAGTCACGGTCACACTGAATCTTGAAGATGCGTTCATATTAGGACACACACAGCTACCTCATTCTAAGCATAGCACTGTAGTCTATCAAATAAATATATCACAATGTATGTAGCTTTTCCCTGTTGATGAATGCTTAGGTTGCTCCTGATTTTTAATTTTGTCCCTTAACAAAAATTGCTTTTTTTTAATGTTGATCAAATTCAAGCATGATCATGATATTCACAAATCAAATGATATTACAAGGTTTTATAGCAAATATTGGTAATACATCACATACACACATCCCACGTGAATCCTGCTCCTCTAAGAAATCACTTACTAGTCTTTCGGCTGATTCTTCTGGCATTGACCTGCATATTTCTGAATAAGATGCTTATATGCTATTTTTGGTTTATCAGCCTGAGTCTACTGCCTCCCTATTGTGGTAGATGCAGATTTTAAGTTTTATATGCACCACACCCAACCACTTGCCTCCCATCTCCTCATTCTTCCCACATAGTTACATGACAGTTTTCTAGTTCAATCATTATTCCCTGTTTTCATTATTGTGACCACAGAAGTATTTTTTCCTGCCAAGTGGTGGTTCTCAACTTTAATTGCACTGAGGGAGCTTTAAAATCACCCTGGGAGCTTTAAATAATCCTGAAGATCAGCTTTCACCCCAGGTCAATTAAGTCAGGCTATCTTTTCCTTTTTCCTTCCCAACCTTCTAATGAATGTTTTGTTTCTGCTCTGACATTTTTAATTTTCAAGAACTCTTTCTGGTTTTCTGGTTGCTTCTGGTAGCGGACAGTATTGGCATAAGCTCTTGGCATTCACTTCTCTGTGCTGCCCACAGCTGTTTACTGCAAATATGTCTGATGCTCTGTCCAAGGGCTATTGACTTCCAGGGAGCATCCTAGCCTGAGTGCAGGGAAAGCTGGAAGTAATGAAGGTCACAGGCTTTGGAAGCTGTCAGTGGATCCCTGTGAAGTGGTTGAGATACCTCTGGGACATGTTCTGCACCATCTCCTGCATTGCCCAGCAAGATCAAGCTCCAGATGCCCACAGAAGTAATTGGCTAGAATAACACACCTTTATTAGCTTCCTCCCCTTCCCTGTCTCACTTCCCAACTCTCAAACATTTTTTTCTGGGATTATCTGCCAAAAATCACTTGCAGAGGAATTGTCTCAGAGTCTGTGTCTGGGAAAACCCAAACCAAGACATTCTCTCTTCTTTTAAAAAAAAAAAAAAGAATCTCGTTCTTGTTTCACGGATGCAATACCTTATTACCTTAAAAATTGAAGATATTTATTATAGTGAGATCTAACATTTGTTTTAAAAGTTTCACTTGATGCTGCATGGAGACTTAGCTTAGTCCACAATATCTACAAGTTAATCTTCTGGGGTTTCTCCAGAGATAACTCTTCAGTCTCCCACTGCAATAAGGATAATGTGTCCCACTGGCAGCACCCTTAAAGCCAAGTGGCCAGAGGTTCTTGGTCAGAATACAAATTTTCACATAACGTCCCTGTTTTATTCTAGTGTCTCTCCCTGCCTTCTGTTGTGCTTGGTGTCTTTGGGCCTGGAGCCTCTCTGGTTCCATTTTTTCTATAGAACAAGGGTCTACAAGGTTGGGAAGGGGTAATGGCCTGGCTGCACCAGATCTGAAGGGCCCAAATGGTTATTCCAGTTTTAATTGCTAAATAAAACAATCAACCCAAACTAATGAAGACAGCAATATTCTTTTTTTCTGTCTCTTTCTCATAGTTTCTGTGGTTGAAGTATTTGGGAAAGGCTCAGATGGGTGCTTCTGGTTTGGGATCTCTCATGAGATTGCAGCCAGACAGTGACTGAAGCTAGATAGCAGGGAGCCAGGCATCTCTCTCTCTCTCTCTCTCTCTCTCTCTCTCTCTCTCTCTCTCTCTCTGTCTGTCTTTTCTTGTGTGTGCACACAGTCTTGGGGCTGTTCCCTAAGATTTTTCCATATGGGCTACTCTGAGCATCCTCAGAGCGGGTGATCTCAGGACAGTCACACCACTTACATGGAAGCTTAGGATTACAAAGAGTTCCAGCCTTGGAAGTTACACCGTTTCACTTCCACTGCATTCTTTGTTACTAGGGAGTCATGAGCCTGCCCCAATTCAAGGGAAGGAGACATAGACTCCATCTCTCATAGGAGGAGTTTTGAGTCCATTGTGGAATACACATGGGGTGGTACTGCTGAGATCATCTTTGGAAAATACAATCTGCCACCGTGGTCCCACCACTTCTCATACAGTGTTCCTAACCATACTTCTGCTGGCAATCCCTCTCCACCTCTCACGGCATTGACTCAATTCTTGGCATTTTTTGGGTTTTGGTCCATAAACCATCCATGTGCAGAAGTGCAAGCTGTGCATTATGCAGTGGAACCACATCTAACCTAAGGGCCAGTGGGGAGCCTGGCTGCTTGCTGGCACCCCCTTCTATAGGTATTTTCTGCTTTTCACCTTCCCAAAATTGGTTAATGCTTCTCGTCTACTATGGTCCTCTCTCCTGTTCTTTTTGGTTCTTTTGTGGGTCGATACCTCTTTGCTTTGTTTACTCTGGTTTGCAAAGGGCTTTTGGGAAGGTGCAAGGGAAAAATATATGTCCTCAACCTATTATTTTAAGTGAAAGTGCCATATTTCCAATTTTTCCCCTAATATAAATTGCGGTAAAAATGCCTCATCATGCACATAAGCAAGTGTTAATACTTCTTTGAGTGGTTTTCTTTTACAAAAATGAATCATGCTGTTCATATTGTTGGGGAATTTCCTTTTCTTACCTAATATATTCTGGACATCTTTCCATGTCAATATATATATATAGATCTACCTCATTCTTTATGATAGCTATATGTTCCATGGTAAGGACAGAAATTCTATTCCAGAGGACAGAGAAGGAAAAAATGTACCTGTTTTTTACTCCCTATCCCCCAAGGGAAGGGATGATTTCCCATAGGAGTGCCTGGAGGTCAGGAGCAGGATTTGGTGGAGATGGGGTATACATAGCCTTAAGCATATCCTTAACTGTATGTTCATAATTATAATTACAGTGTGGGCACTTCAGATTCTGCTTTCTTTTCCTTTGGCTTCATTGCTATAAACCGGCATTTCTCGACTTTGGCACTACTGCCTCTGTGGACCAGATAATTCTTTGTTGTAGGGCTGGATGTGTAGCATCATCCTTGGCCTCCACCTGGGTTTCTTTTAAAGCATCTTGAAAAACTTCCAAATGTAATATATATTTACTGTTGAAAATTGGAAAATACAGAAAAGCACAGGGAAAAACATTTAAAATTTCTCTCTAGACCCCTTCCAGATAATCACTGATGATATGATTTTGGTGAT
Source organism: Smutsia gigantea (assembly GCA_032199065.1). Taxonomy (NCBI): domain Eukaryota; kingdom Metazoa; phylum Chordata; class Mammalia; order Pholidota; family Manidae; genus Smutsia; species Smutsia gigantea. The sequence continues at coordinate 74,199 of JAVSCE010022256.1, read as the reverse complement.
TACTCTTTTTTTTTTGGAAGATGAAATATTATCTTTCTTTTCTTTTTTTTTGGTATCATTAATGTACAATCACTTGAACAGCATTATGGTTACTAGACCCCCTATTATCAAGTCCCCCACACATACCCCACTACAGCCACTGTCCATCGGCGTAGTAAGATGCTATAGAATCATTACCTGTCTTCTCTATAAATACTGCCTTTCCCGTGTCCCCCGCCGCTGCATTATATGTGCTAATTGTAATGACCCTTTTCCCCCCTTATCCCTCCCTTCCCACCCATCCTCCCCAGTCCCTTTCCCTTTGGTAACTGTTAGTCCATTCTTGGGTTCTGTGAGTCGGCTGCTGTTTTGTTCCCTCAGTTTTTCCTTTGTTCTTATACCCCACAGATGAGTGAAATCATTTGATACTTGTCTTTCTCCACCTGGCTTATTTCACTGAGCATAATACCCTCTAGCTCCATCCATGTTATTGCAAATGGTAGGATTTGTTTTCTTCTTATGGCTGAATAATATTTCATTGTGTTTATGTTCCACATCTTCTTTATCCATTCATCTACTGATGGACACTTAGGTTGCTTCCATTTCTTGGCTATTGTAAATAGTGCTGCGATAAACATAGGGGTGCATATGTCTTTTTCAAACTGGGCTGCTGCATTCTTAGGGTAAATTCCTAGGAGTGGAATTCCTGGGTCAAATGGCACTTCTATTTTTAGTTTTTTGAGGAATTGATGATTACTCATCGCCTTCTGGCCTTTTTTTCTCCCTCTTCCTCTGTGTAAAATGTATGTACATGTATATATACCTACATGTGCGTGTATAAAATTTTAAGCAAAACCCATCTTTTTCATATGAGAACACTGTAATGTTTCTTCTTGCTTTAAACACCAGAGTCCTGTGCAATTGCTCCTTATTTGTGCATCCAGAGGGCTTCACCCTATGGCTCAAGTTCTGGTTGTCTGCATTGATTAAGGTGATACATTGGTTGTCAATATTGATTGTTGATGCTATTTCTGAAATACAGCAAATGGCCTCTGTTCCATGTCAAAGTATAACTTTAAGAACACTACAAACATGACTTTCATACAAATACCCAAGATACATCTACCTTGTTAACAAGAGAATCAGCAAGATGGAAAAAAATGGTGCAAAGGAGAATTAAGGAAAAGGGGCTCTGTAGTCTATCAGGAAAGGCATATCAAAATCAGTTTGCTAACCTAAGTGTTCATCAGTAGATGAATGGATAAAGAAGATGTGGTACATATACACAATGGAATACTATTCAGCAATAAGAAGAAAAGAAATCCTACCATTTGCAACAACATGGATGGAGCTAGAGGGTATTATGCTCAGTGAAATAAGCCAAGCCGAAAAAGACAAGTATCAAATGATTTCACTCATATGTGGAGTATAAGAACAAAGAAAAAAACTGAAGGAACAAAACAGCAGCAGACTCACAGAACCCAAGAACTGACTAATAGTTACCAAAGGGAAAGGAACTGAGGAGGATGGGCGGGAAGGGAGGGATAAGGGGGAAAAAGGGGCATTATGATTAGCAGACGTAATGTTGGGGGGGCACGGGGAGGGCTGTACAACTCAGAGAAGACAAGTAGTGATTCTATAGCATCTCACTACGCTGATGGACAGTGACTGTAATGGGGTTGGTGGGGGGGACCTGATGAAGGGGGTAGTTTAATAACCATAATATTGCACATGTAATTGTAGATTAATGATACCAAAATAAATTATTTTTAAAAAATCAGTTTGCTAGGTGAGAGACAAAATTGATTAATATCCTGCAAGGCAATAAAATCATAACCTTTGGGTTATCCTTTCTACTAGACAAGAATCATTTGCATCTCTACCAAACAAAATTCTACAAGTTAGCACACAACTTTACAGACTCTGGGCCCCAATTGATAGGAAAGTTCAAATTAAACAAAGTACATCCCCTAGATAATGAAATAATCCAGAGCTGTCTGTTAGACAATGCTCCAGCATGCACTGACAGGAAACAGAGAGTGCCTTTGGCCTTATTTCCAAGTTCGGAGTAATTTTTCTTAATATCCCTATTCTATTCTCTGGTTCCCCAAGCAAATTGTGTGCAATATTTCCCTAAGGGAAAGCAGTCATGGTTTCAGTGGTCTCCTTGGCATCTCTCTCATCTTCCTCCCTTCAACTCACATTCTAGAAAGGTGAGATCAGTCCCCAGGGACCTGATTAGAATAGTCACTGCACCTGACCAGGTTTCCTCTCCCATATGGCCCTGCTGCTTCCTTCCTTGCTCATCTCCTTCCTCTCTTTCTTTTCTTCTACCTTGCTTTCATTTTTTAAAATAAATAACTGCTTTATTGAGATATAGCTCACATACCATACACCTATATCCAATTCTGTGGTCTGGGGTATATTTGCAGAGTTGTACAATGGGTTTTAGAATTTTCATCATCGCAAAAAAGAAATCCTATACTTGTTAGCATCACTCCCCATTTTCTCCCAGCCCCTGGCAACTGGCCATCTATACTCTGTTTCCATGTATGAGTCTATTCTAGATAGTTTCTATAAATGGAATCATACAACATGTGGGTATTTTCTGTCTTGTTTCTTTCATTTAGCATATCTTCAAGGTCCATCCATGTTGTAGCATGTATAAGCAGCACTTCATTCTTTTTTTTTGCTGACTAATATCCCACTGGACACATGTGGCCTATTTTAATCAGCTGTTGAATATATGAATTGTTTCCACTTTTTAGCTATTATTAAATAATGTTGCTATACACATTAGTTACAAGGTTTTTGTACAGATGTGTTTTCATTTCTGTTGGTTATATATCTAGGAGTGGAATTTCTGGGTCATATGGTAACCATATATTTAACATTTTTAGGAGCTGCCAAGATGTTTTCCAAAGTGGCTGCACCATTTTGCATTCCCACCAGCAGAGTTAGGAGAGTTCCAATTTCTCCATGTCCTTGTCAACACTTGTTACTATCATTCTTTTTGATTGTAGCCATCTAGGGGGTGTGAAGGGCATTTGTGGCCTGGCTTCTTAAATCAGGCTTGCACAGAAGCAAAATTTGCACACAACTGAGTCACTCAGTGCAGTGGCCTCAGGGTTATGTGCCTCTATTAGTGGGTTGAATATGATGGATGATTGAAGACTGCCCTGCTGAGCCATACCAAAGATGGGGGCTCCCAAAGGGACAGGGTAGCTACACTAAGCCCTGCCCACTTTGCGGGAAAGCACGTAGAATGTGTGACCTTCTGGCCAAATGTGGATCACATCCTCTTGGTAAATGGGTGGGATAGCTGTGGGAGGCAGGGGAAAGGAGGAATGCAGCCTGACCCTGGGCTGGGTCCCTTCAAGGAGGTCCCCAAACTCTGTAAGTTGTCATTTGAGTGCTGCCCTGAATAAAATGACCTCCTTCACCACCCTGCCACACTGTGAGAGATTCCACCACATTCCCAGAGCTAAGTAAATAAGGTGCCGCCTTTTGAAAATGTGAATCTGTCTGGGAGGGGTAGGCATCTTGCAAGAAGTTAATAACTTATTGTGAATTAGCTTATCAGATGCTGCCCCACACCCTGCAGAGACAGAGCCCAGAGGAAGTGGGAGTTTTGACTCATTGGGAAGAGTGGGGGAGGGATGGGAGGGAACTTTGGTTGAAAAGGGGTAGCTCTGCTCCAAAGGAACATTGTAGGATGGCCCACCAGGCCAGAGGCGAATAGATGAGGGAAAGGAGCCTGCTGGGAACATTTTCACCTTCATTCATCCACTGATAAATAGTGATCATGGTAAGGCTTGTACATGCCACATGGAGCACTGAGTGCTTTGTGTACACTTGCTCCATTTTATTTATTTAACAGATACTCATAAAGCACATGTGCTACCACCTAGCTCTCACACTCCACATGCCGCATCTAATCATCACAGATCCTGTTGGCTTCCCCTAAAAAAGGATTCCTGAATCTGACCATTTCTCACCACCTTCCCTGCTGTGCCCCTCGCACTGGTTTACCTGTCAATTTACCCCCGCTGGTCTCCTTGCTTCCGTATTTGGAGTCAGAGCAATCCTTTACAAAACAATGTCTCTCCTATATTCAGAATGCTCCAGTGGGTTCCTATCTTTATCACTATAAAAACCAAAGACCTTACAATGGTCTACAAGGTGCTACTGAACTATTCCGTCCTACCTGGCTGACATCATGTGCTCATGGGCTCAGCCACAGGACTCGCGCTGCTCCTCCTACACCCCAGGTACTTCTGCCAGGACCGTGGCAATGGCTGCAGAATTCTGCCCAGAACACGCATCTCCCAGAATCTGTGTGGCTTATGCCCTTGTTTCCTTCAAGTCTCAGTTTAAATGTCACCTCCTCAGAGAGGCCTTTCTTAACACTCCCTCCTCCACTTAGAAGAGCTCTGCATGTGCCAGATTGCTCACTGTCAGAAGAGAGCGTTACAAATATAGAAAAAGAAAAAACTAGGATGAATTCTATGGTAATAGATTGGAAATGGAGCCATGGAATGAATTCATGGCTTTCAATATACACAGATAGAGAGAGTCATCAATACGGATGGAAACGGTGTGTGTGTGTGTGTGTGTGTGTGTGTGTGTGTGTGTGTGAGTGTGTGTTTGCATACATATATTCTCTAGCTCAGTCCACTTGAGAAGGCCTGGGAGTGGCAATAGTCCAATAACAATGAGCACACCCTCATGCCCAGATCTGGATTTCTAAATACTATTCTCCACTAAAAGGAATCAGGACCCCTTGGAGGATGGTTGCTTCCAGGCCTGGGGCAGGAAAAGTACAAGATGAGCCTGGAACATCTCTTGTGCCAAAAAATAAGAAAGTGCTCAAAAGATGAAGGAACACATCAAAAGGATACAGGAGCTGGCTTGCAGGGGCTCCCGCTGGCCAAATAAAGGGGTCTGAACATCAAAATAACTAATAGCAATGAGTTATAATCAGTTATTGTCATTATAATAGGAACACAGGATTTCATACCAATACAAAGAAATAAGAAGTTTGATGAGAACCTGGGCAATTACAGTTTTCGAAATACTTCCCAATGAAATATATATTCTTTAAAAAGACAAAAAGAGTAACTTTACAGTGGCGAAATCTCAAAGACACTACCTTGATAGTCAAGTGATTGAAGTTAATACCTCAAGTCATGGGACAAACAGGAATTGTACCCCACCTGATAGGATGTGATGAGAAGAACACAGCAGTATTTCTGTGATGTTCCTGCCAAAGATAAACAATATGAATCAAATCAAGAAGAAACATCAAACAACCCCAAACTGAGGAAAAAAATAACTAAAAACTGGCTTATAAGCTTTGTAAAGTAACTGAGATATTGTTTTAACTGAAAGAGATTAAGAAAATGTGGCAACTATAACCACGTGTGGCCGTGGATGTCAGCTAGACTTCATGTGGTGATCAGTATGCAAGGTCTACAAATATTGATTCATTATGTTGTACACTGGAAACTAATACAACGTTATATGTCAGTTATACCTTAATTTAAAAGAAGGAAACATGCCAAGTAAATGTGGTTCTGTGGCTCTGGAGGCTGTGGCAGGGATGTCATCCTGGAGGAGGTGTTTTTGCTCTGAAGGACATTAGTAGAGCAATCAGTAAAATTAAAATTGGATCTAAGGATTACAGTGTTGGCAGAATGACACGATTCTTGGATTAAGTAGGGTGAGTCCCTGCTTGATTCCACTATGGTTCAGCTATGCCACCGATGTCTAGTGCGCTGGCAACCAAGGCCAACATCTCCCCACCATCTCTCTCCCTGTCCTCTGTGTCTCCTCCTCCATTTTCTCAATGACGGGGTTGATTGGTCCCCGCTGTAGGGGTGTGGAGTTCTGATTTTCTTCTTGGGCTTGGATTGGGCTTTCTGAGGCTGACAGGTCATCCACAGGGATTTCTGCTGTACTCTGTGCTCCTGTGGGCAGCCAAGCCGGCAGGTCCCCAAATTCACAGGGCCTATCAGTAGCATCTGGTCTTTCCATGTCATCTGCTAGTCAAATGGGAAGACTTCTACAAGCATCCCAGACTGGTGCATCTCTAAAACAAAGAGTAGAGCTTGTGGGTGCAATATCTTTTACATTTAGTTGCTTTTTTGTTGTTGTTTTGTGTTTTTTTTAATCCTTGAAGTATAGTTGCCAGTCCTTCTGGAGAGCAAACTTCCCTGCCTTTAAATTATATCAACTGTAAACTGACAAGCAAGTATCTGTGGTTTCTACTGGTGACAAACTCTCAGGCAGAGCTACTACTACTGTGCTTTGTTGGTTTGGGTGTTTGTTTTTATGACATCCATAATGGAAGGGAATGCTTCATTTTATTTGGAGGTTAGTGGAATAAGATGTAATGTTTTTCATCCAAGTTTATGAACCCACTGAATTCTAGCCACCAGCCCTGATGAAGGACCCCAGGATTAGCACGTGGTTGAGTCTGACAGCCCAGAAGTCACTGCAGAAAAGGACCTGCAGAAAGCCCAGGGAGGAGGTGATGCAGGCTTAAATCAGAGCCAAGGCTGTGGACAGCAGGACAAGAGGGTGGAAGTGAGCTGCCATCTGGAGAGAAAGCCAGCTGGACTTGGTGATGAATGGGATGTGGGAGTTGATGGTGATTCTGGACAATTTGGAAGAGCAGTTGGGCAGGAAGAGGATGAATGCGAACTATAAGGGCCTTGCCAGGAGGTTCAGAGCCTGCTACTGTAGAGTTCAGTTCTACAGATGCCCCCTCCACATTTGCCTGCTCCCCTCCAAATGCCCGCCACAGCCTCGCAGAGTGGGTGTGGCTCTTGGGGAAGTACTCCCTGGCTTCCAAAATATCCTCCCAAAATATCATTCTTCAAGACTTTTTCTAATCCTGACCATCCTTAAAGTGCAAATCCCTTTTAGAGAGCTGTCATTCACATTTCAGTCTGAATGAGTTTATCCCTCTTTCTCTGAGAGTATTAGAGGAGTTGGAGTTCACTGAGCTCCCGGGAATAAGTGGGTGAGGGAGAGGGGTAAAAGTGCGCTCCACTTCCCAGTTAGACAAAGATGAATAAAAGGGGACCCCACTGGAGCATGAGCAGAAAATTTCTGTTTCTATCACTTGTAGCCTGGGGAGCCAGTGCATCATCCCCTTCAGGCCCCTCCAGGAAAGTTTCTAGTTGGAGTACAGAGTGGGTCAGACTTTAAGGATGATTAGGAAAAAAAGAATCCAAACAAGATATTCTCAAGGAACTTGTGTGTGAATGTTGTACCCAGGTGGGGCATGGGGTGCAGCCAGTGGGGCCCTAGTGAACACATTTTATTCACATGTCTGGAACCTCAAAGACACCCGGAGGTGAGAGTCTGGCATTCTTTGTGGGGTCCTTGGATTACAGAAGGAATTTAAGACCTTACTCCCCTGCCCTCTCCATTGTCCCAACTGGTGAAAAGTCCCCATTAACCCAAAAGTTGTGGGGGGAAGGACTATAACAGTCTATAAACATCGGTTATTTTTTCTGATTATAAAAGGAAAATCAAATGATTCCAAGACTCAAAGGCACTTAATGTATTTCCTTCCAGTTCTTTTTCTATGTATTTGTTACATGCCTAAAAACTTACCTACTAAATATATGCTGACACTTTTGTAGCCTGCTTTGAAACAAAGTAAAGCAAAATGAAAGAACGTAGATCATAGTATTTGTTTTTACTGCATAGAAGGAGGCCTGGAAAGATATACAGCAAACTGTGGGAATGTGGAAGGTAAAGAGAGACACCTTTCCCCTTTTACCTTGCTGATTTTCGAATTTCTTGAAAAATGTGAAGGAAACATGTACTACCTATTGATGAATTACCCCTTGCTGCTGTAACAAATTACACACATTTGGTGGCTTAAAACAACTCTATTTTATTGGCTTATAGTGTAAGAGGTCAGAAGTCCAAAATGGGTCTCATTGGACTAAAATCAAGATGTTGGCAGGGCTGTGTTCCTTATGGAGGGACTAGGTGAGAATCCATTTCCTTGTCTTTTCCAGCTTCTAGAGGCTGCCTACAGTTCTTAGCTCATGGCCACTTTCCTTCTTTAAAACCAGAAATCACATCACCCTGACCTCTGCTTCCATCACATCTACCTTCTGATTCTCTGCCTCCCTCTTTCACTTAGAAGGACCCATATGATAATCTCCCCATTTCAAAACTCTTAATGTCATCTGCAAATCTCCTTTCCATGCAAAGTAGCATATTCACATATTCACAGGTTATAGAGATTAGGAAGGAGCTATTTCTGGGGAATAATGAAGCAGGGAGGGTGGCATTACTCTGTTTATCACAATTACTTTTGTAACTTTTAAAGAACACTAATTAAAAAGCCTTATAATAATAAAATTTTTCTCATCCCTAAAAATTCCTGATAATCATAGTTTTTAATGCCTAATACTTCACTGTAGAGATAATACCACTACTTATTTAACTGTTCCCCCAATTTGGGATATTTGGGTTGTTTAATCATTTTCATGATTAAAGACAATGATTTTCATAATGAACATCGTTGGGTCTTCTGGGGGGATATATTGAATCAGAAAGGGAATAAGGAAGTGGACTGGGCCGTCAGAAAGCCTGAGTTCAAATCCAGGCTCTGACTTAATCATCAGTGTCATTAGCCTTAACTTCCTTGGCTGCAAAAAGGGGATCCTTAAAACAGCTCCAATTTCATAGGGTTTCCTTAACAGCTTTCTTGATATATAAGTCACATACCATACAGTTCGCCCATTTAAAGTATAAACTCAATGGTTTTTAGCCTCAGGATTTTTGCAGGATTCAATAATATTGAACACAAATTGTCACTATTAACAATTCTTTGACCATAATTTACATTATTTTCCTGGGCTAGGTTCTTAGAACCAGTAATACAGGATAAAAGCCTGTGAACCTTTCAAATATTTTAGAAATAGGCCTTGTGAAGATAGAAGGTGTTCCTCTGACGGTTTTAATTTTTTGTTTGGTTTTGGTCTCAGGGGGAGTTTTGTTTTTGTCTCTGTTTTTGGTGTTTGGACAGAACATGGGGGCATAGGAGCTGGTATGAAATTACTAGGCCATTTGACTCAAGCGGCCATCTTTCATTTCCCCTTTTGAAACCTTGAATTACCCTCACCCCCAAACTCACATACAGAATAATTAGAAGCTGATTCTGGCACTGAACCACCCTGCCCTGTCACCCAACCCTGAGGAGCCACTGGCCTGTCCCTTTCCATATCCAAGTGCGATTTACTCCTTCAGTGAGGGTTGCATTGGTAACATTGCCAGTTACCTGTTTTAATTCACACCAAGCAGGCTGCACGGCAGACTGGCAGGAAGGAGAGCAGTGAGCCTCTGCCAATTCCATGGGGTGCCCAACCTACCTACCACCAAATCATAAAAATATACTCCATTTGGCTGTGGGAGGACTGACTGCAGGTTCCAGGGCTGAGTGAGTGAGGTGTCAGCCAAATCCAGGAGCGTGTTGCACCAGAGTGATGTGTGGGTGAATCCTCAGGCATCCCTGCAGGTGTGGGAGCAGGTTACATGAGATGGGTGTGGGTTAGGTGGTGAGGAATGGGAGAAAGGTGCAGGGAGGGTGGGTGGGGTCAGAGGTGGGTAAGGGTGGAGGTGAGGAATGGGGCCTCCGCCAGGGTTGGACCTAGTAGTTGGACCAGTGATTTGGAACCATTTTTGGGTCACGGCCTCCTTTGAGCATCTGATGGATGCTAAGGAAAGAATGTGCATATGTACACATATGCGCACACACATAATAACCATGCTTTCGCACACAGTGTGTGTGAGGGGTCCTAGAGCCCAGGAAGCCCGTCCAAAGCCTCAGAATTAAGAACCTCTGATCTAGACTAGTTCACCCGACCTGTCAGAAAGAAATCCTAAGGCTGCTTGAAGAGCTTGAGAATGCATCTTCTCAAGATCTAAGGAGTTTTGCAGATTTGAGAATTAAATTCCAAAGGCCACTTATTCCATGAATGCTTTATTTATTTATTTTGCCAGTTTTTGTTTTGAAATTTTTCAACTCTATCAAAATGTTGCAAGCTCATTTAGTCTTCAACTACAATCTCCAACTGTCAACACCTCTCCCTAATTGCTCTCTCCTCCCCGTGTCCGCTGGTGTTTTCAGGAACCCACGTTTTCCCGGAGAACCATTTGATAGTAAGTTGTAGGTATCATGATGCTCTCTCCCTAAATACTTGGCATGTAACTCCTAAAATCAAGAGATTCTCCTGCATAACTGCAATATAAGCCTCACAGTTACAAAATTTAACATTAATTCAAAACTATTATGTAATGTATATCCCTCCCTCCCTTCTTTCTTCCTGTCTTTTTTATCTAGGATCCAGTCCAGAATTACACAGCTCATTGAGTTATGTCTCTCAGGCTCCTTTAACCAAGAACACTACCTCGGAGTTTTGTGTTGTTTTCCCTTGTGACAGTGATACTTCTGAAGAGTCCAGACTAGCCATTTTGCAGAACATTCCCAAGTTTGGATTTGTCTGATTGTGTTCTCATGACTGGATTCAAGTTAAGGATTTTTGGCAGATGTCATGGCTCTTGGTGCATCATGTCAGAGGGTCAGTTGGTCCCTTACTGACAGTAAGTTTAATTCCTGGTTGAAGTGGTGACCTCCGCTTTGCACTTAATACGTGGCCTGTGGGGTACCACTGAATTCCTCTACATGTCACAAATGCTGGATAAGCCAGTAATCAGCATCCACCCTCGTGCTCACTCTCGTGCTGTTTTTACAGTGGAGGAGACAGACAATAACCTAGGAAACAAATAAATACAAAACATGCAGTTTTCTCAAGGATGTAGATAGGGTGCTGAGATAGAGAAGTCTCACCTCTAACACTGAAAGTGAACTTAAAAGGTGAGACTTGAAAAGGGAAAAGGAGTTGGGCATGGGAAGGTTGGAGTGGAGGGTGAGAGGTGGCCCTGGCCAAGCTTGGAGGGTGGAAGGGACTGAAAGACGGGTGTGTGGTGGTCTCAGGGAGGGAAAAATGCCAGGAGAAAGGCCTTGGATCTGGGAATAATAATAATATTGAGCACTTTGTATCTACTAGATGTGGTTTTAAGTGCCTTACATGGCTTACCTTGTCTAATTCTTCCCATAGTCCTGTGAAATAGGGCCATTATTGTTTTCATACTCTAAAATCTACAGCACAGAGAGGTTAAGTTATGGACCCAAAGTCACACAGCTTGTAAATAGAGCTGGGATTCAAACCTCCATGGATCTGACTCCACAGTCTGTGCTCTTAATTATATCAAGAAGTTAGCAGGGTCTCATCTAAAACACAGAATGTGAAAGAGGATTGGAGTCAGAGCAACCTGGGCTGAGTGAGGAAGTTCTGTTGATAAAGGATGTAGGGTGGGAAACCAAGACGAAAGAAAAGCCCAGAAGATCAGAGAGAAGAGTGTTAAGTGCTAAAGGCAATTTAGTAAAATAGGCCAAAGTTTGGTTGGCCACCCCACCCTCAGTGCATGCCTAACCCCTAGCCTGTCCCTTCAGGCAGTACTCTAATTCTCCTATTCGCTGTCTTCCTAAGCAAAAACAGGATATTTAAATAGTGGCAAAGTATCTCCCCACAAATGGCTTATTGATTACAAAAGGAAAAATAGGAGCTTTAAGTGAGCAACTTGGTCAGCTCCAGCTTAACCAAGTAAGGGAAGTGAACATTCAGAGGGTTCTTCGGGAAGGCTCTGTACGGGAATTTGGGAGAGAGTGTAAGAGAAGGGTTTTGGGAGGAAGACTCTGGATGAAGAGAGAAGGGGAGCCTTGAGGTTGAGAAGTCCATTGGTGACAGGTCAGGTCCATCCGGGGAGCAGGGTAGGGGGTGGGGACAGGGTCACTGGAATGGATGGGGAAATCTGGAGGTCGGGGATGTTCTGAGTGATAACAATCATCAGGGCAGAAAATGAAGGGAGCAGTTTGGGTGACAGGAGGGTCATTACAGTGTCAGTATGGGAGCCCGGGGTGGGTAAACTCGGGGTAATAAGAGGGTGGAGGGTTTCGGCTAGATGTCTCCAGTACAGTTGTGAAAGGGTACACGAGGAGGACGTCTCTGAGGCAGCAGTCTGTGGGTGCTGAGGCCCTGGGGTGAGCCATCCACGCCAGACCTTTGAGAGGGAGTGTGACGGGGTGGGGGGCGGGGTGGAATCCCGGAGGTGGGAGGCCGGGGGCGGGGCGGGGCCGCGCGGACGGTCCCCCCGCGCTGCAGGGGGCGCTGTGTGTCTGGGCGGCCCCGGGCCGGGCGGCGGCCGCTCCTAGTGAGCGCGGCCCCTTTTCCGGGTTTCCTCCTCCTCCTCCTCCTCCTCCTCCTTCTTCGTCGCCGCCGCCGCTGCCCCTTTCCCGGCTGGCGGCCGCTGCTGCTGGTGTGGCCGTCGCTGCCCCCGCCGCCTCGGGGCCGCGAGCATAGCGGAGGCCGCCGCGGAGCACCAGCGCCGCCCTCACCGCCGCCTCGCCGCCCCGCCGGCCGTTCTAGGGCCGGGTCACTCGGCCGGCGCCCCTGCGCCTCCCCAGCCTCGCCTCGCCCCCGGGTGCCCGCTCATGCCAGGCCTCGCCGCCGCGCTCCTCCTCCTCCAGCGCCCCAGGCCTCGCCGTCTCCTCCGCCTTCGCTGCCCTGCGCCCCCAACCGCGCCGCCGCCGCCGCCCTCTGCACCCCGCGGCGCCCCCCGGTCCCGCCCGCCATGCCCGGCCCGGCCGCGGGCAGCAGGGCCCGGGTCTACGCCGAGGTGAACAGCCTGCGGAGCCGCGAGTACTGGGACTACGAGGCTTACGTCCCGAGCTGGGGGTAAAGCCGCCGCCGCCCCCTGCCGAGCCCTCTCACCTCCCTCCTTCCCCTCCCCTCCCGGACGCCCCCCAGTGCAAACCTTTGCCACGCCGACGTCTGCCTCCGCTGGGCCTCTTTGGGTCTGGGGTCGGAAGCAAGAGTCTCCTCTTTCGCACTTGTCCTCATCTCCCCCACCCCACCCCCCGCCGTTTTCTTCCCTTTCTCCCCGCCTGGTGCACTCCTCCTCCCCCTTACTCCAAGGAATTCTTCCTTACTGAGAACCGAGGGTCCAGGGACCAGAGCCTGGTGCAAGTGGGGGAGCAGCCCTTCCTTCTCGCACTTTTGGGTTTCTATTGGGGTGGGAAGTCAGCAGCTGTCCTCTTGAGCTATTAAAATTGTCTGCCTTTTTAGTTTTTTGAAATGAGGCTGGGTGGGAGGAACATTTTTAAAGACATCCACATTCTCAGCAGGCGCTACCTTCCGGGTGTGAAGTGTAAGGCAGATGCTGTGGCGCCCTCCAGGATAGATGCTTTGCTCACCCTTCTAGGTTGGCTCAGAGCAGTGCCTTTCTACTTCATCTCCCCAAGTTAGCAGAGACCAGTTAGGTTAGGAGCTGTGTGCAGAGTGAAGGGAGCCAAGTTTATGTTGTGCCTTTCATTTAGGGAATGAGTTGTGGCATGATGTATAGACACTTCCAAGTGCTTGATTAATGGAAGCTGCTGGAGGAAGGTATATAGTGGGCATAGGCTTGGTTAATCCCAAATCCTGGCATTTATGTGTCACTCTTGCCTTTACAGTAATCAAGATGATTACCAGCTGGTTCGAAAACTTGGTCGGGGAAAGTATAGTGAAGTATTTGAGGCCATTAACATCACTAACAATGAGAGAGTGGTTGTAAAAATTCTCAAGGTGAGTGTCTTATGAGTGGCATTAATTTTTTTTTCACAGGTCGGGAGGATATAAACTACCTAAGCCACATTGTAGAATGAACAGAATGAATAGTGCAGGCTCTTATTTTACATAGCTTTTGTCTGATGTCTCTCCCACTACGCCTTCTCAGACCCTATTTTCCTGTGAACTTTTGAGGAAATATACAGACCTGTTTTAAATCTAAGGATGGTAGTTCAGGAATATACTTGTTCTGAAATTAAAATTGTCTGCCTTTTTAGATTATGGGTTCCTAAAATAAAAATTCCAAATGGACTCCATTTGTTACAAAATGAATAAGTATTCAGAAGAAAGAAAAGCTACTTCCTGACGATCCCATCAAACCAAGGGCTCCTTGAGCACTGAGTTTGTTACTCTTGGTGCTCTAAGTTATTCCAGAAAGAAAGTTGGGAAAAATTGGAACAGCCTTAAAGATGAATTTGGAGCCTGAGTGGAGGGAAACACCTCAGTGGAGAGTCACTTGTTTCTTCCCCTTTGGTGATGATAGAAGTTGCAGGTAGGATGGATATAGTGAGCCAGTAGTGCCAGGAAGAATCATGTTGCTTGTCAACTATAAAAGTGAAATCGAGAGCAGAAGAGTACACTTATAGTTGATAATAATTGGAACAAAACAGCCTTAATGTCTGCTTTAGGAGCCTGAGTTTGTTAAAGAAATGCCTTTTGTCATCTCTTGGATGAAGACATTGCTCTTAATGAGCATGAAGATTTGACTAAGTCCTTCAAGTAACTGTGTAGCTGTAATAATGTTTGATAGGATATACTAAAAATAAGTCTTAGAATCTGTTAAATGGTCACTTACAGATCATTTAATGTGTATGCATGTCAGTGAAATATTGAGAAGACCAAGGAGTAATTAATATAAGTACTTTTTACATATACAAGCCATTTTGCAGAGGCTGTTAATAAGAATATAGGGTTAAAAAACTTTTTTTGTGTGTCTTAAGGATGGAGTTAGGGCAGTTGTGTTCCTGATTATTATAAGGGGTCTGGCTTACACTGTCTGAAAGTCACCTTTCAGAAAAGTGGTCAACTCTATTACTCAGTTCCATCCTCGCCTAGTGACCTAGAAGCACAACTGCAGTAGAGAGAAATAGGCAAGGTTACTTGTGCTGTCAGAATCACCAGTGAGAAGTGAGCAACCAACGTTGAAGATTGGAGTTTGACTCCCCTCCTCCCTAAATATGAATTGCACCTATAAAGTCACATGGTCTTTTTTTTTCTTTACAAGCATAAATATTTAAAGAAAAGGTTTTCTTCAGAGAAGTCACCAGAGGAAGCCATACAATTTTTTCCTTTAAACATAAGTGTAAATGCTTTTAATATAAGCTGCTTAAACTCTTCCTAGAAACTGAGCAAGATGTAAATTGAAATTAGGAATATCCATACTCCACTGCTGTGTATTCAGAAAAATGAACTGCTGGCTCTAAAGCAATTTCGGAAAAATGTCTAAAACTTTTGTGTGATGGCATTTTTAAGACAAGTGTGCAACTTCCTGTGGTGTCTTTTTTGAAAGGAACAGCATCCAGGTGTGCAGTATATTCACATAGGAAAGCATCATAATCCCCGTTGGTCTTCTGTCTAAAGAATGTCAAAGCATTGATAGCTGGATAGTTATTCTCCTGCTCTAAAGATTCGCAGGATATGTTTAGGGAACCCACTGTGGAAGCTGAAGGTTATTTTCATGGCCAAGAAACCTAGGCACAAAGAATTGTCTACCATCATTACGTTGAAATGACGCTTAGCCAGAACGCCTGTTTCCTATTTCTTCCTGTCTTGTGCTGCTCATTTTAGTGTTGGATTGTAAGATCTACCATTGAGCATGGAGTAAGTTCCAGTGTTCTGGAATTAAGACTTGGGAGGCCCCATTGATCCTCTAGGTAAAGTGTTGTTTTTTTTGTGTCTTCTCCACACAAATTCTTTTCAGGGAGTGGTCTGAATCCCTTGTTTCCATTGGTGAACACTGCACTCGTTTCTTAAAGCCCTGTGGCATTTCTATCCAGATTTTGTTCTATCTGAAGGATGGGGTAAGAAACTATTAAGGGTACTGTGGTTTTCTTGTTGTTCTGACAGGCTGAATTAAAGTAGATTAAAAGTATTGTTTTTTAAAAAGAACAGGGTCTTTATCCAGAGTTGTGCACCCCTATCCAGAGAAGTTGAAGTTATGACTAGTATCTGCTTTTGTCATGTTTGATCATAGGAAATTAGGTTCTTAACAGAGTACCAGCTGCTTGTAATTTTCAGGAGTCTTGGAAAAGCTTCCTTTTCATATAGGCCAACTGTATTTCAACTGCAGAAAGGAATTTACATATCAATGTGCACATAGAGATCAAGATAAGGGTACATTCCTTGAGGACAGGGGATGTCTTCTTTTTTGGTGAATAACTTGCATTCAGTCTTTTCCAGTATATGAGAATGGTTAGATAATGAATGACCACAGAGGGAACTTTATATCATTTAATTTTCATGAGTATATTTTTAAATATTTTTTGACCATAACATACTGGGGCTATTAAGAGGTTTTAGGAATTTATAAATTGGTAAGCAAATTGTTACTGTCTATCCTGAAGTGAAATTCTGAGGTTAAAATCTCAAAAGAGAACTTCACAATCAATGCGGAGTTTGTGTCTTTTTTGATAGAAATTGTTTTGAAGAGAAAAAATTGGCAGGGGTGGGGGTGTAAGAGTTAATCAGGGTAGAAATCTACTTTAGTGCCTAAAGTGTCATCTATGGACTCTGAAAGTCCGTTTTTCAGTTTGTAGTGCTTCTTAGGAAGGTATACACAGAAATAAAAGCATTTGGCCATTTTGAACAACTTTGAGCAATTTGTGAGCACCACCTCTGTATGGATTTCAGCTCTTTCTGGGGTTCTGGGGACCCTTCAAGTTAAACTGCTGTTTTCCTAAATAGATGTTAAGAGCTATACCATTTTTAAAAAAACAAATTACAGTGTTTTGAACCCATGCTCCAGTGACTTGGAAATTCTCACGTAAGGCTTCCTGCTGATAGTCTTATTTTATAAAGAGGTTAGCTATCCAGAAATTAATTCTCTAGCTTAAAACAAAGAATGATGGCAATATGGGTTTATATTTAAAACATGTTTAGCATAATTTTAGGTATTTCTTAAATTTTGTGCTGTCAGGAGGTAGTGTTAAAAGAAGGCTGAGATGGCTGTTGATTACAGGTCTTTGCGGGTTACTGCATAGGGAGCTGATGGCTGAGCTGGTAATGTTCACTGTGTGCTGGCGCAGTGCTTTCTCTGTTTCTACTTTCTTAGGTGGTAGGGTTTTTTAACCCTCTGTTTACTTTGTTAGCAAGTGTACCAAGACATCAACTTCCTGAAGCAAGATGTTAGTATTAAGTTAACTTAATTTCTTTGTGATTTCTAGTTTCCAGAAATGTCTCATGGTAAAAAAGTTGAAACAGTGTTTTTAAAGTTTTAGTAACATTAAAAGTAATACAAATTTTAAAAATTGTGAACTAGTCAGTGTTGTTTCTAATGTGATTGTGGGGTCAGATATTGAGAGTGTGGTTAACATATGTGAAACAGAATCACAGAATATGGGAGCATAGACATCATTAGAGCTCAAGCCCCTTTTTAAAGATTAACCAAGACCCAGGGAGAGAGCCTGCAGTTCGCTCACCCTTGCATGGTTCAGGGGATGGAAGCATTGGTTTAGGACCCTCCATCCCTGTCAAGGAGTCATGGTAGACGTGAGGAGCCCAGTTAGGACATTTGCTGGATATTTGACTTCTTGATGTATTTGACCTGTTCTGGGAAGATGGATGAACACTCACCAGAAGTCAAATGCAGTTAGTTTGTTTTTCTTGATTTTTGAGGTTATTCTTCTGAAAGGAAATTCTTGGCTTTAGTGGGCTGCTAGTTGAAATGTGGAGTAAATGAATACCCAGAGAGCTCTAGGGACCCAGACAGGGGTTCTCTGATTTGTATCCACAACAACAAGATTAATGCATAAGTGAAGTATTACTTTTCTCTCTGGGGAGCCACAATAACCAGTGCTTTTTATACTTTTTTAACCTGTATAGGTCCTCTAAGTCTCATCATGATTATTTGCCAGATTTTAGGGTTAACAGTTTTATCCCTTTAATATATTAGAATTTACTGGAGAGTGAACTACGTGTAAAAAGAGTATCTTGATACAGTACCCTTTTTCATGTGTAGAGCATTGTTCCACATAGTTTCTAGATCCTAATTTTAGGATCTGCCACCTCATAATCAGGGTGGTGTAGTATAGGAAGTTCTGTCAGTGGAAGGCAGAAGACCTGGATCCTACAATCAGCTTCTTCATTTATACCCATTTGAGTGTTTTTGTATCTGTTAAATGGGTATACTTTTACTTTCAGGGTTGTTTGGAGAATCAAATGAGATATAGATAGATGGGTAGGTAGATAGAGGATAGTGTTTTATTAATCTACAAAGTGGCTTTCTTTCCTGAGAGTGGCGGGAAAGCAGGCTACCTGCATTCAGATGTTCATTTCAACACTTAGAAGTTCTGTGACATTGAGCAGTTACTTAAACTGTGTCAGTGTCCTCATGTAATGCTGTGTTAGTGGTACTCATGTCAGAGTACTGTTAAATGTGCTTCAAACAGTGCCTGGCACTTAGAAAGCAATAAAATATGGTTATAATGACAATATTTCAGTTGGGCCAAGTGAGGGATTTTAGAGGGCAGAACCAGTAGTAGAAAGGGCTGTACTGTTTTCTTGATGAGATTCAAAGTGCCTGTTGTATGCCTCACTTTTTAAAATTAAATCCTGAGACTAAACGGTTATTACCCTCAAGGAGTTGCTAATGTAATTGAAAAGATGAGACTTGAGAGATTAGGGGAGAAGTTGCTGTGAAGAAGTAACATTGCTTAGATAATGTTTATATTTGGGTCAGATGCAGTGGATTTAGAGCTGCTACCGAGGTAATAAAGTAAATGGCATCATCCAGGCTGAACCTCCTTCCTCACTCTGGCCTGCATTCCTGGCAACCGTGTTCACTGTAATGTTTGTTGCAGGTGGTGGACTTCATATTCTGGTGGGGTAGTCGTTGATTTGGTAGAGGCATAAAAGTAATCCCAGATTTGAAAGTTCTGAGCTATATTTCTGCTTTCTTGCCTTAAATTTATCAATTCAGTTGTGCTTGGAAAGAAATTACAATAGGACTTTACCTCTTAATATATGCTGGGATTTATTGAGGTCATAATTTGTATGCCTTTGGTAGATCTTAGTTTGGAAATTCAGTCACAATTAAATGCTGATAGTTGAAATCATCCTCAGACTTGGCTTTTTAAAAATCAGGTCTGAGTAAATAAATAGGACAGATTACTGACTTTATCAGCTTTTGTCTTTCGAAGCAGCCCATCACTAAATTTGTCTTTTATTTTAAAATTTGTTAATGTTAGTGAATAGGGAAAGAGGAAAAAGTGCCTTACTTTTGAATTACATTGAACAAGGTTCTCCTGAATAGCTGGACCTCTCCATCATGTGGGCAGAAACCTTCTGAATAGTTCCTTCCTTCCTTCCTTTCCTGAAGGGAGAAAAAGGAGGGAGAAAGGGGGGATAGTTCTTGAATAGTTCCTTCCTTCCCTCCCTCTTTTTCTCCCTCCCTGTTTCGCTTTCCTTCCTTTCCTGAGTTCATACACAGAAAATTTTAAAGGAGTTTTTTTCCTTTAAATTTCCTTTAAATATTCTTTCTAGATGTGTGCATAATTGAGTTTATTATTGAAACCTGACTTAATACTTTCTTTGTTTAGCTTTTGCCATTTTATATTCTAGACTTGGAGTAAAAAATTTTTTGGTTTGGAAAACAGCTAAACTGATTCAGTTAGAACCTTTTAAACAGCTATTCTCTGAATTGGAATAAACCAACCTTCAGTGGGAGAGACTTTTTCTAGCATGCAAGAGGAAATGATGTGATTCTCATCAAAGTGTGTGTATATTCTGCACTTTGTGTAACTGGTCATGAATGAATGCAAACAATGGGCTAGGGGATCAAAGCATCCTTATTTCTGTAAAGTTCATGTTCTGTTTTACTTAGGATGCCAAGAGTCCTCCTTTATAAAGCCTAACCTTTTCTCTCCCAATTCTGTTTATAGAATTAAAATGGTCACTTTCATTCTCTGGAAGCTCATTGGTTTTTTAGCTTCTGGAGTGCCTCCCAGGTTAAGAGGAATAAGCTCAAGCTAAAGGGAATTACCTATAACCTGGTTCCTTTAGGGAATAGGTGCCCATGCATTGGAGGGCATTTCCTGGGCTGTAGGTCCCTTTCCATTTGCACAATTTCTTGGTCTTCAGTGAGACTAGTTCCTGTGCTCACACATTGTGCCACTTCAGAATTGCCCTGCTGTCCCCAGTCTCTAGCAGGGGAATTTGTTGGACAGGTGACAGTTGGGTAGCAAAATATGCTTCACATGCTCTTAAATTACCTTTAGACATAATGAAAGATATCTTAATCTTGACTGGATTGTCCAGGAGCAGCGTTCCCGCCTGACCTGTTGCTGAATAACAGGAGAGCAAAGCATGTCTTTGGGGCATTGTCATAAAAACAACTTACTTAATGGATTTCTTCTGTACTAATTCACTGTTAGGGGAGAGGAAAGTTGTTGGTGTTTATGGCTTCAGGCAGTGGTGGGGTTTTGTTATCACTCCCACAGATCTGTAACTGCTTTTCAGTAATGGGTGACAGCTCTCGAATTTTCTTATGTTGAATGTACTGGTAGCATTGGCTGAATTTGTAGATAGGATAGCCAGCTTTTATTTGCCTTTTAACTTTCTGACATAATTTCAGACTTAGAGAAAAGTTCTCAGAATTCTTATATATCTTTCATCTAGATTTCTCAAATGTTAACATTTGCTTCCTTCTCTCTCACATACTCACGTGTGTGTATACGCACATATGTATGTATGTACATAGATAATTACATTTATTTTACATTTCTGAAGGGCTTGAGAGTAAATGGAGTCATCCCTTCTTTAGTATTTCCTAAAAACAAGGGCAATTCTACAACATCATAATTCCATGATCAAAAATCAGAAATTAACATTGATTTAACAGAGTGCTGTTAGCTAATCAACAAATCCCAATTCTCATTTGCCAATTGCCCTTGTAATGTTCTTTATAGTAAAAGAAAATCCCAAATCATGGTTACATTCTATTGTCATATCTTTCTAATCTGGAACAGTTCAGTCTGTTTCATGACATTGACATTTTTGAAGCTTATAGGCTAGTTTTTTTGCAGCATGTCCTTCTCTGGATATTTTTTTAATCAAGTTGTACTTCATGTTTGAGCACTTCATTTCCCCAGAGTATTATTGAGCACCCTAATTATGAAAAAGGGAGTAAGGAGTAAGATTCCTAAGTGGAAATGGGGAAATGCATTAGCCAGATCTGTCTGTCCTACTGAGCACCCTGACAGAGTGGAGTGATATGGTTGTGGCAGCAGACTTAGAGGAACACAGCTGGAGTCTAGTCTCTTGAGTGCACACGCACCCTGTCACAGGTGGGGCATGTGCTCTGTGGCACCATCTCTTCCCCTCTGTTTTGTTGTGTGTTCAAAGCTGTAGCTTAGTGACCAACAAAAGATGAAGGCTTCTCCGGCATATGCACACATCTCCCCCCTTCCCATTACCACCACCACCACCACTGCAATCTTGTTTCATGGCAGATTCTTGGGCTGTCTTTGCCTGTGCTTTTGCAACAGTGTCTCAGTGATGGGATACTCCTTTCCTTAGTTACATTTCTCCTGTTGCCACATGTGGGAAATGAAAGCACAGTGGCCAACAGTTAGGCCTGGAGTCAGATTGTCTGATTTGAGTCCTTCCTCTACTCTTTACTGTTAGCAGTGTGACCTTGGCCACATAGCTCAACGTGGCTGCGTGTACTACATAGGAATTCTATGAGAATAAAATATGATTTATTACCAACGAAAAATCAAAAAATAATAAAGTTAACATTTATTGAATGCTTACTATGTGCCAATTGCTGTTCTAAGTACTAAAACATAATTGATTGTGATATGCTTATTTTTCCAGAACTATGTTCTTCAAACTCTTTAGCCCATTTAAGATAAGAACATGTGTAATGCTAGTATTTCTGATTAAGATCTTTAATTTTTCTGTTCAGCAGATTGAAAGGTTAGCAGGTAGCCAAGGCTTTCAGTCACTGCTATGTAAGAGATGAGTTTTCTCCTTTGCTGATCCATCATCTCTTTCTTTAAGAGTGGGATCTGATGGGAAGTTTTACTAGCTTAGTGCCATTTCAGATTCTAGATATTAAGGAAATGGGTGTGGCGACAGGAAATGGGAGCCAGCAGCTGAGAAACAAGTTTATAACTTGATGTCAGTGAGCTGGTCTTTACTCCTGGAGCAAAATTACATTAACTCATTGGAGGAGCAGGTGTCTCACCATTTTGTTTCAGTTTTTCCATTTGTGAGTGTATGATAGACAGCTGTTAAGAGCTATCACATTTTCCATTTGGCAGTTTTCTAGTAAACATTTTATTTTTAAAATATGACAGGGGTGTTCAAAAATTTTAAGTGCTCTAAATGTAACTACTTAAAGATCTGACACATGAGCTATATGAGTCTGTAAATTATTTAACTTAATCTTAACTTACTGTGGGCAGGCCCCATTTTATCTCATTTTTTTCCTCTTCTAATTTAGACATGCTCTTGAACATAGCACAGTGCAAGATCGCACAATATCCATTAGTTAACATTGTGTTAAAGTTTTATTTATTAACTTCAAAAGGAGTCTCACTTCTGATTACTCTTATGTATTTAAGCCAGTGAAGAAAAAGAAGATAAAACGAGAAGTTAAGATTCTGGAGAACCTTCGTGGTGGAACAAATATCATTAAGCTGATTGACACTGTGAAGGACCCTGTGGTAGGTGGCTAACGGTTTGGGAAGAGAGTGTGTGTGTGTGTGTGTGTGTGTGTATGAGAGACACACAGAACCTCAAAATAATGACAAATACCATTATATAGTGGGGATGATTGTATTTGTCTTTACTACTGAATGGTTTTGAAAACCAGAAGAAATCATTGTGGTCTAATGAAAAAATAGCCACCACCACTTTTATGGAACCTAAAAGTGTATATAGAAGAATCCTTGTCCAGGTTTATTACCTCATTATTTTGATTCAGCCCCCAAATGTTTGCTGAATATTTCCTTTAAGCACCTACTTTTCTCTCAATTTTGAAAGCTTATTACTGTCAGTTAACATACTGTACCTCACATAAATAAACCTGACTTTGGAAAATCTGGGTCTCCAGAAGGAAGTCTTGAGAATCTCCACACAGACACCTGGCACAGAGGGCTGAACGGATTACAGCCCCACCGACCCCTTGAGGAAGCAATCTTGCTGTTTCTCATACCAGCCTTTAACTGAGCATCTACCAGTAGGGCCCACATTATATATGCCAATTCAACTAAAATATTTTTTGTTAAAAATGTTTAATTTTTATCCATTTTAGATGTACTGTCTAATTCTGGTTTCTCTCCTTAGGGATTAGCTTAACCTTAAGTTTATGATTGGCTAAGGCGTTTTTGTACCATTGCCATCCCATTTCCATTCTCTACCTGTTCTGTCTCAGATATTTCCCTGTTGGCCCATGATAGCTTTTTGTTTAAAAAGTAGGTCTTGCTTCTATCTGGTAAAGACAACTTCATAATAATGTAGTAGCTCACATTCATTGCATGCTTACTATGTGTCAGGCACTATTCTAAATGTTTAACTATCATGTCATTTAATCCTCACAACAATCTGGTGGGGTAGATGGCCTTTATTGTCCACATTGACACATTGTACACATAAGAAACCTGAAGTCTATGGGGGTTAAGTAATTTGCCCAAGATTACACAGTATTGGTGAACTGAAAAATAAGGGAAGTTTTTCTTTTTGGACCCTGAAAAAACTAAGAGGGAAGGTTGTATGCTAAATTCTATCTAATTGGAATTAAAAATATATCCAGCCCAGTCAGCGCAGATTGATTTTATAGTGACTAACTCTGGACTATATAATCTTTGAAAATGGTGTATAGTGTGAGCCAGTAGGTTACACACCAGGAACATCTTTGTTTTGCCCCCTTTTTTTTTTAAGTTACTGATACTTGATGTGCTATTTTTGCATAATTTGTTACTTAAAGCATGAAATGTAACACAAGTAGATTGAAGTGGATGAAAACCAACAGGGAACCCTCGTCCCATAACTTGTAGGGGAACAGCCTTGCTCCAAGACTGTAGAAAGGTCTGGCGGTCTTGATGAAACTCTTTCAGCTTTGGGCTGGTGAGGAATTCTTTGACCAGGACTGCTGCTTGTTCTGGCAGAGACCTGCAGGCAGGTACTGTGGCCTTTTTCTTAGGTAACTTTCACCTGCTTCCTTGAGCAAAACTTCCCAGCCATAAAGATTTCCAAGATGACTTTTTTTCTTTCTATAGTTCTTGAAGTCCCTGCTTTTCTCCCAATTTTGAAAGCCTATTACTGCCAATTAGCATTATTTCACTGTAAGTAAACCTGACATTTGAAAATCTGTATTTACACACAGAAATATTGAACATTTTGTACTCATTGCATTGAAATTAAGTGCTTTTCAAATGCTTGATTCTGAGTTTTTGGGAACACATCTTTGAGACATTCTCTAATGGTCTCTAGTCAAGGCAATAATATCACATTATAGCTTACTGATAATCATAGATATCTTTCTTTTGGATCCTACAAAGACCTGTGATTCCTAGGACCTATGATAATTCTGTAAAATGCACCTCTCTCACTAAACCAAGATGAAAACTTCATACCTTTTGTAGTTGGCAAACTGGAATGCTACAGAGTATAAATCTTCACATAATGTGCCAGTTCCACTGATAGGTTGGTCAGAGAATACGTTTTTCTTAAAAAAAAAAAAACTTCACTATGAAAAATTTCAGCGATTTACAAAAGTAAAGTGAGTAATGTAATGAACCTCCCTATACACATCACCCAACTTTAGCTGTTAATCAGCTGGTGGTCAGTTTTGTTTCATCTATAAGCCACCTACTTCCCCACCGCCTGCTATCTCCAGTTATTTTGAAGCAAATTCCAGGCATAAAATTTCAAGAGGATACTTTCTTAATAGGCTTTCACTGATGAATGAATCTTTTTCATAAGTGTGATTTGGGGATGGGCCAGTATGTCAGAAGCTAATTATATTTATTATTTCGATACTTACAAAACATTAATGTTCTCTCTTGCAGTCAAAGACACCAGCTTTGGTATTTGAATATATCAATAATACAGATTTTAAGGTGAGTATGTACTTTTTCTTTCTGGCATGGGATTAATGGGGGCTGGGGAGGTGGGGATACTCCAGAGCACAAGGGTGCCAGGAAAAGTCATTGTAAGAGTAGGAAATAACAAATTAAATTCTGCATAACACGAGTATAGGATGCAGAAAGTGAATTAGGTCCTTGCATTTGGTGAAATAATTCCTCACCCTTTGCCTTGCGTATTCTGGGAATAGCTGCTGGGTTTGGTTTAAGCTATATAGCCTCAAACACTCCCGTTTTAGACAACATAGTTTTAGGTAGGTGTTAAGTTAGATTTTTAGGAATCTTCCATTGCTGATAGGAAATGATAAACACCTACAGGGCTCGTGTGACAAGAAGTAATACATTGGATTCAAGCTGTCTGATAACGTGTATGTGCACACTTACATACAAAGCAGATGACATAAAAGCTAGTTTAAATGCTTTAAAAAAGCTCTATCCTGGATTATTTGCATTTCTTATAATGCATATTAACTTACTCTTCTGAAGTGTTCTTCTAACAGCGTGGTTTTAAACTGGTTTTTCATGAATTTTTGTTTTCATTGTTCAACACTGCAGTCTTATCTTTGGTAAGATTTTTGGAGCCAAGTGTACAGGTAGAGCATAATGTGAAAACCAATATAACAACAAAAATAGTGGTGTTGATTTTTAGGGTCATTTAGAGAACTTTTAGGTGATTACAACTGTCACTGAATAGAAGGTTTGTGATGTTGTTGTAATGGAAGTATGGGGCAAAACCAAATGAGCAGTTGAGAGATGCTGGTGTCAGGAGTGATGCTTTTGGGGACAAATAAAAGAACTTTATGTCACATTGAATTTTTCTTAGGTAATCACTCAAAAACAACTCTAAGATTATTTAGTGAAAAATGAAAGGGTATTATAACTTAAAAAACAATAAGCAAGTTTTTTGTACCATATAGTTTTTCCCATATGTAGCAAGTTTCCTTGTTGCTGTGACTCCTTAAAGGTGAAATCAATAGCGAACACTGAAAAGTAGGATGTAAATTTTTTCATTAGCATAGCTTAGCTAGTCGTATACTGGGCTGGTGTATGTAGGTGATCCCACTTTTGCCATGAGTGACCCAGGTTTATAAAAGTGTATATGTGTGCATTTCTTAAGAAATAAATGGGCTTTAATGAAGCCAAACATTTTCCTAATAAGTTTAAAAGCTGGTCTTAATGAAACTTCTTAGTGAAATCCTTGAGTTTTAAATGCCTCTGCTTCCTCAGTGAGTTTTTACCAGTTGTCTAGCCACACATGTAAAATTTCACTTAAGCATTTCGTGTTCATTTAAATTGACAACTGCTCTGCTGATTTAACAACATGCAGATCAGTTGGCAGGAATTTTTTAATTCCCTAGAGAAATCTGTCTTCTCAGGTCTTAACCCTCAAAGGGATGTTTTGATGACATACATTCTGTAGGTGCTTCATTGAAAAAAAATGTAGGAAATTAATGGTTTTTGAGGCTTGCATATCCAAAAACATCTTTATTTTATCCTCCTAACTTAATGTATTTGCCATGGTATAGAATTCTAGGTTGTAATTCATTTCCTCAGAATTTTGAAGAGATTGTTCCACTATTACCACTGAAGCCACCCTGGTTTCATCTTATGTGGTCTGGTTTTGGTTTTGTTTTATTCTTCTGCAAGCATTTAGGATTTTCTTTTCGGTCTCAGTTTCTGAAATTTCATGATGATGTGCCTTAAAATTGGGTCGCGTTCATCTTTTGTTCTGGTTACTTGCTGGGCTTTTTCAATCTAGAAACTCATGTCCTTCTGTTTGGGAAAAATATTTTTAATGTTCTTTGATTTTCTTTCCTTTCTTATGTGTTCTCCCTTTCTAGAACTCATTTGAATGTTAGGTTTCATGTCTTAGAGCTCCGTTCCCCCTTTCCTTTGTACCTGGGGCTACCAATTCCGGAACCTTTCTGTAGTTCAGTTTGAAGTGGTTTGCTTCCAGATCTCTTGAAAGTAGTCTCCTGTTCTTTTATGTTTTATGTAATATCTTCTATTTTCTCATTGAGAATATGTGGGATTTTTCCCATTATGGTTCCTTCTTCATGCTTTTTCTCTTTTCCAAATTCATTTTTCGTGTGTGTTTTGGTTTTTGTTTCTGTTAAAGTTGTCTGAAATGTTACATTTTTTAAAATGTCTACTGTTATTTTAGAGTAATGAAA
Source organism: Smutsia gigantea (assembly GCA_032199065.1). Lineage (NCBI taxonomy): Eukaryota > Metazoa > Chordata > Mammalia > Pholidota > Manidae > Smutsia > Smutsia gigantea. The sequence goes on along the minus strand of JAVSCE010022256.1, from coordinate 46,980 downwards.
TTGCTGATTGCTTGTCAGCTCCTGTCTCGAGGATGCAGGCCTGGCAGTGGGTGTCTCAGTAGCTTAACTTGCAGAGAATGATGGGGAGTGTCATGTAGCCTTTGGCTTAGTTCCCCCATTTTCAGTATGGTGTTTTAAACTTGTTTTCCTGTTTTTACCTCAGTCTGTTCCCCCTCTTTCCTTTGTACCTGGGGCTACCAATTCCAGAACCTTTCTGTAGTTCAGTTTGAAGTGGTTTGCTTCCAGACCTCCTCCACTGTTGGTGGAATTCTCAGCTTTCTTGGTCTGCTGAATCAGCTGGACATCTGTTTTCTAGCTTCAAAATGTCTCTTCCATGGCCTTAGTTATAGTGAGCTGATCCTGCTCCCTTTACTGTCATGGCACTTCAGGAAGAAGCAGAGGTAGGATGTACTTGATCTGCTATGTTAAACTGGAGGTCCCCTTTGAATGTTTGAGCCATGCCATTTTAGTCAACTTACAAGAGCATTAGATATCAGATAGCCAGTACATATTTTGGAAATGCAAATCATGACAAGAAAATTATTTTCTTTTTCAGACGGATGACAGACCAGAAACAGGGAAGTCAGGTGGTCTGATGTCCTAGTGTCTTTCAGGCTTTTTATTTTGTCTTCTGTCTGTCTTACTAGGAAAGTTGTTTTTGTTTTTTTCACTTTACTGTTAAGTGTATTAGTAACTAGTTTCAAGTTATCACCCAGAGAAAGGTTTACTATAAGGTGTGAATCAACAGTGATACAGCCTGTAGCCCATTCTTGTCAGTATTTTTTATTGATGTAATTGTTAATTAATTTTGATCTATAATTTCCTTTTATTGTAGAATCCTCATTTTGGTATACTAACTTCATAAAATAAACTTTTTGTTACCTCAAAGTTTATATAAAAAGAATAGGAATTATCTAAGTAGCTGTCTTTTTGAAAGTCTTTAGACTTTGCCTTTGCAGTTCCAGCATACATACTCATACGTCAGATGTTTATCCTGGTTTTCTCTCTTCTTGAGTTTATTTGGATAATACCCATTTTCCACTTTCAATTTTATTCACATAAAGTTGTTCATAGTTGTCAATAGAATTCTCTTTGGACTTTAAAACTTTAATGTGTCTGTAATTATGCTTTTCTTCTCATTTTTATATTATTTGTGCCTTTTTCCTCTTCTTTTCTAAAAAATCAGTTGCTAGAGATCTCTTGTTAATACTTCTAAAGAACTAGCTTTTAGTTTTTATTACTCAGGTGTTGTTTCTGTTAGTTATTCTATTCTGTTTCTGTTCCTATCTTCATTATTTTCTTTCTTGAGTTTTCACTGTTTTCTACCTAAATTCTAGAGTTGAAGTCAACACATGTGATTTGTTTCTGTCTGTCTTGATTGGTAGTAGGTGGGCTTTAAGTCTATACAACCCCAGGCCCCATTTTAGCTACATTCCACAGGTATGGAACACAGCTTCTATATAGTTTCCAAATTAGAGCTACAGATTCCAAACTTGGGAATTTGGGTTTTTCTCCTCAAACTTTTTACTTTGAAGAATTTTAAACCTACTGAAAATTGGAGAGAGTGGCACAATCAATACTTCTATGTTATTCACCTAGATTTACCAGTTGTTAATATTTTGCCACGTTTGCAGTTCTTTCTTTCCCTTCCCCCACCCTCCCTCTTTCTTCTTCTCTCTCTTTTTGCTGAAGTCATCTTAAAGTAAGTTGCAGACATGATACTTCACTCCTAAATATGCTAGCACTGAAACTGGATAGGATGTTTTCCTACATAACCACAATACTGTTAGTACACTTAAGAAATTTAATATTAATACAATAATGTCATCTAATATACCATACGTACAGGGCCCCTATTCAAAAGTTTCCTAGTACTGTTATCCAGGGAATGACCCTTTTAGCTGTGTATTAATGAATATATGATACAGGACCCACTGTTTTTCTCAAAAATTACTCTTTTATTGTTGATTCCTGATTGCACTGTGTTCAGAGAACATGATCTATGTAATGTTGACACTTAGAATTTGTTGAGAGTAGCTTCATGACTTCAGTATGGGGTCATTTTTTTATGTCAAGCTTGTTAATTTAGTAGAAATCTTCTTGGCCTTCTTCATTTTCCTTTGATGTTTAACTTTATGGTAGAGCTATGGCTTTGGTCAGTTTCTCCTTGAGATCATCAGTTATGCTTCCTATATGTCAAACTGATAATCAGAGATACATAGTGATTCTCTCAGACATTCACTTGATGATACAAACTTCAAACAAATGAATAGGAAAAATTGGAATGAATAGTTACAGAAAATGCCCAAATCAGAATTTTCTCAAAATAGTAAGGTACCATTTTGGGGTAGAAAGTATCTTTTGAGGAATATTTCTCAGTGTTCTGTGCCTTTGGAAGAGTATAAATAAACATGAACACACATTTTAAGTAAAACATATCATCTGGACATTTTAAAGATTGATAAAACATCTCGAACAGGCTTCATCTTTAGAAAATGGTAGACCCATATTGATCTGTGGAGAATTTCTAAATCATATAGAGGTAGGCCTTGATTCGCTGATACCTTGAGGCTTTGTTAATGCTGTTGGAGTCTGATGTGGAGAGATTAGTTCCTAGACTAAGTCAAAAAAATTTCCGTAATTGGGGGAACAAAATTTACTTTTATTATAGATCACTGACATAATTATGGCATTTCTTTATAATAAACATTTTCAGGTAAGGCTTTGGAACCAAACTAGGATTGGTAAATAGTTTCTTCCTTAGCATCTCTGTAATCATCTGGGAAGCACAGGCTTATTTTTTTTTTGATAAGTCACTTTATGAAAATGTAAGTAAAGCTAACTTCCTGCCAGCATTTCGCAGTTGGTTGGTTAACAATTTCTACACATAACTTGCTAAGAAGAATGAAGGAAGAAAATGTCTTGTGAAGTTTCCCTTTCTAATTTGTCATGGACTCTTAGTATGTCTGTTTCTTGGAAAACAGTTTTAATTTTGTTCCATTGATGGGTGAACATCATAAAAGACAAATATGTATTGACTGCCTTCTGTGTGCAAGCAGTGACCCCACATACCTGGTAGGGGTGTATAAAACAAGTGCTACTCTGCAGTTCTGCCATGCGAGGACTTTTTTTCTGCATGCGGGCTGAGTTGATTGATGGGCCCTTGACATACTTGGGGACCATTTGGTTTTTTTGAATCACCAAATTGGTGACCCCCACCAGCTGCAGCATACATTTTCCCATCATGTTCATGCCACAATATGCAGGGACACTGGCGTGGGACTCCTGGGTGTGGGCAAAGCGAAGCAGCCTCTTGTTCACAACAGAGTGAGAAATTGTCTTGAGAACCTGGGTCACTTTCAATATCAGAGTGAGGAGTGTTAGTTCTGGGCCTGTCAGAGTCCTGTGAACACAACACAGAGAACAGGGAACAGCATGGGGGTTCGGAGAAAGAGATGTGGCCACTGTCGGCTCTGTGGAGCCCGGATTGCTGGGTTTGCCTTCTTAGGCTAAGCGGGAGGGGGCAGAGTATTCTAGATTTTGTGGGGAAGGAGGAGACTCTGCAGGGGGAAGAGTAAAGGTGGCAAGCACAGGTTTGTTTGATCAGAGTGAGGAATTTCTGGGAGCTGCATAGGAGACAGAGCTGGAAAAGTTGGAGGAAGCGAGGCTGTGGACCGTGGCAGGCCTTGAATTTTAAGCCCAGGTTGTAAAATGTTACAGATATAATTTGGTCTCCTGCCCAGAGCTCCTGAGAAATAAGAGTGATTGTTAGCCTGTCATTCAGAACTTTGTAGGGTATTAAGGCCTAGATGCTGTATTCAGCTATATTCAATACAGTAGTTTTGTATTGTGTAAGGTTGATATTGGTTGGAGTAGCTAGAAATACTGTAGGTTAGTCCAAGGGCATGTATTTTTATGCTTTACTCCATTTACACGGATGCTTGGTATAGATAGCACATGATAGGAGAGGAAAGCCTTCCACAAATAAAAGTTCAAATAATAGCCCATATTTGTTTTCTAGAGATAAACTTTCCCGCCCTCTGCAGGTTAGAAAATGCTCTTTTCATTCTCATGGCCTATTTATTGACCTGAGGTTCAACTCGGCACAGTCTCTGGCAGTGATCTCTTTAATTCTCAGAGGGTGATTGACACCCAAAAAGATGGGATCTTCAGCCTGTGCTATACATACAGGTCGTCTGTATACTGGCTGAAAAGCCTTCCTTGCTGTGCAGAGCTGAGGGAGGACAAAAATCTTGGGTGTTTGTCTGTTTTGCAGTTGAATCTCTCCTGTGCCAGAGTGGTGGCATGTTTGTGCCACTGTGTCTGAATGTGTTTCAGTCCCATCCAGGGTCAGCCCCCAGTAGTGAGCAACTCCAGGGTACCCCCAGTGGACTGGCCTGCGGTTTCAGTTCCTATATTGCTTTGAGCTAGCTACTGCCTGAGGTAGATGAAATAAAATACTCTTATGAAGCTAGAGGGAGGATTACTCTTACCTAAAAGGAGAAATTTGAGGGAGAATCTAAGTCCTGATATTAGAAAATGTTAAATTTGATGGTTGGCAAATGTGTTGTTTTTCTTAAAAATCGTTTTGAAGAGTAATGTATTTATATGGATGTAAGACATAAAGTGGTATGCAGTGAAGAGTCTCTTATATCCCCGTGTCCCAGCTGTCCATCCCTTTCACACACACACGAAACTACTTTTTATTAATGTCTTTCTTGCAGATACAAATATGAATGTGTAGTTCTACTCTGCCCCATTATAAGGAGACACATTATGTGTGTTGTGCGGTGCTCCTGGGAGAGTCCATCCATTGCTTGAGTCTTCCAAAACAAGTTATGTTTAATAAAGTGCTGATTGATTTTACAGAAGGTGCTGCTTGGATGGTGGAGAAAGATACTGACTTGAAATTGATTATCAAAACTAATAGTATGGTTTCTGATGAGTTTGTGATTTTAATGAACCTAGATCTATATATCAGTCTCCCTTTTAGAAAAACTCTTCAGTGAGTGGGTCTTTGGATTATTAATAATGAAAACTTTCATTTGTATGTCAGCCTGGACTAGGATCATTTTCAGTATGTGTTATCTTTTTCTTTGTGTTTTTTTTTTTAACATCTCATTCTACCCCTTTTTTTCTCTTGCTAAAACATGTGACTTTTTTGGTTCCCTTCAGTCGTTGTCTGTGGAGTGTTCTTTCTTCCAGCATAGAATTGGTATGGCGGTGTGGAGAGTGTAGATTTTTAAGTTTCTTACCATCTCCAAGTGCTGTAGCAGTTCACTTTCCTCTTGTTTCTTTCACAAACAGACTGTCTTGCCACTGTTTTACCACCTGGGCTGATGGAGTCCTTCAAGTTCAACTCTCCACTCAGAACCTAGTTTTCTGTGCTGTCGTGCTCCAGTGGGTTGGTTGGTTGGAAGTACAGTGTGAATGAGGACAGTGGGACAACTTAGGCTTTTTCTCTATAATAATGTAATTGTGGGTGTTGAAATCATGAAACATTAAAACAGTTTTTAAAAGATCCAAGTTGGCTTAAATGCTTTTCTCCCTTGGAGATCCTTTTTTTTTCTTCTGAAGACTGAAGTATTAGACTCTCAGCTTTAGAGTTTGTCCCCATTTGTTGCAGATCAGGTAGTAAAAAGCTCTGGGATTCTTTAGTGACTGAAGCACTAAGTTTACAGAGGATAATGGCCAACAGTTGGGGTGACAGCATGCATTGAGACTAAATTAACTTTCTGTTTTCTGAAATCTCTTTCAGCAACTTTACCAGATCCTGACAGACTTTGATATCCGGTTTTATATGTATGAACTACTTAAGGTAAGTGGCATTCATAAACAGTGAATTTTTTCAGACTTACTCGTTGAAGGACAGAGAGAAGCTTATTCATTGACAAAGAAAACTAAGGCAGAATATTTTTTGAAACCCAGAGAATTTAGTGAGGGTTTTTTTTTTTTTTTTACATTGAGGCTTCCACTGTGGGATCTTTACATGGAAACTGCCTGATGGAACTGAGAAAGATGGCCTGGTCAAGGGGTACCAGGGACATTATACCAGAGATTAGAACCCTCCTCTTCATAGCTCATATTGGCCCTTGGATTTCTTTTTGCTGCTTAATTAATACTTACTATTAGTTTTTTACTATATGACAAATCACCCCCAATTTAATGGCTTTTTTTAAATGATATGTTAGTTCTCATAATTCTATGGGGTTAGCTAGGTGACTATTTTGGTTTGGGTCAACTTGACTGGAGCAAGATGGTCTTTGATGGCCTCATTCACATATTTGGGATGGCACCTGAAATAGCTGAGGTCTCATCCTCTAGGAGGTTAGTCTGGACTGCTTTCCATGATGGTCTCAGAATTCCTAGCAGCAAGAGAGTGAACTTCAATGTGTAAGCACTTTTCAAGCCTCTGCTTATATCATATTGGCCAAAGCAAGCCACATGGCCAAGCCTAGAATCAAAGGATAGAGAAGTAGACTCCACCTCTGGATGGGCAGAGCATTGAAGTCACATTGTAAAGGGACATGAATTTGAAGTGTACTGATTGAAAAAAGAATGACCTTTTTTAGTTTAGGTAAAAAATTCTAAAAAGATGTGCAAAATGAAATAGACCAGTGGTTCCTAAGGTTTTGAGGGTCATGGATCACTAAGGATCTTACAAAAGCTATAAAACCCTGCTCCCAAAATGCATGTGTAAATACATAATACATAAAGTTTTGGGGGCAGTGTGGATCTCAGTTTAAGAACCTCTGAAAGAATATAGAGGTGACTAAGGTATTGGCTTTATTGAAGAAAATTGCCGAGATGTAGTTTTGGTGGGATTGTGAATAGTTGCTTGAACAAAACAAAAAGTTAAATTAAGGCTAAGCTTCAGGGAATGAAGATTTGAAGAACTGTTAAGTGAATGTGTTTCCCTGTGTTGCCTTCTGTCATTAGAGCTAAAGTAGTGGATTTAAGGTTTCACTCTTATGGCTGATGGATCTTTCTTTTGTCAGTAAGATCAGAGATGAAGGAGGTAGAGCTTGATTTATGCCACTGTCCTCCATGTTCTCTCCAGAATAGAATTGAAGGCCTCAGTGGGGAAGAGGTTTACAGGGCTCTGGTGCTGTCTACTGTCAGGCCAGCCCCTTCCCTGGAGACAGAATCCCATGCATTCACCTGTGAGTGCTACAGTCCAAATATCAAAATTGGTCGTGTTTTAAAGTGAGGTATAAGATTGTGGTTTTTACCTAGCACACCAAAGGTGAAGATGTATAACCTAGCACGTGTCCTTAGATCAGGTGGAGACGTCCCAGTGATGCAGGTCTTCACAGGCTGGTCATTTGGGTGGCACTCAGTCTCACGTCCTCTCTGCCTTCTGGAGGCAGCAGTGAGGCAGCAAGGGCATACTTTTGCTAATGAGATGTAGAACCCTAAATGAAACTTGAAAAAATGTATTTCATGCTTAATGGTCAGAAACTTTACCAAATTTGAAATAAATAATTCCCTGAGGAATTTAAAAGCATGTTAGTAACTCCACAGGGAGTCTGACTAGTAAACTTAGCAAAAGAATTAATTCCCTTATTTGTTCAGCCTTTGCTTTCATCGGTATTTCTCATATCCCAGGTATTGCAGGCCTAATTAATTTATTCCTTTGGGTAAAGACTAGGCAAAATAACAGAATCAACACTTGTAAAATTCTCTCTTTGGGGAAAAAAAATGGAGATGGGGAAGAGAAAATATTTAACTTCATTGAAAGTGTAAAGTAACTGAGGCTGAGGGCTGCCTAGTGATTGCTGGGTGACTCACTGAGGTTTTATGCCATCAGATCTGATTCAGATTCAAGGAGGTCTGTCCTCAGGAGCCCTGGTTTCATAAGACACTGCAACAGAGCCACTGTGGAATCTTGCTACAACTGTTGTAAACCCAAACAAAGAAAATAATTAAATTGAAGTAAGACTTGCATAAATGAAGTGAACAAATCTTATGTGTACAGTCTTTTGGATTTTATACAGGTGAAACCTTCACCCAGATCTACACAGAACAATGTTGTCTAGTATTGTAGCTGCTGCTCACAGGTAGCTATTTAAATTCTAATTAAGTAAAAATAAAATTTCAGTTCCTTAGTCACAGTAGCCACATTTCAAGAGCTCAGTGGCCTCGTGTGGCTAGTGGCTACCATATTGGGCCAATGCAGGTAGAGAGTATTTCTGTCATTGCTGAAAGTTCTACTGGGCAGAGCTGCCAGAGAATACTGTGAATACCCCAAAAGGCTCTCTTGGCTCCCTTCGCTTCAGTATCCCTTCCTCTGAAGATTATGTTCTTACTTCTGTCACTGTAGTTCCATCTGTTCTTGATCGTCATATAAAAAGCATCATACACTCTATATCTTTTGTATCTGGGGAAAGGAAAATTTGCTTATTCCTGGAATGTTGATCCTAAGATTACTCCCTGGCTTATGTATTCTCTCTCACATAAAGATGCCTAGTAGTGGTTCTCAACCAACTCAACTTTGTAGGGGACAATGGGAAATGTCTGGAACCCTTTTTGGTTGTTTGAGGAGTGCTACTGGCATCTGGTGGTTGGAGGCCAGAGATTATGCTGAACATCCTACGATGCACAGGACGGCCCCTACCATGGAGACTTACCTGGTCCAAAATGTCAGCCGTGCTGAGGTTAAGAAACCTCAGTCTTGTCCCAAACTCCACCAAGAGCACTCAGCACCAGGCACATGGTAGGAACCATAAGATTATGGATAGCTATGTGATTATTACTCAAGGAGTGTATCATGGGACTCATGTAGGCTTCATTGCTTTTTAATCCAGAAGACCTAACTGTGAAACTTAAGAAAATAGTTACTGAGTTCGAAAAGGGAGATTGAGGAGTAAAGTTTTATATTACCTAAAAACAAAAAAACAATCCAAATAAAAAATGAATAAAAGCGTTGGGTCCACATTTATCCAAAGAAGATAGAGGATGGCAGATAAGCACATGAAAAGATGTTCAGCTTGATGACTTATTAGAGAAATACAAATCAAAACCACAATGAGATACCACTTTAGATCCACTTGAACAGCTGTAAACAAAAAAGATGAACAATGACAGGTGTTGGTGTGAATGTAGAGAAACTGGAACCCCCATATGTTGCTGATGGTAGTATAAAATGCTGCAGCCACTTTGGTAAACAAGTAGTCAGATTCTTAAAAAGTTTAATGTAAACTTACAGCCCAGCACTTCCATCCCTAGGAATCTGCCCAAGAGAAATGAAAGACTTGTTCATGAGTGTTCATAAGCAGAATTATTCATAATAGCCAAAAACTGGGAACAATCCAAACGTCAACTAGTATATCCATGCAATGAATTACTATTCAAGAAAAAAAACAACATGGATGAATCTCAGAAATAACTATGCTGAGTGAAAGAAGATAGAGTACTGTATATTATATTATTTCATTTTATGAATGTCCAGAAAAGGCAAATCTGTAGCAACAGGTAGCAGATTAGCAGGGAGGAGGAAAGGATGTGGTAGTGGCAGATGGGAGTGGGGATTGACTATAGACAAGCTTAAGGGAAATTCTCGAGTTGATAGAAAATTTCTAAGACTGGATTGTGGTGATGGTCGCAAACTATAAACTTACTAAAAAATCATCAACTTGTACATTTAAAAATCCTATCTGCATTAAACAGATACATCTGTTTAAAATAGTTTAAAATACTGCATAAAACAATTTCCTCCCTTAAAATAATGATGATTCTTAAAGGCCAACTAGCTCAGGGATTGTTTTTAAGAAAAATACTAATATTAGAAAGCTTGTTAATCTAGAAAACCCATATGGGACACTTACCTAAAAGACAAGCCACATTGAAAGATGTATTTGGATGTCATTCTTCATGTGTGCATGGACTCCTACATGTCATTTGAACCACTACAAGAGGTGACTCCCATGAGGTTGCCAGATCTGGTTTTCAATATGTCAAATTAGACCAACAAATTAATGTGTGATTTCTAAATCCAGGTGACTGATAAAATGCTACTATTTACAAGTAGGAAAGGGTGCCTAAAGAAGTGTATCAGTCTCCCCTTTTTAAGAAACCTTCATCATACTCTTGAGTGTTAGCCCCTTTTTGCCAGCTGCCAGCATAGTGTGCACAGAGAGCAAAGGGGTACCCTCTGAAGCATATTTATTCTCTCTTACATGCAGTAAACTGCCCCTTGGGAGACTCTGTTCAAGTCAAGCTGTTACAAACAAAATAAGGAGAATATGCTTGCATTGGCGGGTGGTAGAGGGTGTGCTTACTTTTCTCTGTGCTTTCTTATCTAATAGGCTCTGGATTACTGCCACAGCAAGGGAATCATGCACAGGGATGTGAAACCTCACAATGTCATGATAGATCACCAACAGAAAAAGGTACCATTACAGCCAGGCAGCAGCAAGCCTTTCACTGGAAGGCTTAGGGCGGACCAAAGCACTGGCCATTACCTAGGTGGTTTCTGGAGTCCCATGCTGTTTGGTTTGGCAGACTTGTGGTAGTTACTCCTCCAGTGTCCATGTTGGGGTCTAATTTGTGTAAGCATAGTACACGAGGAAAGTAGATGGCTGATCCTAACTGTAGTCACTCATTTATTTTGGGCATGGTTTTCCGGAGGGTCTCATGGGAGAAACTATAGCTGATGGTTTCTACTTTTCTTAATGACACCTCAGACCAAAATGCCGGGCCTTAAAGTACACTTAGGTCCATCTCTCCTATTTTTAGTATCCAGTTCTTGTCCTGATTGGTGAGTAAATGAATTGACTAGTACTGAATTAATGACGAGCTAGAGCAGTGCTTCAGTCCTGGAGTGAGCCTGTGTCCCCAACCCTTCCAGTTACGACTAGAGCTTGTAGTGGAAGTGACTAATGATTGGGGAATGTGTTATACATATAAGAGGTATGGAAGCAGAACAAAAGCTTAAGCTTTATTGATCTAAAGAAAATGATAAGTCAAGATAATTTAAATTGTTAAAAAGAAAAAGGAAAGGAGAAGATTCTGAGTGCTCTGTTCTATAAATGACCTCTTATGCCATTGCCGGAAGTTTAATTTTTTGCCAGTGTACTTGCAATATTTTTTATGTGGCCAAAAAATTGTTAACTAATGTCATGCGGCCTTGTTCAAGGCACAAGCGTCTAGAAACGCTCCTTTCACTTGTTTTATTCCTGTCGTATTTATAGCTGCGACTGATAGACTGGGGTCTGGCAGAGTTCTATCATCCTGCTCAGGAGTACAATGTCCGTGTAGCCTCGAGGTACTTCAAGGGACCAGAGCTCCTTGTGGACTATCAGGTGAAATTGTGAGCCGAGTGCCTCTGGGTTCTTCTTATGTTTCTCTAGGGTCTGTCCTGGTTTGCTCTTTTTAGTCAGTTTGGACACATTCAAGACCCAGTCTTTATTCCACCACAAATGATAATTTCAGATTTTCCTCAGCTGCTTTTTTTTTTGCCTTTGATTTCTGAAATAATTGAAAAGGTCAGCTGAAGACTAGAAACTCAGAAGAATGTGTTTGTAACACCTTTCACTGACTAATTGTTCGTATTTCCTCAGATGTATGATTATAGCTTGGACATGTGGAGTTTGGGCTGTATGTTAGCAAGCATGATCTTTAGAAAGGAACCCTTCTTCCATGGACAGGACAACTATGACCAGGTAAGCAAACACCAACTGGCTCTTACCCATTTGGGGGCAAATGCCAAGAAAATAGCATCCTTTGTTAGGGCTGCTCTCCTTGAGCCATGAAACATCACTCAGTGTCTACAAATAAGCTTTTTGTCAGGGTAAAGAATTTCATAAAATTTTGTCTGTGCTTTCCAGGTCCCCAAAGGAAGAGACGCATAATGTTATTTTATGCCTAACTTCCGGAGTGAGTCTGTGAATAAGTCAGGCACCTCCTTATTTAATAAAAGTAGATTCTAGTCAACTTCTAGAAATATTGTCAACGGTTGTGATACTGCTTTAAAGCAGTTTTGAAATCTGCGTTCGTGTGCAGTCCATGTCCCTGGGTCTGCCACCTGTCTGCCCCATGCTTGGCTGTATCTGGTCCCTTGAAGTTCAGTGGTGTGGAAGTCCCTGAATTCCTCAGTACAGTGTCTTCCTGGGCTTATGGTGAGTTCTGTGCTCAGTGATTTGGGCAGTTTGTTTTGTGTTTCAGCTTGTTCGCATTGCCAAGGTTCTGGGTACAGATGAGCTGTATGGGTATCTGAAGAAGTATCACATAGACCTGGACCCGCACTTCAATGATATCCTGGGACAGTAAGTAAGAGAGGGAAAGAGGGTTTTAACTTACTCCATTGGAGAAGGGGAAATATTACCTGAAATCCCTTTTCTGAGAGTATCAAAGTGCAAGTGTCCTTTTTTCCCATGTGTATTTTTTTTAACTTATTTTGAGATATTTGGGCATTTTTACATGTGTCTTCCAGTCATCTTACTTCTCTAAGAGATAACCTGATTTGTCAATAGAAAATGGATGGTGAAATGATGCTGCTACAGAAAAAAGCTTTCTGGTATAGCACATGCTTATTTTAGTGGAAAATCTTAGAAAGCAGGATTCTTCTTTGAAAAAGAGATTTATAGTTTCTTCTTGGTCTGTGTAATAGATTTTCTACAAGGTAGCAAATTTTGAAGCATATTTTCAGATGCAGTGCAATAGTTGTTGTAAAGTGAATGTGTTGGCAATATTCAAAACAGTATTTTATGGATCCTTTGAAGCTAGTTCTCTAAATATATCTGCTGAACAATAAACATGACTCAGTCACCTCTGTGCCTTACCCAGAATCGACTAAAAGCTAGGGCACAAAAAATATTCTAGAAAGGTTCCACAAATTCTAAATCAGATGTGGAAGTTCTCATTAACCCTCTGTCTTCAAGGCACTGTTCTTGTTTCAGGATGCTGTGAGCTTAACTGTGGAGGTGGGGCAAGTATCAGTAAGGGTGAAATTTAACAAGCTTGGAACCAGGGCAATATTCTAAGATTTTTGTTGGCTTCAGCCCTAGTACGTGAGGATTTTTAATCTCAAGGTACTAACATTTCCCTTTTCTTCTCAGACATTCACGGAAACGCTGGGAAAACTTTATCCATAGTGAGAACAGACACCTAGTCAGCCCTGAGGCCCTAGATCTTCTGGACAAACTTCTGCGATATGACCATCAACAGAGACTGACTGCCAAAGAGGCCATGGAGCACCCGTACTTCTGTAAGTCTCTGTCCGTCTTCGGGGCGTAATTTATTAAAGGAAAGTTCTTCTGCCCTTTATTTTTGAGGCCAGTCAAGAGAATTGTGTAGATATTTGGATTGATTCATCCTTGAACTTGGCCTCATTAGTTCTAGACTGTCGAGACAACTTTCAAGATCTGTTCCTTGGTCCCAAAGGTGACTGCTGTTCACTGCTGTGGCACTCTGGAGTCTTGTCTGCTTGGTCATTCCTGTAGCCTTGAGTTGATAGATCACAAATATCTAAAATTTGTTTTCATATATATACGTGTGTGGACACCTAGTCAAAAAATTTTTCCCTTCAAGAAACAAGTAATTAGTTGAAAGTAATAAGAACTATAGTATAGTTTTAGAGAAGGCAATATGTTAAATAAATAAAAGGAATTTGAGGAAAGGAAAGCAAGTATGGAAAGACCTCACGAAAATCCTATCAGAATCACTGACTCCTCGGGTCATATGCAGAGTACATATGTATAACTGAGCTTATGTAGTTGCTTGTTCTGCATGTTATATATATAAGTTCTCCCCACTGATAAAGTATGTCTCCAATAAACTTTCCTCTTATAATTGGCAACACGAGATGATTCAGTCCAACTAGAGGAGACTAAGGGAGGTTAAGTGACCTGTTTATTCACTCTGAATCCAGATGAAAACTTTGAATCTCTGTGTTGCTTGACCAGTGTGCTATCTTTCCTTCTCTTCTTCCCCTCTGGAGGTTAAGTAAATCTTGACTGAAGAATACACTGCTATGTGGTCCTGAACTTACTGCCCCTTAAGCATTAGTAGACAGCAGATCTAAAAGGTCTTACCTTTCAGCTTTCCAGACCTCAAATAAGTGCAACTCGGATATCTGTTTTCCAATTTCTAGCACAGAAAGCTGTTTTCACCCTTTGAGTTAGATTGAATGAAGAAATACTGACATTTATAATATGTAATTCATGATCAGTCTACTGTTCTGAATATACATCGCAAGTTCCATTAAAAAAATGGTTTAAACTACTACTGCTTAAAATCGATAGGTCTTCTAATGGATCTTTTTAGTCACTCTTTCCTCCAAAGTGCTAATTACTCCACATGCTTTGAAGAAATTGGGGGTTGATGTTAGTATTCAAGGAAAATAACACAGAAGAAAATTAGTAGAAATTTTGAACAGTAGGAAATTAGGGCTTCTGTGCCTCTTTTCCATGAGTCTCAGTAGTTGAACTTGTACTCTGAGGAAGTGTTGAGAGTTGACTATAAATGCAATTCCCCTAATCATTTTTCAGTGTCATTTTCCTATAACCTTAATTTGTAATTTCTGTTGCTCTCCTGGCCCAGCTTTCCCATCAGTCTCTCTCACTGGATTGGGTTTGATACGATGGCATCTCCCTTGTGACCAGCTGAGTCGGCTGACTTTGTTCTATCTCTTGCAGACCCTGTGGTGAAGGAGCAGTCCCAGCCTTGTGCAGAAAATGCTGTGCTTTCCAGTGGTCTCACGGCAGCCCGATGAAGACTGGAAAGCGATGGGTAATGCGGCATTGATGCTTGCCAATAAAACCAAGCAACCAAACACAAATCTTGAAGGAAAACTACCGTGTGATAAAAAGAAATTCTAGTCATTCCTTCTAAATGCAAAGAAGAGTAAAGACCTAAAAGTCTGTCAACAAGAAAGAAAGAAACTCCCCAGTACTAGTCTACAGGGAGCTGCCATTCTGGCAGCGTGATGATGCACCTAGTTGAGGACCTGAGGGGACTCTCCCTTTGGAATGCATGGGAGCTGAGAGACTTGGAGTTGTTGTCCATTTACCTTTATTTAACAGGAGATCACTGTTGAATTAACCTGTTCAGACAACAAGCTCTGAATATCTGACTTCCTATCTATTCCACTGTGGTCTGGGTTTCCTTTGACGAGATTCAGGCTCAAGTTTTAGCAAAATGTCAGCAGTCTACTGGCACACCAGCCTCATTTACAAAAAGGAGATATTGAAAACAGTGACAGTATTTTTTTTTAAACTCTTTTACAAATTCATGTTTTATGTATTTTTTTATGACATGAGCTCTCTAGGAAATGTACCTCATCCCTGCAGTTTTCTTCTAAATATATTCATTTGGGAGCAAACTGCAGTCAATCACGAGTACCCTATGATGTCAGGAGGCATCACTTTAAACCTTGCGGTGCCATGAACAGGTCCCATGTCTCATCAGAAATGCGATGCTAAGTGCATAACTTGGAGCTCACTGTAACCTTTGTTGATTTACCTAACCATAAAATCTTGTTGCTATTTTTTCGTGTAGCCTTTTTTTATTTTTTTGCAGCCTTGTAAGGGAGAACCTCTATTTCCCAGCACATCCCAGTGTGTGCACCTGTTTTAATGCACCTCTCTGGAACAAAGACTTTTTCTTCTTAATCATAATTAAAGCTGGAAGGGAAGTCAGCCTTCAGGCAGATTGGGAAGGGAGAAAAATGTCCTATTAGAATTTATTCAGGAAGGACCTATTGGGTGAAAAAACTGTATTCCCCCTCCCCCCTCCTTTTGCCTCTTTTTATGCCCAGGAAAAATAATTTCCCACTGTAATCAGGGGAATCTGCATTTTTAAGCTCTGATAGGTAATACATGAATATGATGGCAAAGATAAGTCTTTCTCACATGCAGGGACTAGAGTTGTGTGGGTGGGGCCACCCCATAACCCAAGCGACAGAGGAGAGCAATGTCCCAGGGGATTGGGGGAGGAAGTGGAGCTCCTGGAGCAATATGTAAAACTTGGGATCCATTGTGCTAGCCTTCACGTTAGCAAAAGAAGCTAGATTTTGTTTAAAAAGTAAAAAATAGGACTGATTTCATTTGGGGGGCTTGTCACCGATGGTTTACAAGCAGTCCCCTCACCCTAGCTGCAGAGCCATGTCACAGCTATGGAGACTTCACACACCTAGGCTTGAGCTGGCGGTGTCTACCACCACATCACACTTTAGGATTTCTTTATTAACTATTTAATAATGCCATACATTTTTATAAGGTTAGATTGTTCATTTGAAACAACTGTTTACATTCCGTACTCCAATAAAATTGTATTGGTATTGGTAGCAGGTCCTCTCGCTAAATGTAGCTTCTATTTTTGTTGTTCGGTCGGTGGGAACTTAAAATACAAATAAAACTCTTACATAGAGTTGAGCTTACAGATAAACAATTAAAAACAAGGTCCCAAAGCCAGGAGATGCATTCAATTAAGGTTCTCATACCAGTACTGTCTGCCTGCATTGAGCACTCTATATATTAACGTATAAAATTCATTCTACCTGAAGATCAAGTACAAGACACGGGCTCTTGGCTGAATGTATATTGATACGTCAGGCAGCAAAACTCGGTGTTTGGGATTATCAAAAGAATTCTAATGTGCCCTTCTAGGCAACACCGACCGCTGGTTATTAACATCAGGGAGATGTGCCACTGTCTTCCCTGCCCACCCACCTATCCTCTTCTCCTCCTTTGTTACCCATTCCCTCTGTGCCACTGCTTTGCGTTTTGTTTTGCTTTGTTTCTTAAGTTGCCTGTCTGGACCAGGCAGGGGGAGCCGACTGGAGGGTCTTGGTTTCTTTTCCTTGGATCCCCCAGAGGCAATAAATGCATCGAAGGAGAAGAGTCAGGTGGTTGACTCCTGTCTTTCTCTCCTTTGATCACAGTTTACTTGGTGCAAACACAGCCAGCCTGCCTGTCCTTGGGTTCCGTACTGCAGCTTTGACCCAGGAGTAATTCTTCATTTTTACACATACAGTTTGCTTTTCCACCACCTATACTTTTTACCTCTCATCATGTCTTAGACGTACAGCATAAGTGAGTTAAAATGCTCACTCCTTTCTGAGTCTGGTCTTGACACCTATCTTGCTGGCTAACAGACTAGGTTGTTCTTTCCCAAACTGAAGTGAGTCCAGGCCAGACTTCTTCTCTTTTGCCCATCTCCAAATCCATTCTGTGTCCACATGTACCTAGTCCCCCTGAGATTTTAAGAGTATTCACCTGGTTTAGGAGATGGTCTTGGAGAGTTCCTAAAGAGGGCTGAGAGACTGTGTGTATGTGCGTGAGTGAGTGAGTCTAGTCATATTTAGACAGCCATGGTAGATGGACCCACCCAATATCCTTTTCAGTAGCATATTATTTCTTAAATTCATCTCAGTAATTTTCATTAGACATTTTTTTGCTTCATTACCTTATAACAGGTTAAAAGTGCCTCTGATAAGGACTTAATTATTATTTCCTAAAAAAAAAGCAAAAAAAATGTGGGGAACAGGGTAGTGTAACACTGTCATCTCAGGTACTGCCTGTGTTCAAGAACATAGACTTGGTGCGGTGAAAACAGCAGGTCCCTATGCCAAATGCAGGTTGGTATATCATAGTTTATCCGCCACAAGTGAGCAAAGCTACGAGGCTTTGCTTCAGTTGAGAAATCCCATGGTGGGAGCAGAGGTAATGAAGTGCTCAGTAATATTTTCATCTGGTTTGCTTGCTGTTCACTCGCCCCTGGACCCTACCAGCGGGCCTGCCCTTGTCCTGCCCTCCCTGTGGTAGGGGATGGGGTGGGAGAAGTCGTCTTGGGTGGCACGCAGACCAAGCATTCCTGAGCCTTACCAGTTGGAGGAATGCTGCTGCTGGCTCCTTGAGACACTTGCACATCAGCCACTCCGCTGGGCCTCCTAGCAGACAGTCTTTATCACGTCGGCACTCAGAAGGCTCAGAGCAGATGTGTTCCGAGAAGGAAGGTACTCTGACTGGTTGATTAGAGGAGATAAAAGAGTTTGTAATCCCTGGGGGCTATTAAAAGAAGAAAGGGAACCAATGAAAATAGTCGAAAGATTTTGGGGAGGGAACGAACATGACCCTTGAGGGAAGAAAAGGGGCTTCAAGTTCCTGTTCTATAATGTAACCTGAGATAGACACTGTCCCCTGGATTGGTTCCAGTGGGACTGAAGGTGGTGATTTCAGGACAGTTACTGAGTCCCAGAGCTGGTGGCCATGGGTCTCAGCCTGCGTCTGCTCAGGGGGGTGCCTTAGGTTCTCCCAGGTGCTGCATAGATGAGGACAGAAGCAGAACTATTTGGGAACACAAGGAATAATTGGGAGAATTTTTATGTATGTACTGAAATGGTTCTAAGAGAGTCCAGGTAACAGTTTCCAGTAATGACAGTTCAGATTAAATGATTTGTTTGGAAACCTATTGCATGAGCACTCATGGGCAAAAGCAAACATCCCTTCTACAAATAAATAGGAGCAGATAAACTAATAATAAGGCCACCAAAATCAAAACCCTTCTGAAAGCAAAAGCGGGGTCGACATGAGCACACAAGAAGCAGAGTTTGTCAGTGAGCTTAATAAATCCAAGACTGAATAATGTCCTGCCTTTGGAAACTAATCCCAGAGTGGGAATGGGGTGGGAAGGGAGGTGGTGGTAAAGCATCTGGCTGAGAAAACCAATAATAACATGCTTTTGAGCTATATGGATGTATTGACGAAAACAGCCCCAACCAGGTATTGTAGAGGCTGGGGAAAGTGATGTGATGGGATTAAATACAGGTGATAACGTACTTTTGTGTAGAGACTCAACAGTGCTGCAAATGTGATACTTATCCTGAACTGCATGTATTGGGGATTGTTTAAAAAAAAAACTTTCATTGAATCAATAAATTAACAGTTTTTTCACTTGCTGGCTTTTCTTGCTGTAAATGGTCACTAAGGTTGGGACGGAAATCTTGACACCCAGTGGAAAGCTTGGATAAATCTTCAAGAACCATGGAGCCAACTATTTCCTCCTGTTCACAGAAAAGCAACCCTGTGTGGGTTGTGACCCTTTGCAAATGACTACTTCAGACACAACTGGCCACCTTTTTGAACCACTGAATGGCTGATGTATGGCTTGTGTGCTGCCCTTAGAGGGGAGAAAAAGTGCCACATTAAATCCTGGTTTCATAAATAAAACTTGATGATCAGCCTTTCCAAGTGGGAGACAAGCCACTGCTATAAGGATCTTAAACTTGTATTTCCTGTCTGGGGAAAGGAGGGATAAACCTGGAATTGCAAAGATGTGGTTTACTTTGGTGTAAAGACTTTCCTTTGGCAGGAGGTGGGACTAGAGTGGTGTGGTGATTGTTCTGTTTCTTCATACTTGCTTATGAATCGCATCACTTAGACTTCTGCTTCTCTTGGTTGACCTTTGTTATTGCATAGCTTTAACCTTTATGGCAGAGTGTTCTGCATTTATGGAAATTTCCCCCTGCCCCCATTCCTTGCAACCCAAGCAGGTACACACTATACTGTCTGGCAGATGGTGGTCTTTAATTAGTGTGCTTTCTTCTCAATGACTGATCCCTCTGTGGAGTTGGATGCTTGGAAATCAGTTAATCAGTTGCTGAAGTGCTTACAGGCGAATAGGGACATGTCTTTCTTAACCTTCTGCACTGTGCAGCGTTTCAAACACCAAGCAGTGTTCTTATCCAAAGAAAGTGTTCATGAGATGACATTGTGAGTGCCAGCTTCCCAGGTGCATCGGCTTTTTGGTGCTGTGTTACAGTTCAGTGAGACACTGCTGCTGGCATCTTACCACCCACTTCACTGTGCTGGACATGGAAAGAGAAATGAGGTTTCTAGGCCATGCCACAGCTGCTTCCAGAGGACAGTTAAAAATATTTGTGCTCCCTTTGGGCTCTTTGTTTAGTAGTGGACTCAGCCCTTTCCCTGTGTAAATACAGTCATCTGATTTAGTCCCAAGACATCCTCAGTAAATTGGTTCAGGTCCAATGGGTAGCTGGAGTTGGACTGCTGAACTTGTAGCTTGGCTCGTACAGAATGGTCAAGAGGCCTCAGTACTCCTAAAGCAGCGATCTGGACCTGAGAGAAGAGGAGACTCTGTCTTACGTTTTGTCCAGAGCTCTCTTCTCGCTCTCACAGAAGGCCGTGCCAAAGACTGCCTCTGTTAATGGTGATCAGAAGCGGAAGGAAGAGGGCACTGTGTGAAGCCTGAAATCATAGTCTGCCCTTACGCGGTTAAGAAAGTGGCCTGGGAAGGTCAAGCTTGCACACTATTCCCAGCACTCTTCGAGAGCAGGAAGCCACGAAGTGGAGGCCTGTCCTCACTCCCAGTCAGATTGATTAATGCCGTCTTTCCCCTCCTCCCGTCTCTCCCCAGGTCTGTTGCGGTTCCTCCCACTTTTCCATAAGCAGAACAAGAACCAAATCAAACGTCTTAACGTGTGTAGAGAGATCACGTTCCGTGAGCAGACACAAAATGGTGGCAGGTTTGGCGAGCACGAACTAGACCAACTGAAGGGCAGCCACCACCGTATACCAAACCTCACTTCCGAATGTAAAAGGTTCTCACGCCTTTGGCTTCCTGTTGACTTCCTCCTGACCCAGAAAGCATGGGAAATGTGAAGGGTATGCAAAATGGTTGTTGGTTACCCTTGCTCCCCTGTGACCCTCGACTCGCCCTGTGGCCGCCTGTTTTCCTAGCAGACCACACTAACTAGCCAACCACAGACTCCCCAGTAGGGGAACGGGGGCAATATATGGCATGATGGGCAGTTACATATGATAATTTTAAAAGTATATATTATTGAATAAAAGGTTTTAAAAGAAATGTATGGAGAGTTTTCCGTATGGAAGGGGCCATTAACAGAGATCCATGGCCACAGAGGGAGGAAATAGAATTTAACTTCTTGCCGAGTTAAATACAGCATTTGTGCCAGGTTCTACCAGAGGAAAACAGGAAGTCCCAGGTGAGGAGGGTTTTTAAGGATGCTCTTTACAGAGAGAGCAGTTGAGAAGGTATGCTGAAGTAATCCTGGGAATAGGGCAACCACAGAGGGCTCGACACAGCCAGGGAAGCTAGGCTTTGCCTTGAACACCTTCGACCTCCCCTGACCTCTCCTCCCGAAGCAGGTGAGTTGCCCAGTGATTTAAGGGGTAGGTAAATGTCACTGTAGTAGACTCTGGATGATGCCATAGCCCCTTCTTCACTTTCCCTTTGCTTGTGTCTCCCATCATTCATTCTGCCCCCAATCCTGGCCCTTCCCCATGGCCCCTTCTGGAAAAAATTTCTTTGAAGAACGGTTGAGCCTGCTGTCCTGAGGGGTCTTGGGTCCAGGTCTGAGGGCTGCTTCTGCTGGCATTCTGAAGCTCCTGTGAACTGGAAAAGCGGACCACCCAAATGTGAAAGAGGGTGGAATGGAAGCACTGGTTATATTTCAGTGAAAAAAGCTAGATCTGTTAGACAACTGAGCCTTCCCTGGTTGCCTCCGTCCTCCACATCCCCCGGGCCACCAGGAGGCAAAAGCAGCAACGACCTGGTGGCCACCCAGCCTTGTCTCTGGCCGGCATCTGCCCACTGCCTGCAGACTCCGATGTCCAGGCAGCTGGATGGGGTGCCCACTCATTCTCCACAAAAGCCACTTGGTCTGTACAACATTCCTTCTCCTGTCTTCTCTACTGCTTGTCCTGAACAGATGACTATGGTAACCCAGGTGTGGACACTCAGAGGTTTTGAAGCGATTTGGGGAGAAAAGCAAAGGCCCCTCGGGGTCACCATGACATCACAGTGTCCCTCGGACCAGCTTCTGTCGTATCCAAGCAGTTCTGCAGGTGTGGGAGCTCAAGACTGCATGCCCGCGGACACCAGCCAGTGAGAGCCAGCCAACAAGACAACAACAAGGCTTTCTCATGACCCTGTTTGACTCAAGGTTCTGCACATTTCTGTTGGCCTCCCAGATCTCTGGGACAGCATCTCAACACCTCATTACAGTGAGCATGCCCCAGAAGCTCCTGTGGGGATGGTGCTTCGTGTGTGTGTGTGTGTTATCTCTACAGCATGTTATCCCTGTTGATCTGCCAGCGTTCGGGGGCCTTCCTGATGAGAAGGGTCAGGTACACATTCAATTGGCATGGGAATTCTTAGATGCCATTTAGAACTTGAATGCTAGTTCAAGTTTCAATTTCCTTCTCAACCAAGGCACTAACTTTTTGGGTAGGAGAGTCTTGTTTTCCAGAAACCTCTCAGGTGATCTTGTTTTTCTGTGGATGACTATTGTTGAGTGGGAGAGTGTTTGGTAGTAGAAAGGAGGAGAAGGTAGAGTTTCTGCTTATATTTTTTTGACCTTGAGAAAAGGGAATGGGAACCTGCTAACCCAGGAACAGTCAAAGATCATCCACAATATGCTTGGAAATCCACATCAGTTCACATCTTTCAGTTGTCTGCTTTGTATTTGAGTTGTTTAAAGTAATATATATTGAATTTTCTTGGTTACCAAAGTAATATATATTCATGGTAAAAAATTTGAAATGCTATATAAAAGTAAATAATGAAAGCTTCTCCCCTAACCACACACACATAGAAAAACTTTCCTGCCTTGGAAGTAACCATGGTTAAATTTGGTGTATATCTTCTAATTTTTATCCTATGCATTTACTAATATTTTTTAAATACACTGATTTTTGTTTTTACAGAATTGTAATCAATCTATACATTCTTTTTCTGCAACTTGTGCTTTCACTTAGTTGTGAAAATTTTACTGTTAGCATCTACCTCACCCCTGTTTGTGGCTGCATAGTATTCCATTGTGTGATGTATCACGATTGAAGCAATCCTTTACTGGTAGACTCTTACCAGTACTACACCGGTATTGCAGCAATTAACAAATTTGCACATATATTTTTTACACAGTTATGGATGTTTGTGAGATAAAATCTTAAAAAAGAATTACTGTGCCATATGTTTTGTTTTTTAGAAGGGCATTGTTATGATTAAGAGAGAGCAGTCTTCCATTCCCTTCTTTTGCTGGGGTAGGTTGGAACCATAATGCCTTTAGCTATGGAACTCTTGTGAGGCTCTGTCACGCACTTGGGGCATGGTGCCCAGGGTCTGTGACCTTTCCAGGGGCCTACAGAAATGTTTGATACCTAAATGAAGATCTTGGCTCTAATATATGAAAGTTGAAAGTAAAAATTAACAAGTGTAATTAAAATGTTTCCAATCCTGTGAACTTCATTAACTGTTAAATTCAGTATTTGCTTTTAAAAATATTTTTCTTACAAGAATTAGCACTCACAATCACAAAATAATCACATAATTTAGAAAGAAAATTCTAAAAATCTTTTCCAAAAAATTACAGAAAAATTGTTAAATGAAAAAATGGCTGTCTTTTAATAACATGTTCAAAATGCTCTGCAGAAGGCTTCAAAAGTAAGCATTCAAAAAGTAGGGCTTCCAAAGAAGGCTTCAAAGAGCTGGCAAATGTTTTTTAAAATCCCTGGCTTAGAGGGTGCTGGGTGGTGGAATAGATGAGCAACACTTAGTGAAATACTCTACAAGCTGTTAAAATGTGCATCTCAAACATATTGTGCTAATAAGCCAGAGTCAAAGGCTACAAACTTTTTGGTTGAATGATTCTGTTACTATGACATTGAGGAAAAAGCAAAACTGCAGAGATGCAGAACAGATCCGTGGTTGCCAGGAGTTATGGGTAGGGGAGGATTTGACTACAAAGGGATAGAATGAGGGAATTTGGTGGACAGTGGAACTGTTTTGTATCCTACATGTGGCGAGGCTATTTGACTTGATGCCTTTGTAAAAACTACACTAAGAGGAGTACATCTTACTGCTATGTAAAATTAAAAAAATAACAAGATCTCATTTGAACTAAACTGTCATATGAGCAGGAGCGTCATCTGCCCACCATTGGCTCTTCTGCTGATGTAGTCAGGGCTGATGGTCTTCTTTGGATATAACCAACCACTGGAGCTGGGATTCAGTGGCCCTCCATCTGCCAGCTGAGCACCCAGTCATTCGGGGCACTCTTCAGTCTTTGCTCCAAGCTGCAGGGTGTTTATCCTGGCACTACTAACCTCATTGCTATACCTCCCCATCCCCATCAACAAAGAAGGGTGGGGAATAAACTCCACCTCTGTGTGGCAAGTCCCTCATGTCTCTTGGCCAGGTGCTCTGAGTTTCTGGGCTTAGACTGACAGGAGCAGGCATGGCCCACTGGGGTCTAGCATCCGACCGGCGCCTTTGTGCACTGGAAAGGATGTTCATAGTTACTGTTGTTTGAATGATATGTCATTAAAGCTGTACATTTGAAAATCTAATTTGTCTTGTGCCTTTAAGATCAATTTACAAATCTTGCTGTAACTACTAATTAGTTGGTTTTGTATACAAATATATAAACTTTTGTTTAATCTTTGATTGATGTTCAATTAAATTAAAACTTAAGCCATAAATATTGCTCACACTTAAATCTAGTGTCCTTAGGCTTTTCAAAATCAACCACGTTTAATCTGATTTGTACAAACGCTTCCTCTAGCTAATATGAAACCTAAAATCTGATGAAATCTTTCTTAGCATTCAAATACTAACATATCTAAGTCTAAACTCAGATTTAATAAATCAAAATAAACATTCACTTTTACAAACTTACCTTTTCTTAGACATTTTAAAATTAAAATCACAGACCTGATTTTGAATTCCTTTAAGCATTTCAAATTAAATTTGAAGTATCAGATCCTCTAATACATTGTTATCTTAAATGTTTCAACTATCTTAACAAAATACCACAGCAATCAGAAACTTATTCCTCAGTTTGACACATACTGCTGATATCATGGGTTTGATTTATCAGCCATGCAGAATAGAATTAATTAGAATCCCTAGGTTCGGATGGCACACATAAGTAGCAGTCCTAGAAACAGCAGCGCATGTATGGGTAAAGTTGCATGTTTTATGAACCCTTCCATCAACCATGATAAAGGAAAACTGACTTATGCTATTCCTTTTTATGAAAATTATAAAACTGTGTCTTATGAAGAGGTGATCAAACAGGTGCCACAAACTGGATCCTCACCCCTGTGAGTTCTGAGGACTTTAAATGTATAGTAAGGATTTGGACTTTACCTCAAGGGCAGCAGGCTAACAGGAATGGGAATGCTATGAGCTGGTTGACATGGAGGCTGGGAGGAGAGAGGCTGGAATACAGAGGGACTAGAAGCTCTGCTAATTAGGACACCATACCATGACTTCAATACCATGGATTAGTTTCACCTGTTTTTGATATTCAGTAAGTCGAATCACACAGCCTGGCTTACTTTGTGTCTGGCTCCTTTTGTTCACTATTTCTGTGAGGCTCATCCATTTCATTGAGCATCAGTTCATTATTTTCACTGTCATGTTGTGTTTCATTGAATAGATATATCGCAGTTTATCTGTTTACTGATGATGAGCATATGAGCTACTTCCAGTTTAGAACTATTGTAAATGATGTTGCTAAGACATTCCTGTACATGTCTTCTAGAGTCATAAGCATTTCTGTTTGGTACCCAGAATTAGAATTTCTCAGAGTTTACATTAGTCTAGACTTCGTAGATGTTGTCAAACAGTTTTTCAAGTTGGCTGTACCAATTCATACTCCCATCAGAAAGGCATGGATGTTCCATTTGCTTCACCATTTATTTTCCTGAAGACCAGATACAGTGAGCACTTTCCATATGCTTATTGGTCATTTGGGTATTTTCTTTTATTCAGTGCCTGTTCAAGCCTTTTGTCACTTTTTTCAAAATTGGATTTCTTATGTTTTTCTTATTTGTGGGAGTACTTTATATATTCTGGATAAAAGATTTTTGCTTTCACAGTGAAGGAAATAAAATGAAAAGGCAACTTAACTGAACAGCAGAAAATATTTGCAAATGATATATCCAATAAAGAGTTAATATCCAAAATACATAAAGAACTCATACAACTCACCACCAAGAAAACTCCCAAATAGTCTGATTAAAAAGTGGGCAGAAGACCTGAAAAGACATTTTCCCAAAGAAGACACACAGATGGTCAACAGACACGTGAAAAGATGCTCCACATCACTAGTCATCAGGAACATGCAAACCAAAACCACAATGAGCTATCACCTCATACCCATTGGAATTGGTAGTATGAAAAAAGACAAGAAATAACAAAAGTGTTGGTTAGGATGTGGAGAAAAGAACCCTCATGCCCTGTTGGTGGGAATGTTAATTGGTGCAGCCATTATGGAAACCAGGATGAAGTTTCCTCCAAAAAATTTAAAATAGAAATACCATATGATTCAGTAATTCCACTTCTGGGTATTTATGTGAAGAAAACAAAAATATTAATTCAAAAAGATATATGTACTTCTATGTTTATTGCAGCATTTTTTACAATAACCAAAATATGAAAGCAACCCTAAGTGTCCATCAATAGATGAATAAAGAAGATGATATGTATATCATTATATAATGGAATATTACTCAGCCATAAAAAAGAATGAAATCTTGCCATTTACAACAATATAAATGGATCTAGAGTGTATTATGCTAAATAAAATAAGACAAGACAAATACATATGATTTTACTTATGTGTGGAATCTAAAAAACAAAAGAACTAGAAATAGACACATAATATATTAGAATACATAAATACAGAGAACAAAACTGGTGGTTGCCAGAGGGCAGGTGGGTTGGTGGGATAGGCAAGATATTGGTGATTTGGTGAAGGGGATTAAGAGGTACAAACTTCCAGTTATAAGTCTCAGGGATGAAAAGTACAGCATGGGAAATATCAATAATATTGTAATAACTTTGTATGGTGCCAACTGGTAACTATACTTACCATTACCTTGGTGTTTCATAACCTGAAATTAATATAAAACTGCATGTCAACTATCAATTTAAAAACATACATACATAGACAAAAATATTTTTTTGTCTGATTTATGTATTGCAAATACCTTCTTACAGGTTGTGGTTTAAGCCTTTTCACTCTTAATGTTGTCTTTTAATTGGTAGACTTTAAAAATTGTAATGATGTCTAATTTATCAATATTTTCTTTAATGTTAGTGCATTCTGTGTCCTAAGAAATCTAACTCAAGGTCTTGAAGATATTGAGGTATTTTTTTCTCCTTTTTTTGTTAAACAGACCTCAATTGGGGACAATTTTAGATTCATGGCAAAATTGAGAAGAAGGTACAGAGATTTCCTATACATCCCCTGCCCCCACACATGCATGACCCTTCCCCATTATCAACATCCCCCTAGTGATCATTTGATGAACCTACACTGACACATCATAATCACCCAAAATCCATCATGGTTCACAGTGTTGTACATTCTACAGTTTTGGACAAATGTAAACTAACATATATCCATCATTATGGTATCATACAGAATGTTTTCACTGCCTAACAATCCTCTGTGCTCTGCCTATTCTTTTCCCACACTCCACCCCTGGCAAGCACTGATCTTTTTATTGCCTCCATAGTTTGCCTTTTCCAGAATGTCATATAGTTAGAACCATACAGTATGTAGTCTTTTCAGACTACTTTCACTTAGTAAAGCATTCATGGTTCCTCCAAGTCTTTTCATGGCTTGATAGCTCATTTCTTTTTAGTGCTGAGTAATATTTCATTGTCTGGGTGTAGCACCATTTATCCATTCACCTACTGAAGGACATCTTGGTTGCTTCCAAGTTTTAGCAATTATGAATAAAGCTGCTATAAACATCTACTGATATGGTCCTAACTTTTCAGCTTCTTTGGGTAAATACCAGGGAGTGGTATTGCTGGATTCTATGGTAAGAGTATGTTTAATTTTGTAAGGAATCTCCAAACTGTCTTCCAAAAGGGCTATCACATTTTGCATTCCCACCAGCAATGAATCAGAGTTCCTGTTGCTCCACATCCTTACCAGTGTTTGGTGGTGTCAGTGTTTTGTGGAACAGAATTTTTAAAATCCTGCACATGATTAAGTGCACGTGAAAAATCTAATGTATGATCATTGTTTCTCCCCCTAAAATATTTTGAAAAATTATTAACAATCAAGGAATAAATTGTCCACTGGCCTGAAGTACCTGAAATATCCAGAAATCACCCAAATGTAAGTTTCATATGAAAAGTTTTGACTTTCATGTGTAAATAAGTAATTTTGTAAATTACTAAAGGAAGTAAAATTGTAAATTTCCCCATATGTTCCAGAAATTCTGGCTGGATTGTTCACAGGGTTGCTGTGAGGATTAAATGATTTAATAAAGCCTAAGGCACTTAGTATAGTGCCTGACATATAATAAATTCTCAATTGAAGTTAGCTGTTAAAATGATGGCATTAACTGCAAACTCCTTTTCTGTCCCAGAATACCCAGCAAAGATCTGATCATGGAGTATAATATTTAAGTAGATGTTCAGTGAGTGAGTGGTCTCCAATATTTGGGATTTCTTCAACACTTGAAATATCATAGCTTATTTTATCTTTTTAAAAATGTTCCGAGTATTGATTTAAAAAAAAAACCAGCTGTTGAAAACAGCTTGTTTTCTAACTATGCATTTAAGGCGATACATTTTCCTCAGAATATAGCTTTGTTTCCCACAAGTTAAGTGGTACATTCAGAGCGACACTGTTAATAATCAAAACAATGATGCATATAAGGTGCTCAGCACAGTAAGTGCTCAATGTTGTTTAGCTGCTTTAACCTTACCCTGGACTCGGCCAACAAGCATTTATCTGGCATTCTCAGGATACCAGGTAAGCACTTGCTTTGCTTAAGCCACCTCCCCCGCCTTTCTCCACTTTCTTCTGTTGTAACTCCCTCTCCCCCTCAGGGGGCGGGGCCAGGTCTTCACGCTTGCTGACCCCACCCCCACGACGTTTCCATGACACCACGCAGGCGCTAAAACATGTTATATAAGATTCTGTCTCCCTCCGCTTTCTAAAAGCAGCTCTGGGGCTACATGGAGAAAATAGTCCCTTGGCAACAGAGTTCTTTCTTAGAGGAGGCGGGACTAGGGCGGGGCCTGAGCGCGGAAGGAACAGGAAGTCCGTGAGCCCTGTGGCGGGATTGGATCCGCGTTCTCAGGGGCGGGTTCAAGTGGGCGTAGGGATCCAGCTTAAGCGTCAGGAGGTCCGCCGCCTCCATTTAAGGCGGGGAAAGTGGCGCGGGAGGTAGTTGCTGTGGTTTCCGTCTTGAGGTGTCCGGGGGTCAGAGACTTAGGGTCCAAGTCCAAATCCAGCTGTTGGTGGCTGCCCACCGGGAGGCCAGGGGCGTAGCGTACCGTTTTCGTACCAGGGCCGGTCCCCTGCTTTGCCTTCGCCACTTGGTACTCCTTTTTAGGTAGGCTCTTGCGCGGCTAAGGAGAAGGCCACCAGAGGGATGTTCAAAAACACGTTCCAGAGCGGCTTCCTCTCCATCCTCTACAGCATCGGCAGCAAGCCCCTGCAGATCTGGGACAAAAAGGTCAGGGACTGGGCGCGGGGGCAGGACGGGGTGTAGGGGTCGCGCGGTCCTCGCCTGCGGCCTGGGGACCAGGTGGTATTTGTGTCGAGTCCAGGGCTGGGGGAGGCCGGCCGGGCGCTGCTGTGCCCTATCCCCCGCCTGTCGTGACTGAGGCGCGAGGTTGGGGAGACATGCTGGGTGGGTGTGGCCGTGATGTGACAGTGTCCCCTCGCTGCAGACTTGCCTTGGTTAGTCAGTTCCTCTGAGCTTCGGTTTCCCCTTCTCTATAGTGGGTTGGTTGTTTTCATCTCATAACATGAAAGGCATAAACCTAGTTGAAGTTGCTTTGGGAAGGTACAGAGGAAAGGAACTGCTGTTCACTGATTTCACAAATAGTTACCGACATCCTGTTTGTGCCAGGCACTGTGCTGGGCACCAGACACAGAGCCTTTGTTACTGGCCCCCGGATAGATGGACAGCCAGGACGCAGTTGTTTGGGTTTCATTGATTTGCTGCTCCCTTCCTCCCACTGGTCTCAAGCCAGAATTCCGTGGCCTTGGCACCTGCTCCACTGTGACTTGGGGGTCCATACTGTGCCTTCAGTGCCTGATTTCTCCATTAGGAAACTTGCAAAATGGTGATAAAGTTTTGCCTGGATTAATAAGCTCAGAGACAAGTACAAGCCTCATTATCTTTATTCAGGCATCCTCCAGATGATACTTTCACCAACCCCAGCCCATGGTGAGTAGGGGCATGTGTCTTCTAGTCCATGAGTTGGTCTGCATCATATCTCTTTGATATTTCATCTCATTTAAGTTCCCAGGCAGTCAGCTGTACTTTTTTGATTGTAAGTTAAATTAGGCACTCTGTTCTGGAAGACAGGCGATGATTCCTCAGGAGAGAATGGAGAGAGGTGGTATGTTGAGTGGTGTTTTTATAGAGATGGATGTGGAATAATCAAAACCAGCAGTTGATTGGCAGTGAAGCCAAGAATTTTGGATTTCATCTCAGGACTACTCTCTGTCTTCCCTTATCCACAGATGAGTTTTGTGCTATGTAGAGATTAGGAAACAACATAGCCTTCTACCTGGCATCACTAGAGAATGCTGTGTTCTGAAAGCAGCTTTAGGAATGGTGTGTTTTATGTCATTTTCATAAGATAGTGTTTTATACTGTCATTTTTATAAGCTTGTTCAAAGATCTAAGTAGAATGAGTTTGGACCTTATGCATATATGAAAAATCTGATGAGTTCTTTTTTTTCACAGTGGTTTTATCCACAAGTTAGATCTAATGCCCAGGGTATTACATAGAAAAGCGGTGCCTTAATTTTTTCTCTACATTACTAAGGTTTTCAGTTCCAAGGTTTTGTGTTCACAATGGAATAAAACATTGTAAACTCTGAAACTGCACCTCTGCAAAGTGAACCTGAAGCGAGTGTATTTGGGAACTTTGTAAGGATGATGGCTTTCCAACTGTGACTTGACTTATTTATGGGCTGTCAGAAGGGATGGAGAGAGTGGACCTGTGTGCCAGTTGCACTTGGGATTGTAACAAAAGTGTTAATATAAGGCAGTTGAAATAGAGAATGGGACTTGATCTAGGAGGATAGGTTTTCAGAGCAGATCAGGAATTTACTAATAACACTGAAAGAATTCCAGTGGCAGAGAGGCCTCAGCATTTCTGTTGGGTGAAACTTTTATCAGAGTTGCCCATTTTAACCCTTCTGGGCTTGATCACCTGTGGTTTTTTTCAATGCTGCTTTTTGGCTTGTCAACATGTTTACATACAGAATATAAAAGCAAAGTAACCATGGTGCCCTGTGTCCCTTAACTACACCACTAGAGGTCAGATGGTACCCTAATGACATAAACACCTGTGAAAATATTGTTAGGCGGACTGGCAAGGTTACATGGTACAAAATTAAACAGTTTGGGAAAGGAAACCTTTAGAAGAACACTCGTTTTAAGCAAAATTTTCATGATAGTAAAAGTTAATTATACATTTCTACTTTTCCTATTTAGACTAGATTGAAAAGTGTTTAGCAGTGAATTGTTTTCCCCCAGTGCAAGGGAAGGAAAGGGAGGTAAATGGAAAGTTTGGGGCCAGATCCATAGGCTTTGTTGTATGTGTGTTTTTTCTCAGCTATATTATAAAGTCCTCAGAAAATGTTGGGAATCTAATTCAACTGGGGAAATACTGAAAATTGATATACTTATCAAAGATGTATCGAGCAACAGCCAAGTGACAGGCATCGTGTAGATTTGGGGAGATGCAGTTAGAGAGCAGAAGACGTGTTCCTTGCTCCCAAGAAATAAGGCAGAGTTGTAGTAAGAGCAAAATTTGATGGAGGGAGGGGACTGTTCATATTTTTCTAGAAATGACTCTGACCTTTGCCAGTAGGTACATATTGCCTATGGTTCCTATGTTTTGTCATTATTTTGATTTCAGAAAGCTTTACTATTCTCCTTCCTGAGTTTATGGAGAAAGAATTTCTGTAATTTGTTTTCTATGAAGAAGAATCTTGGAAAAATTAGATCCGGCTTCTGTTTAGGCTCTGCGTCTCCTTGTGAATATGAGGAGTGAATGGCATATACGCGGTACCTGTGAATTTGCAAACCCCATTTTTGAGGGGGTGGTTACATTTGTAACACCTGTGTTCATCTGACGCTCTTTCAAGTCGAAACCCCTCCCCCTTAGCATCCTCCAAATCTCAAACTTAAACATAATTTCATCGGGAGCTTAAGGCGGACATCCCACGTGCTCCCGTGGTACTCCCTCACACCTTATGGCAGTTGCCGATTTATTGTGTATCTCCCACGAGACTCCCAAGTCCATTAAGGGGAAGAATAGTTATCTCACCTTGAAACCCCAGTGCTAGAGTCTGATCGGACACCTTGGATTTGCATCCTGGATCTGTCCTGTGTCTTGTGCTGTGTCACTTGGACACGTACTTAACTACTTAGTGTTCTCATCTTGTAATAATGCCACCTCCTCGTGGTTATGGTGATTAAGTGAAGATGTATATAAACTGCCTAGCTACAGAGTTATGGCATCCAGTACTAAATAGGGCAGGGAACTGAGGAATTTGCTCCAGAGTAAATGAGTTTGAAACTGAGCTCAGTATTCAGATGCCAGGGACCAGGAAGTACAGTATAAAACCAGACTTCTGAAGTGAGAGTGATTCAGTCATTGTACCGTGACTTTCTCAGTCCAAGCCCTTAATGTGGCTCTAAGGCCACACAGCACATGGTCTGGTGCTTGCTTAACTAGTTCTCCAGGTTTACCTCCCCAGGGTCCCCCTCTTAACAGTGACCTCCTGCGGAACTCAGAGAAGTCCTGTTGTCTCTCGCCTTCAGGCTTTTGGACTTGCTGGTCCTGTGTGGGGACCCACTGCTCCACCTCTTCATTAGTCTCTCGGTCACAGCTCAAAGGCACTTCCTTGGGTTAACTTAATTTATTTCTACTTGCCCCTCCCAAGTTAATTTATATCCATTTAGAACCTCTACTTCCTTTTCATCACACTCGTCACACTTGAAATTAGCTTCTTAAGATCGGTATTCCTGGCTAGACTGTAAGCTTCCTGATAGAAATGTTTGTAATTTTTCAAACCAAGAGTTTAGGAGAAATTCGCATTTCTTACTGTTCTCTTAACTTCTGGAACCAGTAAACAGTAAATTTATTAAAGGATGTTTGTTCAATTAAACATGACTTCTGATTTGTAAAGAAAATACCAAGAAGATCCATTCCCACTTATGCCTGTGTAAAACATAATTTTCAGTTTTTACTGGTATCCTTAGAGACTCCTAGATGAGAATGTTAATTCACAGTGTCTTTCTTTTCACCTTGCCTTTCTCTCAGCTACTGCTGATCTTCCCTATTCCCAAACTAAATACTAGAACCAGAGTCTTAGTGCTTGTTGCTGGATAGTATTTGGTTCCCATTCCCTGTTCCTAATTTTAAAAATGAACAAAGTGTCTCCAGAAAAATAACTTCCCATACCCTAGCTTTTAATTAGCAAACTTTGTTGGCGCCTGTTAAACTGATGCAATGTCCAGTGGTAGAACTGAGAGTATTTGGATATGAAGGAAGTAAAAAAAATTTTTTTCAAACTTCCCCTGGGTCAGTCTACGTTCTTCATTATTCCAAGTAATAGCTTGTACTATAATTGGATGAAGGCGTGGGGTTAAGTTACTCTTGTCCTTTGAAGGCATTGTTAGGAAGAGACTAGTTAGTAGTGCCCATAATTGCCCTTACGTTAACTAAAGACTTGTTTGTGTAATCCCAGAGGTGCCTGTCTGCTGTCTGGAGAGTTCCTATTCTGAGTCGCAGAGGAAGAGAAGCCTTGGACCCACTGGGGCCGGCAAGGCGGGGCCCTGAGTCAGAGCTATGCCCTGCTCTCCCCACAGAGGTCTCCCTCTGCCTGTTTTCTGACTTGGAGCCCAGCCCCTCGCCCAGGCTGGAAACTTTCTTGCTGAAATGGACAGCTCTGATGGCTTAATGTAAATTGGAACATGTGTCATTAAGACTAGCATGCCAGGTGGCTGAGGGCTCAGCTGTCTGCCAGGATAACTGGGTGGAGCCAGAAAAATGAAAGGTGGGGTGGGGAATGGATACAACTCACGTGTTATTTTAAAGCTCTTGAAGAAATACAGAGCACTGGCCGGCTTCCTCCTCCCTGGCCCCGTAGTATTTTTTTCCCCTCAGCTTGACCCTCCTCCCTGGAGCTTACATTGGAGAAAAAAAAAGGTGTTTTTTATTTGTTGCCCCAGCAACCATTGAAAACCTGGGAGAGTGTAAGAACGGCTTGAAGGCCCCCTTTCTGGTGTCTGCTGAAGCTGAAAACCATTCTAATTTAAAATTGCTGGTAATCTGGGTTCTGAAGCTCCTGAAGTATCTCTAGCACATAGTTTGGTGAGGGCAAGGGTGTTCAGGAAATTTTAAAATGTAAGATTGACATTATTTATGTGTTTTTTTGAGGAATAAAACACTCATAGACCACACATTGATAGTGAGAATGTGTCATGAAATAAAAAAGAATTAATTAATCAAACACAATTGGCACTTTCTGTTTAGAGAGGGAAGTAAAATAAAACCTACTTTTATCATGAGCAATAAATGCTGACTAGTTCATTTTATCTTCATTTCAAAGCCAGGCCTGTCTAGTGACCTCTGAACTGGAAGGAGCTGAGGAAAGGAAGTTGATGCTTTTTAAGGCCATGTATCTTGTTAAACATGTTTGTCAGAAGCTGGACTGAGGAGGGGGTTGCTTCCTGGAAGACCTTTACTATTTACTGCAGTCACAGCCAGATTGCCAGGGCGGCTGGGGGGCCTTGTCCACCCCCTCTTCCCTTTGATCCTAGTGCTCAGGCCTAGAGAGGCTTTGGGAAGTTCCCCGCCCTTTAAGCGCTCCTGTCTCTGGTGAATCCCCCCCGCCACACCCCACTTTTTTCTTCCAGTGAGTTTGCATTTGTAACCCTGTGAACTTAATAAAGGAGAAAAATCATAATTCACTAACAAATCGACTTGATTTGAGAGCTCTGGCAGCCTGTGATACAAGATTACTCGTGTTTTTCTTCCTTGAGGTGTGAGCTTTGTCCTCGGGCAAAGCTTTGTTTAGCTTGTCTCACCACCAGCCAGGTTAAAACTCTGAAAGGACTTGTGGGCACTCCTTTGAAAAGCTTCCTTTTTTCCTCTTGAGTTCTCTTGTTTTAAAGGCCATTAGTTAGTAAGAAGTCAGTTTGTGAGTATGGTTGTTGATGTGTTGCTGAAAGAAATTTCTCTTTAGGAAGTTATGGCAAGTCAACTACAACTTATCTCATCTGTGGGGCCGAAGCGTCAGAACACACACAGCCAGCTTTGGCTGCCCTCTGCTCTGTTGGCTTCTGTGTGCAGTGTAAGGCATTGCTTTCTCTTTAAGGGCCTGAAAGGACACACTTGCTGGAGTGAAGTCATCTGCTCTAAACTCTGAGATGGGCAGAAGGCAAATTTTCTAACATTTCCTCCCTGTGGAATCTGGCTGGTCTTCGTGGGGGGAGGCTCCTTGGTGACGCTGCTCTGAGAGACCTTGGGGGTGCAGGCTTCTGGAGGTCCTGCTGTCAAACAATATTGGATAAATTGCAAGTTGCCTTCTAGAAATAGTAGTCCTTGGGCCCTATTTACTTAATCTTTTCAACAGTAACCATCTATTTATTTGACTGTTGCCTTATGTACCTTTTTAAGGAAGAATGAACTTACAGAAAATAATTAGTAGTATGTTATAAAATTAGTGTTTGCATCTTGGTGGAATACTGCCAGCTCTTATCATTGTGACTGTATCACGTTATTTGGAAATAATTTCTTCACTAATTCCTCCTTCACCAACAGGTCTGCCCGAGTTTGCCCAGCAGCTGTGGGCTAGCAAATAGAGAAGGAACACTGCCACTTTGGTTGAGAGCGTTTATATGGGGAATGAGGTGGGCAGTGTTGGCATGTGCTGCAACCCAAGCCTTTGTGCCCTTAATCTCCCTTGGAAAGAGGCCCAGGATTCAGAGTAGGAGGCGTTGGGTGTCGCCAGCTTTGTTTGAGAAGTGCTTCCATGTGACGCTTGTGGCTTAAGAACCTAAGAAATGCTATACTGGCAGTGATCTAGGGCCCATCCACCCAGCATTCTGTCTCTGATAATGGGTACCAAAGGATGATTTGTGGGAAAGTATTCTTCATGCTGGCAGCCTCACTTTGTAACTTACCCTAGGATCTCTAGTGTCCTATAATAGCTGGATACGTTATCCAGGAATTTTTTTTTAATCCTTTTGAATCTATTCACATGTGCCAACTCTTAGGGTGACAAGTTCCAGGAGTCAGCAAATATTTGAATGCTTAGTTCTTGCCAGCATAGTACTAAGCATTGTAGAAGATACAAATGATGCTTGATACTTGATCCCTACCTGCGCTTGGGTTTTTGAGGAGACAGGCTCAGTCGCATCTTGCAGAAAAGGATGGGGCGGTATTGTCAGGTGTCACCTGGGGAACACCAAGCATACCACAAGTGGATCAGAGTCACAGCAACAGCTCACAGAGGCTGGTGTCTAAAAACAGAATGCCATATTGTCAATAATCTATATTGGGAAAATACAGCTACCAGACAGGCTTGACACTGTGTTCTCTCCCTGTATGCAAGTGTAAAGGCAAGCCAAATGGTTGAGTCCTTGACTACGGCAGCTCAGTGTAGCCATTTTCACTATACATAATATAGAAAAAGACCACATGCTTGTCTCTCTGATGCATTCTGTCCTAAGCCTGGTTGATCTTTTTCAGCAGTCCAGCCCTGCCTAACAGTCCAGCCCTGCCTCAAAGTGCTTCGCATATCTCTGCTCTGTCCACATTAGGTGCTTAAGAGTTTAATGCTTGAAGATAATCATGCTTTCCTAAATATTTTGAGAGGGCAGATCCATATTGAATTCTCCCCCATCATATACCTCTTACATATGTAGTGAACAATACAGAGCAAACGTAGGATGAAGGACTAAATTATGTAGTCTAGGCTACATGAACCAGAAAAACATGAACCTCAGAGAGGCCAGTGTGGGTTGAAAATGCTAAAGAAGGCTTCTGTGTGTGGCACAGTTAGGACTTGAATTTGTACTTGAGAAAGTGGAAACTTAGGGGAAAGAAGGGAGACGAAGTAGGAGTAAAGCTGGAGGAGTGAAGGACTGCCAGCCTCCTTTTCAGTGATACTCAGCATTTGGCCTTTCTGGCCAGAGGAGTAGGGAGCAGTGGGAAGCCTGGTGGTCAATCCCGACTCTCTTGGGATTTGTCATTGGTACTCCCCAGGGGTCAATGTCCACATCTGTAAAATGGAAACATCTTTTTACCACCTACCTTGTTGTGGTTAGGATGAAGTGAGAGCATGCAAATGAATGTTCCTAGGGCATAGCAGGCCGTCAGTGAATGTTAGCTGCATCTGAATTCAGTTGATTTCTTTGGGAAGAAATCTATCCTGCTCTACAGATTGCCCAGCTTCCTGCGATTTGTGTGGTGGCTGATGGGACCCTGTTCAGAGGGAATGGCGTGGCTTACTTACCTAAGCTTCAGCATGCTATGTCATGTCACATCCATGATAAACTTGTGGGTTTGGTTTTCTTTAAATGGTCCCACTCAGCCTTCAAAATCCTGACAAAGTTGTTGCCAAGTATTTCAGTACTAACCAGTTCAATTTTCTTCCTCGTAGGTGCGGAATGGCCACATCAAAAGAATCACTGATAATGATATTCAGTCCCTGGTACTAGAGATTGAAGGGACAAATGTCAGGTAGGGTGCCGCTCTGTTCCCCCAAAGATACTCTCTGCCAGGGCAGCACTGGTCACCGCAGAGAGGTGACCAGCACAGACGCAGTCAGCCTGCCTGGTGTGCATCCAGCTGCGCTCCTCGGCACTTACCCCGGGCAACTTACTTGCTCCCCGAAGCCTTGGCTTCCTCATCTGTGAAATAGGGATAATAACGGTACATGGGCTGGGCGGGGTCATAATGAAGATTAAGTAAGTGAATGTGTTTAGAAAGAACACTTAAAACCTGCTTAGCACATAGTAAGTGCTATGTAAATATTAGCTATTATGATTAATATTTAATTAAGGTGGGGGAGTCAGTGTTGCACGGACCATCTAGTGGGTGGCCAGTGTGGTCTCAGTACCACGGTGCTCTTAGTTCTGGTTTTCTATCGTTTGGTTGTTCTCTTGGATCACAGTTGAATCTTCTTTCACTGAAGGAACTTTCGCAGAGCGACTGGTATGGCTTTGTTTCCAAGTCCAGCATTTTGTAAAGCATCAGCTGACTTAAGAGTTGAGGGAATCATTGGATGCTGTATCTGGATCTTTTAGATCTGCCTTCCAGTGTAGCCTCTTGGACTAAGTGTGATTGCTGTTTACACCACAAAGGAAAAAACAGGTATTATGTTTATTGGTATTTCCTCTCTCTACAGTACCACATATATCACCTGTCCTGCAGACCCAAAGAAGACATTGGGAATTAAACTTCCCTTCCTTGTCATGATTATCAAAAACCTGAAGAAATATTTTACCTTCGAGGTACAGGTAAATATGTGTTCATGAATTTGTATGCCCTTAGTTTTACCAAAGAGGTATCCTGTCAACTTAGAGGAGAAAAGTAGCCCTAGGAAAGTATCTTCATCCTTCTGTATATATTCTTCCCTGCCTCTGCTATATACTATATGCAGCCGTTAATATTGTGATATAAATTTGGTTCTAGTAATCAAAATTGAATGCCAAGTTTTTGAAGGAGCAGTGAGCATCTAGAAAGTAATCATTTGCTACCAGATTTCAAAGCTTGAGGGTGGGAATAGTGTCCCTTTGGGGAGTAACTATTTGATATTGGGTTATTGTTGGTCTCTATTCTAGTATTTTTGATTTTTCAAATGGAAGAATGTTTATGAAATCATTCTGTGGTCTGAGGGCCTGACCATAGAGTGTGTCTTATGTCATAAGCAGTTGGTGTTGTCTTGGCAACAGACGACATAAACTTGCTACTTCCGGGCCATCTGCATCCAGTGTATCTGGTTGGTTTATTTTCCCTTGGGTCTCAGCCTTGGGAAACTGGGCTATGGCAATTCGGATCCTTGTTTTCCCAAAGTTGCTTACTTCTTCCAAGATGGAGTTAATGTCACTCTTTTTCTATATTTCATAGGTACTAGATGACAAAAATGTGCGTCGGCGATTTCGGGCAAGCAACTACCAGAGCACCACCCGGGTGAAGCCCTTCATTTGCACCATGCCCATGCGGCTGGATGACGGCTGGAACCAAATTCAGTTCAACCTGTCAGACTTCACTCGGCGGGCATATGGCACAAATTACATTGAGACCCTAAGAGTGCAGGTACTGGCTCCTTTCCAGGTGGGAGGAAGGTGTGCTTTGCCTGTTACTAGCTTGTGGCCCATGTGACGGGACAGTGTGGATTTCTGGCTAAAGTTCCCAAGTCACTGTCCAGGGGGTTTTGGCCTCAGATTGGTCCAGGACATATTCAGGAGCCTGCTCAGTTATAGTGGGAGAATATAAGAAGCAAAATCTCCCTCTTGCCAGAAAAAACCACTAAGCCAAGCTGAGGAAATTCCAAAGAGATGAAGCTTTGATAGCATTGTGAGAAGGGTGTCTAGGAAAAGAGGAAAAACAATCATATTTTGCCTCCTAAAATAAGTCTTACACCCACAGATCCACGCAAACTGTCGCATCCGACGGGTTTACTTCTCAGACAGACTCTACTCAGAAGATGAACTGCCAGCAGAGTTCAAACTGTATCTTCCAGTTCAGAACAAGGCAAAGGTAAGCTGGCCTTCCTCATACAGTGAGGTGGGGAAACAGCGTCCCTGGAAAGTGTTCTGTTCTAAGAGTTCAGCTGCAGAGCCTATCTGTGTGGATGTGGCGTAGGGAGTGCCTTTTGGTTCTGCCCCTTCTGAGGGCTTCCTGCTCACAGGCCTTCCTTGAAGAGTGTCTTCCATCTCTGTCAGCCCCAAATTACCATCAGCTGATGAGTCTCCTCTGCCACAGTGCTGGGTGCTTCCATGCCTTCCTGCTGCTGGCATGTATGCATTTCCCCACAGCCCAGTGTCCCCTCAGGTATCACCAGAGGTAGGGGGCTTAGAGACCCTGACATCTCTTTTCTAATAACTTAAACTGATGCCTCTTTTCTGTTTGTTTGTTTTCCCTCCCTCTAGCAATAACTGGATGCAACTCAAGGAATAGACCCTTGGCCTGACTCTTAGTTTTAAAAGGAAATTATCTGGAGGACAATGCAAAAAATAAACATTTATGTTAGTTTGCTGTGCTGTGCTTCCTTTATCTACTATGTGGTCCCTTTTCGTGGACACCAGTGACCGTGCCACAGTCGCACTGTAGGTACCGTGGGGGCTTAGCGCCCTTTGATGTGTGAGTGCTGGAGTTTGTCCTGCTGCCTGCCCCAGCGTGTGGGGAGACACGGTTACCCCGAACTTTCAGAATTGAAGATGTCTCGTAAGGCAGTTTCAGACCAATATTTCTTCCTATGGTTTGCTCTTTGTTTTGTATGTCATCTAAATGTGTGTATATGCTGTGTAATACTCATGATCTGGAAATGAATAAAATTTTACAGTCTTGGTTTGTAAATTTGTTCTTAGTTTGTGTCTTTTTTAATTGTGGCATTTCTCCTTCCTTTGTGATATGAAATTGGAACTCTTTCCAGAGAATATCCCATACATTTATGTTGTGAAATAGCTTGCAGTAAGCACTTAGAGAATAAGACAGATCTTTGGATACTGATTTGGAACAACGTCCAAGGTACCCTAAATGGAAAAAGATATGAACAGTGTATGACCAATAGAACCATCTCACTAGGGGTTGGGTCCCAAGTTGAGCTTTGATGAAAGCACGTGTAGTCCAGATTACTCTTAAACACCTCGGGATGGTGTCATATTGGAGCCCACGTGCACTTTCTTAACAATCAGCGCATCTCGTGCCCCTCAGCTTTGGAACAGAGCACCATTTCCTTATTTGAGCCCTAGATGAAGTACTCGTCTTGAATTTAGGGACTTAGAGGAAACATGTTTCTTTAAACACAGGAATCACACAAGAGAAGAGAAACCTTATATCACTTTTCTTCCCACTCATCCTTAGGCATACGCCTGGTAGTGGAATGACCCTGGCACAAGTAATTAAATTTACAAAACTTAAAACACTATGTGATGTCACTTCACCATGTGTAACATTTCAGGGGAGAAAGCAATTTGGGGGCAGAGAAGAGCATAGATCTACCTGACAATCCTGAAGGATACGGAAGAACTAGTACAGTGATTACATCTGGAGAGAGTGGTTATTTTGTTAATTTGTATTCTGGGTTTTGTACTAACAAATGATTTTTTTGGAGAGGTAATATTTATATAATAATTCAAAGTCAAAAAAGAACAAAAGGCCATCCTAGATATTGTGCTCCTCCGGGCTCCCTCTGGATTTGGTTTCCTTCTCCAGGGATGAGGCTGGAATTGTGGGTACCAGCCATTTTGACTTTATTAGAGGTAAAAACACAACACTGAATTCGTGGTGTCTGTTGTTGCCTTCTGAGAGGTTCAGTGGCAAGAAGCATTGTTCTCTTGGTGCTCACCTCCAGAGCATGTGACCAGATCTCGGGGAGGGCAGGGGTGGGCAGGGGCTGCAGGAGGCGGACAGGGGATGGAGAGGTGCTGCACGGCGGCCTACACGCCTCACTGGGTTCTCGTTTCTCCTCCCAGGGTCGAGTGCCTGCACTCAGGGGTACTCAGGATGACCCCGCCCTTCTTCCTGCTAGCCGCACTGGAGCCGCCTCTGTCGTGCATGCTCGCTCTCCTTTGAGAGTCACCGGTGGGTCAGCATGCTCCTCCAGGGCCAGCCCCAGTCCCGTCTGGGGGTTGTCCCGTTCCTCCATCCCTAAACGTATTAGTGTTCCTGTTGTCAGATTCGTGTGCCTGTCCCCCGAGGCTTCAGGATTACAGTAGGAATGCTCAGAAACGGGCAAGGACTTCAACAGAGCTCCTTGTCTCGCCACTGTATAGTGAAATCTTCCCTCCAATCTGGAGTCGCTTGTGGGATGAAAGATGCTTTTGTGGAGGCAAGAAAACCCGGGTAACTTTTCATCTGTCTGTGGTGCCAGGACATCAGTGAAGTGCTCCTGGAAGTCCCGAGATCGGCACAGAGCCCCTGTTCACCCTGAGGCACTTGCCGGACTATGTATGGGGATTACCTCACCCCCTCCTGGGGGTGGAAGGCAGCAGCTGTTGACTTCCCAGATGCTTCACATAACCATCCGAGAGGAAGTGAGGGGGTGTTGAGGGTGATGGGGTATGATCTAAGCTGGCCCCGGGCCAGGGTGGCTGGTGGCACCAACTCCCACAGCCCCTCGCCCTCAGCTTTCCAGCTCACCGGGAAGACAGCTAGTTGTGAGACCCAAGGAAGGAGGAAGGAAAGGACGGTCTAGGGGTCTAAAGACCTCCTTCATGGAGCTGGGGCCAGAGTGACCTTGGATGTGAAAATCAGTCATGTCGTTTTAGAAGGCATTGCCTACTGAATGCGAGTGTTGGTTAATTGGCATGAACTTCAGGGGACAGACATTCAACCATTCCCAACAGGGCTCATCTGGGGGAGAGCAGATCCACGACAACCCTGATTCACCACGGGCCCATGGACTGCTTTCCCTGCAGCCAGACCAAAAACTGACCCCGCCAGTCCAGGCCTCTCCTGGGGCATTTCTACGAAGGAGGCAAGTATGCCAGAGAATAACTCCCATGCCGATTTCCTCAGCAACTTTAGCCAAAAGCCTCAGTGTCAGGAAGTTCACTGAGAAAGATCTTGGGGCTTCCTGTCCGAGCCCTCTCCTCCCCTGTTGTACTAATGAGGACGCTATAGCCGAGAGAGACACAGGCTAGCCCCTTTAATGGTGGCCGGGGTGGAATGAGGACCCAGATCACCTGATGGAGTCACATGCCATCTCTGTCCTCCCTTACGTTGGCATCCCCCTGCCTCCTGTGTCCTGGCTGCGCCCATTTTGTGGCGGGCATTCAGAGGTCAGGTAATGCCCACTTGGGTGGCTGAGCCAGTTGCTCAAGGGAGTTCAAGAACTAGCCACAGCTGTGCCTTTGCAGTGAGGCCTCACCTGATTCCTCACCTCCTAGGTTCCTATTCATTGGAACTGCAGGGCCTGAGGCTGAAGCTTAAGAGCTGTTGGGCAAAGGTTTGTGTTAACTACTGGATCTCATGCTCATGGGAAATTCAAAGCTCATAGAATGTGAAGATGGAAGTCCCAGAGCTGAACTGGAAGTATTTGGGCCAGATGAAATATTAGCTACTTTATACATACTTATTTTACTGAATTATCATAGCACTGAAAGGGGAACTGTTATTCTCATTTTACAGGTGTGAATAGAATATCATTTTATAGAACCAAGGCACAGAGATTAAACTCACACGGTGATACCTCTGATGGTTGAAGCAGGTTTCAAACTCATGCTAACTCCTGGTCTGGGCTCTTAAATCACTTGGCTTCTTTGGCCCACTGTTCCCTCCT
The DNA here is from genome assembly GCA_032199065.1 of Smutsia gigantea. Classification (NCBI taxonomy): domain Eukaryota; kingdom Metazoa; phylum Chordata; class Mammalia; order Pholidota; family Manidae; genus Smutsia; species Smutsia gigantea. The sequence continues at coordinate 3,473 of JAVSCE010022256.1, read as the reverse complement.
CAACAAAATTAGCCTGTTGATAAAATGTGTGAAATTTTCCTCAGAGCTGGGCTAGAAGAGATGTCCATGAACAACAGATTAGATCAGCTGTGTTATCTTCACAAAGTGGAATACTATACAGCAACAAAAAGGGACAGATTACTGTTAGGTGCAACAACACGTGGGAGCCATAAAACTATAATGCAGAGTGAAAGCTGCAAGGCATGATATATTAAAGATGATTACATTTCTATATGGTTTTTAACTAGGCAGAATAATATATACTACAATGCATTTATAAATGACAATCTATAGTGACAAGCAGGAGATTGAGTATCTCAAAACTCAGGGGAGTGCCTTAGCTAGACATAAGGGGGATGGGGAGGACACATTCGATAAGAGAGGCACTTCAGGGGGCTTCCAAGGACCACCAGTGCTTTATTTCCTAACCTTGGTAGTGTTTCCACAGGGATGTTTGCTTCATTACTATTTGAAATTACACACTGAGTTGCATATATTCTATTTCTCAATTGAAAGTCAAATTTAGATTACTTAGCCCTGGCCTATTAAAGTGCAGGTTCTTGGCATCTAGCTTATTAAAATGCAGACTTTCTCTCTGGAGGTCTATATCCGGCCCAGAAATCTGCATGCTAACACCTTCCCCTGGTGAGTTTTGGTGTTTCTGTCACAGAGAAGCTGCTCCAAGTTGGAGCCGGCAAGAGCTGACGTGATACCTCTGAGTGGGGGAGGGATGGCAGGAAGCAACCCCACTCTGGGCACCTCTGTGGACAGCAAACCTCCCAAAACTGTAAGATCCCTTTACACAAAATTGTAGTGTGTGACTTACATCTCTATTCCTTTTCCATAACCTGAAAATATGAAGTCCTGCAATGAAAACCACAAGTGCCTCTGGGCTGCAATTGAGACACTCCAAACTGTAAATATGTAAGGCATTGACCATCTGGATGGAGCATAAGCCTTGGAAAAATGATACATTTTGGTATCCATGGTGTCTGATGTAAAGCAAAACAGTATGCAAGGGGTGGGTAGGGAAATGCACTGGGCAGAGAAGCCCATGTTAGAGGGCTGTGAAATGTCACTGAGAGCCTCTGCTGTCGCACTGCACCACCATAATAAATATTAGCAAAGGCTCTCATGAGTTCCCTCACCACCTGGGTTTCCCCCAGCTCTTTCTTTCATAAAGTCTTCAGCTGTGAGTCCTCCTGGTATTCAGGAGGGAACACAGTAAAATCACGAAGTACAGTAGAATCAGTCCACACACTAGCCTTTGGTTTCCAAGTCACCTTCTAAGGCTACCTCTCTTCCTCCAAGATGCATGTTCACTTGAACCCTAAAGCATCCTTCCAAGCCTGAGACCTCTCTTTGTGGTACTAGAAACCAACATAAGCTAACATGTCAGATTCTTGGTGACTCTCCAGTCACCACTGTCAGAGGTAGGGGAAGGCTGTAGACCTCTCTCCCTGCAGGCTGTCTGCCAGGTGGTGTGAGGTGAGAGCAAATTTCAGATCCCAAGTACAAAACTGACTAGTGAGAATGCAAAAAGGATTCATGCCACCTCCGTCTGGGGGAAGTGTCTCTTCGCTCCCTTTGATGTACTTGGGGAGTGTGAGGATGTGGGGACAGTAGGGTCGCACTGAGAAAGCAGTCATGTGGGAATCCTCTGCCAAGTGTGTGCAGGTTGGGGAGAGGGATGAGCTGCAGCTCCTGTAGGAGTTCCAGACTAAAACCTTCTGAAGGTCTTAGATGGCTGGGCTCGCCCAATTCCTAGGCCCCATTTTAGTGGGGCCAAGGTACCTAGATAATGATTCTGGCCAGTCACGTATTTGGGGCTTATTTCACCCATGAAGAGATATTTCTGATATCCCTGTATTAATTATAGGGAGTAGAGATTCCTAGAGGTCGTGCTCACTTTGTCAGTGTGCTGGCAGAGGGGTTGGGGAGGGGAGATGCTTTACACCCAAGGATCCTGACCAGCCCCTGCCTCCAGCTCCTCAGCCCCATAAAATCCCAACAGCCTCAAATAAGGGGAATGGAGAAGTGGGAGCTTCCTTGAGCAGCTGAGCGTCAGAGGGGCCACTGGCCTTTCCCTTGGGATGTGGGCATTAGCTTGCCTGGGGAAGCTGTTGACGCCTGCAGGTGCTTCAGGGTACCACCCATTCCCCAGGAGGCTGAGCTTACTTGGCGTGGCAGACCCACGGTGCCTGCCACCCTGCCCTCCCATTGGGAGCTCCAGGAACCTCAGAGGCACCAGCTTTTCTGCCTCATCTGTGAAAGAAAAGCTTTTGTTTCTTCCTCTACTCACATGCGACATCTGACATCAGATGTGTGGAGTCTTTCCACACTGACCAGTTCTCCAATACCAGCTGGGTGTCCTCCAATTCAATTCGGTTCTGATGCTACCTACCTGGAGGAAGCATCAGGTCGTACAGGTCAAGGGCTGTCCCTCACGACTGCCCACCCATCTCAGGGGCCAGCTGCAAGTAGTGGGTCTCCAGTTACCCACAGTTCTGACTGGGCTACCAATTGGGGTTCCCAGGAACCCCTCCTCAGGTTTGATAATTTGCTGTAATGGTTCACAAAACTCAGGGAAACACATTTACCAGTTTATTACATACTAAAAAATACAGATGAACAGATACATAGGGGTCCTGAGTTTCTGTCCCTGTGGAGCTGGGGTGCACCACCCCTCCTGTGCCTGGATGAGTTTACCACTCCAGAAGCTCTCCCAACGATGTACTTCAGGGGTTTTTATGAAGGCTTCATCATTTAGGCATGATCAATGATGAACTCAATCTCTAGCCCCTCCTCCCTCTCCAGAGGATGAAGAGGTAGAGATGAAATTTCCAAGTTTATGTCAGGTGACCAGCCCCCTTCCTGAAGCCATCCAGGAGCCCACCAAGAGTTGGTTCATTAGAACAAAAGACACTCCTACCACACAGGAAATTCTAAGGGATTTAGGAGCTCTGTGTCAGGAATGGGGCCAAAGACCAAAAGCTATTTCTTTTATATCACAACGTCACACTGTAAAAATGAATTCAGGGCTGTGCAAATCCTCTTGGAGATGGAGAAGGGAGCCAGGATGCAATTTTCTAGGTTTGTAGGCTTCAAAAAAAGAAGTGGATCTAAAATTCATGCTGATATGATAACCACTAGCCATCTATGGCAATTCAAATTAAATTTAAATTAAACTTAAAATTCAGTTCTTCTAGGGACTAGCAGTTACCAAAGGGAAGGGGCTGCTGGGGAGGGTGGGTTTGGAGGGAGGAGAAGGGGATGAAGGGGCAGTATAATTAGCACCACAACATAGGCAGGTCACGGGGACGGCAGTACAGCACGGAGGAGACAAGCAATGATGACTCCATAGCATCTTACTACTGCGATGGACAGTGACTGCAATGGGTGGGGGGGCGAGTAAGGACTTGATAAAATGGGGGAATGTTGAAACCACAATGTTGTTTGTGTGAACCCTCATA